>LR736863.1:4327957-4714380 GCA_902654985.2 Oryctes borbonicus
TAAGCTATCTTAGCATTATTTTTTGGTTATTGTTTCTAGGCATTTTCTGATGTGTTCTATTCATGTTTAAGTTTGGCGGAAATACTTTTTTGGTAGGCGATATGAAACGAAAATGCACGAGAGCACTGTCATTTACGTCACCACCAAACTCTACTAAGTATGTTATACTACTTAACTAGCATTTGAAAAGACTATGGAAGGAATGCCTAATATACAGGATATTACGTTTGAGATATGAAAGTTGATATCCGTTTTCGATGTAAAAGTATACCATGAAATTGAAAGTCCTAATAAAATCGACGTTTAAATGACGTTTATTCATCGATTCATCAGAGTCGACCACACGAATTACTTTATAATGGAAACTAAAAACCTTCTATTCCAATTGCGTGCTGTAGGTTTAAGAGAATCGTACGAAAACATAGCCAAGGGTCTGCATTCAATTCATTATAGTTACTAAAAATTTCATATATGTGGTATATAAAGGGATAACAATTCTTTTTAGCCTTAAGGAGGATACACCAGATGTTGTTTCTCTGTCTTTCGGACAGTCGTGACATAGAAAATCATTCTAAAAAGAAAGTGTGCCTGGGAGTTATATACCAGGAACAAACAACGCTAAATATGTTGCTCTTGTGGAACCAAAGAATGTATTTTCCCCCGTTTGGAAAGTAATTTATATATCTAAAAAAATTGTTTTCGTTAATTTTAGTATATAAAATACATAAATCGCTGTAAACATCAGAATACAAATCGTTGAACAGCAACTGATCCATTCACAATCCTATATTATGTATTCATTGTGTAAGTTCCAATACAATATACGATTAAAATAAATACAACATATGCATGCCTCACTCATTTTATTGCAAATTTTATGAAATTTTTGATAAATTCCGTCACTTGGATGGAATATGGTCAGATATATTATATACTGTCTGATGTAATTCATTTTCGTTCACTGACTGAGTTCTTCTTCTATATTTCCATTGGTTGAATAATTTCTTTATTGAATTAACAGAAGATTATAAACAGGAAGAAACACTGGAAAAAGACCATGACTTATAGTAAGAGTCCAAACTTTCTCATTTCTATGGAATCTAACAGCGCTCATAATAACTGCATCGTCATTATGTAAATGGCCAATTAACATTGTGAGAAATTTTAAAAACTGAACTGCGTTATATAGGACATACTTTGAATTCAAAGCAGATACAAGGAACTAACATTCATTGCGCCCTCTTAATTGCGCTTTTATTTTTGTTGTCTTAGTGTTTTTCGCAGATCTTGCGTATGAAAGCCGAGAATATATTTGCATTCCGTACTCATCAAAATTTGTTCTCTTTCCAACATCCCGCAGGGAGTAATCAGAACGAGCTTAAATATGTAGTATGCGATATATTCCTTCTTTCAGGAACAAATGACACTTTTTAACAGAGAATAGAATATAAGATATTTGTTGAAGAAGTGGCCACTGATTTAAGCAATTTTCTTGCAACTGGCATAAGGTTAAAGAGCAATCTAAACCAACCCAGTCACAAATCTGTATATTCTGAACATTTGGTAATTTTTCTTGCCTATGTACTGTACTCACTTTTGCAGTATTATTAGTCCTAAAGGTTGCGTAAGTTTGCCGTAGCCGACAAAATCCCAAATTGTTCTCCTACATTCCTAATTTGAGAACTACTATTCAAAGAATTAATAATTAATTTAATTTGTGTACCTCATTGCTTATTGTATTATTTTTCCTCCGCTAGCGATGGTTATTATTATTTTCTATAATGACAATGCAAATATTAACGCATAAGAAACTAACCACTGCGAGGGCCGTTCAATAAGTCATTAGAAAAAGATAGAAAAACAGTGTTTTGTGTAGATTTTTATTTATTTTTCAACATAATCTCCATTTAACTCTTACATTTCTCCAACGTTTCTCCAACATTTTTAAGCCCCCTAAAAAGTAGGATTTCGACGAGTCCTCGAAATAGGCATTTGTTTGGGTGATGACTTCCTCGTTTGACGTGAACCGTCCGTCGAGTCATTTTTTAAATATGGAAATAAAAAGATGTCACTGGAGGTCAAATCCGGTAAATAAGGTGGATGTTATACTAATTTGAACTTTAATTCCATATTTTTAGCCATCGAAACTGTGCAAGTGTGCAACTGTCCATTATCTTGATAGAAGAAGATCTTTTTCTTTGTCAAATGACGTTCTTTCTCGATCTCTTCGTTCAACCGGTCCAATAATGACGCATAATACTTTTCAATTATTGTTTGTTTTTTTTCCAAACAATCGATGTAGACAATTCCGCGTGCATCCCAAAAAACCAAGGCCATCACCTTGTGGACCAATTTCACTGTCTTCGCCTACTTCAGGTCCCGTTCGTCTTCAAAAACCAACTGTTTTGACTGTTTCTTTGTCTCCAGAGTGTAGTAGTGTGTCCGTGTTTTGTCCATAGTTATGTATGGACGGAAAAATTCGTCAGGATTGCGACGGAAAAGCGTCAAATCGGCCTGCGAGTCAATCACACGATTGCGTTTATTTTCCAGCGAGAGCAAACGCGGGATCCATTCTGCTGAGATATTTCCCACGACCAATATTTCGTCCGAAATTGAAACCACTGTACCTTACGATATGCCGGTGGCCTCAACTCTTTCGTGCACTTTGATTCGTCGATCATTCAAAACCATATCGTGGATGTTGTCAATTATTTCGGGGATAGTTACGTCCACTAGACGTCAGGAATGATGTTCTTCTGTTGTGGACATACAGCCACGTTCAAACTCATTTACCCAATTGTAAACAGTTGCTAAAATAGGAGCAGATACGTCATAAACTTCATCCAACTCAGCCTTGATCTCTTTCGGCGTTAAGCTTTTTAAATACAAATGTTTAACACTGTTCAAAGCTCATTTTTCTCCTTTTTTCTACATAAATAAAAATTCTTTGCTTAAATCGACACTAAAAATGAAACCGTCTAAAGGATATAACTAATCTGTCCAGAGACTAATGATCCTTATTAGAAACAAAGCATTTTCGATGCTACGAGCGCCTCCTCTTAGATTTTCTAAGGACTTCTGGAACCATCCGTGCACTATAAAACAATTGGAAACTCATTTGATGAATAGTTTAATGCAATTGACAAAAAACGGGAAAGCAGAAGAAAATGACAATATAGAGGATGTACGTAAATATTTTTAAAAGACCCCATGGTGTTTGCTACATTAAGGAAAATGTTGACCTCCTACCATTTATGCAATAAGCACAATTTTACAATTCCAGAAGGATGAAGACACCTGTATGTCGTAGATAGCATGTTGGGGAGCCACGTATGCCACAATAGAATTAATAAGAACTTTATATTACATTTAAGACACATTGACACAACGCAAAGAAAAATTTTTTAGTAACTCGGTTATATCGTCCACGTGCTTTGGAAGCTTAAATACGGACGCGATCTTCGAAAACATCAATGAGGAACCGATAAACACAATTTTTATTATTTCTTTTATGTGGCGAACTCGCTCGCAACTTTTTTTCGTTCGTATCGAAAGAACGAACACATTTACTTGCCGTCTGCTCTCATACAACTTAAATTGCTTTTTCACTTTTTCAACGAACACAAAGCAATAGGGTGAAATTTACGAGTTTATGCGCCAACGTAAAGTTATTCACTCAGCCCTCTTCGCTTATCCTCGCGAAAGTTTATGGAACGTTCGTCTAGCTAACTAGACTTATTGTTGCACTAATATCCAAGAAAATCTCGACTTCACAGAGTAGTTTTTCTTTTTAAGCGTAATCAAGAACGACGATTCGAGTAACTCACTCTTGCGTCGAAAACGCAATAAAATAGAAAAGATTTCAATATGAAAGCGATCTTTGTTTGTCTTCGTTATTGCTAAATGAGGTTAATTGCATGGGAAATGAAATCCAAGCTGGAAAGCCTACTTGGATAGAGCAATAATTTTTAATATACTCCTCGTATTCAGCAATATCCATCCTAGATGTCAGGATCTTCGTAACAATGTTAGGCACGAGCGAGTAATCAACTTTTCGTTAGTTGTACGAACAGCCTGTTCGCATTTTTCTGTCCAACTAAAGTACGACAGCTTTTTCAACAAATCGCAAATAGAAGCAATAACAGTGGAAAATTGAGACACAAATTGTCTATACAGTACGAAGAGCTAGTCAATTAGCAATTGATTCTACCTTCTCAGGGATCACATGTAGTCCACGACGATTAACGATATATCCCAAATACATTGCTCGTGACTGAAAAAAAAAAAAAACATTTGCCTTTGCTCACTGTAAGGCCAGCATGCTTCAACCGAATGGATGTCTCATCTATAATATCTGTGCTTTCTAAGCGTGTCAGTTACCATAATAATATCATCTACGTGAACAAAAGTAAATGGCCCTAAATCAAAACCAATCACTCGATCTTTGTCATTCTGTAGGTGCATTGTAAAGCTCAAATGGCATTCTTGTAAACCGTTAAAACTCTATTTCCACATGAAATATGGCTTATATAAGGTATTGGATAACTACTCTTTTCTGCCACAATATTCGGCGAACGGAAATCTACATAGACTCTATAACCATTGTCCTTCTTGAACTACATACTCCAGAGGCTATCCGATTCTTCTATAACGTCAAGACGAAGCATTTCGTCGAGTTCTCCGTCTATATGCTATCCATCTGCTCCGTCTATATTTAATCACAGGGATAACATCTGCTTTAATAGGTCAGAGAAACATGACATGCTCCGTTAAATGAGTACAACACAAATTCCCAGACATTATCACGGACTAGTTGTCTATTAACATAATTTAACTGCTGCTTCTGAGCATCGTTTATATGTGATTCTTCGTCGATCAACGATAATTACAAATGTCCATTCTCCGCTTCGTAAATTAGGTACTATTCTCATATCTCGCCAAAAGTCTGCTCAAAATACGAAGGTATGGAGAATACTGGAAATAACTAAAACATCAAAGAGTTTTTATCTTGCCTTGTAGTTGAAGTTGCAATCGGTACACTTACTCTTCCCAAAATAATCCGCGATGCTCAACTATCTAGTAAACCAAGGATCGTCGGTCATCATCATACGTACTTTCCAAAATGAAGGTATTGCACATTTATGTGGAAAAGTATATTCATTCAACACTTTGGCGTGTATATCCACCTTAGCTACCAACTTAGCATAACTCATTAGCTTTGGTTCAATCATGTTTGTTAAATGAAACCAATATTTGTGTTGGCTGTGCTTCAAAATATATTACTTTTAAATCAACCACAAAATTCGATTCACACAACAAACGCAAATAGTATTCAATAAAGATATCCTTCTTTATTTAAGTACACGCATATGCCGATTTCCACAATCGGCGTTTATATCTATTTTACTTTCCGTTTTCAAGAATACTTATTTTCTTATGCATACCTGCTCATTTTTAATTATACACATACATTCTTTTTGCTTTCTACCAACATTCTAATGTAGGTTGGTGGAACATCCGTTTTAAAATTAATCCAATTTAAAAGCTTCAACCAAATGTATGCTGTTGTTTTGAATCGTGTTGAGTATGTTTAAAAAACAAAATTGATTGAATCAACCAATTTTTGGTTGGCTTAATCAATTTTTTCTCTCAGTATGTTTGAAACGTTTCTTGTAATGAGGAACGCCGTAGCGATAACATCGGGTACATTTTGCGTTTCCCGAACAAATTAGACAGGTATTCACCATAAAACCTACAGTTCTCTTAACGTTTTAGTCTACAATACTAATGATGTGACCCAACGTACCATAATCGAAGCACTTTCTGATATACAACCTTTTTTATCTCCAGTTGTCACGTGTTTTAACTGCTCAATAGATGGGTGCCAATCCTAGATGTATTTCATAGTATTTTTTTTATTTTTAACTTAATATATTCATAGACGTTCAATCAAAAGAGCTAAATAAATACTTATAGGCTCCTTAGGTTCTTAAATTCGCCGCTTAATTTCATCTAGAAATTTCTTGTTTTATTTTACCGGAAAAAAATCTTCCCTTCATTTCCTCAGTAAATCCATGAATTGAGCTTATGCTTTATACCACGATACCCTTTCAAAGCAACACCTTTAATAGGCGAAAAAGGTCACAAGTCAAGATAACACAAGTTCACCGATTCCCTCTTCAGATGGAATTTAACAGAAAATCAATTTTTCTTGTCAAGAAACCTAATTTGCCTGGTGAAGAAATAGCTTTAACTGACGACATTCTAGGAAGTGGCGACCCCTCAGCCTATGTATCGTCGTTAAAGTCCTCCTCAATTAGTTAAATAAGTATATATTCTAACAAAGATATCGCCAAAGAAGCGGTCGTCTTTTTCGCTGCTTGTATCCGAGTTTTAATCGACTCATATAATTGCATACCTTGCGCCAACAGTTCCTTTTTAACCTGAATCTCATCTTCCTTCCCAACAGGCAATCGATTTATTTTACCTCATATATGACATAACTTGGCGCTGACTTTCTCAATCATCTTCTGCTCAATCAATTGCCAGCTTGTCCTGGACAATCAAACAGTGTCCAATTTCTGAATCTATTGACACATTTGATTAGCTTAGCAATATAAGCAAATTCTATGGCCACAACTACAAATCGGTATCAATGTACGGTCACCCATTTAGTGTAATTTAAGTAAAAATGAAGTAGCTTAAGCAAAAATAAAATGGCTTAAGCAAAAATGATTAGCCTAAACAAAAATGAATTGGCCTAAGCAAAAATAGATTGGCACCTCGTTGGACGTCAAAATAATGTAGCGCACTACATAGTCCACTAGCAACTCACTAGACAGCGAAAAATGGCTGCGTTTCTAATCATAAAAGTTCCAAATAACAAAATTTTAAATTGGACATCACACAATTTGTTAAGTGTTAAAGTTAAATCATGAAAATGCAACGACAAATACAGAATTAAGGGTGCACACTGTTGAAAATAAAAGAAATATGTCACTGGCAGCATTTAATAGTTGTAACCATAAGACTATATCATACATAGAATTATAATTACATAAGAATATTTTAGAAACTAATAATTTAACTTTATGTTCTATTCTTGCACCGGATGTTTAAACAAAAGCTGTTTTGGTAACTATACAGGTTTAAAATTATCTACGATGGCTTCATGTCAACTATAATAATTACGAAGATTGAATGTTAACTACTAAGGTTTTATGAATTTGTACATAACGAATTATACGTTACTTTTCTTTTGAGTGACTTTGTATAATCTATGTATACAGCCGACATTTTAAAATTTGCACTTGTCCACTTAAGTACTATTTACAGACACATATTTTTCATCATCAATTTCAATTGAATAACTGCAGATCCTACCTAATTGTTCCGGTATAGTTGAAAGGTAAATATTACCTTCTCAATTGAAAAGGTAGCAGCTGTAGCACGTGGTGGGCCCTCAACTTTGTGAGTTCATTTTACGTGTAATTCATATGCCAGCATACCTAAGGTGTTGGGGCGTTTTAAACTTAATCGGGAAACTATTGGTCACAATATATCCGAAATTAATCTGTAGGTTTATACTCCAATAAATGAACTCCGAAAATATAGTAAACAATCAATATATAGCAATCAGATTTAAACCTAATATTGAGAGAATCAAGGTAATACTTCCACCAATATCAGATTATTTTCCTATAATCACACTTCAAACTAAACTCGGTCTGTTTTTCTGACTGCGATACTTTAAATATCATGTTAATACAAGAGAAACAGCAGGTAACACAGCCATCCTCATATAGACCAATATAACACTAATTGTTTAGAAGAACGTCTATAATGTTTAATAAGGTTCGGCCCAATCAACTGTTGATTATAAATAACAGCCCAGACATCAACTCTACTAGGACATTCTACAAATATACCAATCCGCTATACCTATTTTTCAAGAGAAAAACAGTTCCGAGGACTATCAAATAGTCGATTTCTATCAATAAAAAAATGAAACGCTCTCATTGTATCTTACAAAATGCGTGAACAATCAGCCATCAACAGTTGTTAATAAAGTCATTTATTGCTTTTAGGATGGTTTACGGAAGAGAATGGATAAATTGAAAAGCTCGATCGAAGAGGGAAGTAGAGCAGTTGACAAGGAGAGGGAGAAGAACGTCAGCCTCCTACATCTCATTTTCCCCCCGGGAATTGCGAAACGGCTTTGGCTTGGTAAGTTCTTTGTTATTCCGATGCGTTCTCCAGATTTTTCTCGTATATTTATTTATGACGATTATTCGCTGCACAAAGTATATCGTATTGTGCTGGAGATTTACGACAGATCCGGAATTCTTTTGTGATTTGTTGTAAATCTGCGTTGATTTCGCAATTTTACAAGGGTGTCAGGCTAATTAATAGAGCACATCTTTCATTAAAATACTTTTAGTTTGCACAATTTCTTGCGATTTTTAAAAAGTGATTCAATACAACACAAACCTAATAGTATAAGAAAGTTAAACAAAGGTAATAAGTATGACATCTGTAGAAGTAAATGCTATTTTCAGGCGATTGTTCAAATTTAAACATAGTGGCATTGTACGGATTTTGCGGATTAGAAAATTGCCTCTCCGTGACATTTATTATCTCATTGGTCAAGATGTGACTGTAATGCTAAGCCAAAATTACACGGCGCATAATTTTACTAGTCTAACCCGACAAGCCACAAACCACACGCCATGCAACAGGGACGCTATATTTCGAGCTCGAAGACAGTGGTCTGTAATTGCCCGTCAAACTATTAATAAATCTTGTTACATATGTTTTCTAGACAAGCTCTAATCACGCGTTGTGTACACTACCCCGACACTTAAGAAAGTGAGCTAAATGAAACGTTTGCATATCCGCGGTTTACGAACCGCGAGTTTAAAAATATAATCTAGAAACCAACATACAATACTGTCAGCTCGTGAGTTGTTTTGCAACAAGCAAATACTGAGATCGTCTATTGAATATTACACCTAACAAGCGAAGATTCCAAGGTGTCAGTCACCGATCGGACTGAAACTTTGCGGACTTGTGAAATGCACCCAGTATTATAGAATGCTGCTTTCCGGCGAAATCTCCCGCGGAATACACCCATGATATATTGGAAATAGTATTTATGCTTATCTGCATACTTGCTAACTAGCCCGAAGAAAATGAAACATAATCTATGGGGACTCTATTGAGATGGGGACGTTGAAGAAAGGGTCAAAAATTTCTCACAAATTTTTTTATTTCAAATTATGCGACCGGTACCGCGTCTAATAAACACATCACCAAACCAAGAATTAATAAAAAAAAGAAGATTAAAGTCAAAAAACAAAACAAAGCAATGCAGAGTTGTATTACATTTACCGGTCGCCTAATTTGGAATCAAAGGGTTTGTAAGATATTTTTTACCTTTTCTTCAACTGTGACGCTGTTTTTGCGCTGAATAACGGGTGGGATGCAGATAACTATGCTACTTGACTCTTGGAGTGGCCATTGTCTTGCCAAACTGCAAGCAGTCATACCTTCCAATAAACTTATATTCCCAAGAAAACAACTGCTGGACGTATACTTTCTTATATCGGAAGCATTGATGAAAACGTTTTCAGATCAATGTTGATCTGGTAACAAAATCAACTCTGCTCCCCAAATTTCGTAATTTATTTTTCTTGGTATAAAAGCGATTACATAGACACAAAACCATCCTCATTGCCTCTATATTCAATCCACGGCAATCCTGGTTTTATAAAGTGTGCGCGCAGTAATTACTTTTTGTCTTCAATATTTCTTTGATAATTTCCATTACCATGACTGAAAATAATGAATGTATATAGGCGATAATGTAGATACTAGATATATATAGATATAGATGTACAAGTTGCACGTATGAAGGGCTATCTTTTTATTACATCTCTCTGAGAACATTTTACATTCGCTAACTTAACAATTAAATCTATGAATTCAACCATCAATATAGTACAAGAAACCTCAACTCATAAAGCTCAACGTATTATTGAAGTAATGTCATTTGCAAAAATGTGAAAAGTTACTAGTGAAGATTAATATTTTATAAAGTTTGACGTTTATATATCTCAAATTAGTTTTATGAGAAATTACATAAAACTATAGGTGTACACATCATATGTGCCTTTGTCTTTTTACCATTTTCCACGAGGAAGGATAATAAAGCCGTGGGACATTTTACACACACAAACTACACATAAAGACTCCTGCGGTTACACACCCTGTTGAACCGCTCACTACTCATTCGAAAAGAATTCTCCAATAAATGTAGTAAGTTCAAAAAAACAATTTTAAAAGATGATACGGCATTTTGTTAATACAAATGAATGATACGATGCAATCGGTTATTTAAACAGCCCCTTGTGTACTCCAACATTAGCTCCAAACTACGCTGGCGCACTTTGTATGCGCATCAAGTGTAATAATCCATGCCTCGCTACCACTTCAATCTCCGAAGTCTACCTTTCTTCAAAAATTAATGCCATTATCAGTAATGAATGCCCACATTTAATTATCTAACTTTTTAATACAATTTAATGGCATCTTTATAAAAGTTACCGGAAGTTCTCATTCAACTCATCGCCATTGTGGTTCCCGTAATTTACGAAAATAACAGTTTTAGCAGAAGTTCCCCGTTTGAAACGCGAATAATTGAATTCACGCGGAACAAAATATCTTTTAATACAATTATTAACGGAGGTGTCACTAAAACAGAGGCGTCAACAAACTCCTTAAGTGTAATTTCATTCTCCAGCTCTGGTAATAAATGAAAGAGTGATGGTATTATTGATGTGCATTCGCATTTTATTTATCATTGTAAAAATAAGTTCTTAACTTTTTCAGGAGAAGCAATTGAGGCGCAAACACATGAAAACGTTACCATGCTATTCAGCGACATCGTTGGTTTCACGTCGATATGTGCGACCACCACCCCTCTGATGGTTATCAACATGTTGCAGAATCTATATAATCAATTCGACGTGTATTGCGGTCAGTTGGATGTATACAAGGTAATACAATCCTACAATTGATAGTACTTATAGAAATACATTTCAAAGATTAAAAGGAATTTATATTGGAAAATCTCTAACACTAGGTCTAAATTTAAGTTAACGTTCTGGTTACAATAGCTTTTGGCTGACGCACTACCACTAACTTACAGGGTAGAATGCACATTAGAAGTTTTATCTTATCGCTCATGTGTGTGTAATCCTTTACCTAGGTTTACCAGCCAATTGGCAAGTTTTATCAGATAGAGGTCAAGAATTGCAAACTAATGTTTTTTTGAAATGACGCTTCTATATCTTCACAATTTCAGAGTTCTTGGAAAGGTTTAATTTGTGTGAATTTTGAGACTCGTGTGTCAGTTTAGTAAAAATAAGTAGCGCTTACTAATGAATGTTTTCCCTTATAATGATGTTCAATGGTTTTTATAAAAAAAATATATATATATATATACAGAGCAAATAAAATAATAAATACTTGTTATTTTGCAAATCACATACTTTTTTAAAATTTAAATTCTATAATTTTCAATTTCTTTATTATTAATATGAACTTATATGAATCACGCCGATGACACTTCTTTCGTTCCAGTTACTTGACATTACTTGAGCAATGGTTAATTTCCAATAGTTTAATTCTTAATAACAGTAAAACAAACGTTATGTTCTTAAAAGCAAAAGAAATGAATTATTCGGAACTGTTGTCTTTCAATAACCACGACTATGTACAACATTCAGCACGTCTTTTGGGTCTTGCTGAGAATGATTGTCTTAGGTAGAATAATCATACAGATTTAGTTTGTCATCTTTTGGGGAAGCGGTAGAATTAGCAGTGTTTTCGTCAATCGAAAAAAGTTTTGCGTCTAATGTTGCGCCTCAATTACAGCCAATCTTGCAGAGAGCATTTTAAAGCTAACAGGTTTTTGACGATGTTTGCAATCTACATTTTTGAATGTTTAGTTTTCTTATTTCAACATAAACATTTGCTTGAGCATACTTTCCTTCACGCTCACTATACTAGACAAAAAACAAATTACTGCTACCCCAAACACAGATTACTGCTGACTAAAAGGAGTCATGGTTATACATGTATAAAGTTTTTCAATAGTTTACCTCGTACAATACAGCAGATGAGCAGCATTCATCCATTTAAAAAATCAATTCACGGAATTGTTACTAAACACCGAACCTTACAGCATAGAAGAATTTCTACACTCGTGACTACTAGACATGGTATTAAACGACTATTGAATTATGGTTAAAGAGATAGCAGAGATTGCGGGCTTCTCAAAAAAAAGTGTTTGTCACATATTAGCTTAAGATTTGGGCATGAAAATGCTCGCCGCGCGTTGGATGCCGCGTTTGCTCACTCAGGACCAAAAACGCATTCAAAAGAAAATTTGCAAAGCCTTGTTGAAGCACTTTAAGTAAATCCAACTTCTGATATAACTGTAGATGAAATTGAGATACACTCCTGAAGCTAAAGCACAATCGAAGCAATGAACTGCGAAGTGAATCGGCTCCGAAAAAGACGAAGACTATTATATCAGCCGGGAAAGTAATGGCGACTGTTCTTTGGGATAGTCACGGAGTTGTGCGACCACCCTGAAAAAAGAAAAACAACAACGGGGACGTCATTAACAAACCGAAGGCGAAAATTGCGCAAAAACGGCTGCATTAAAAAAAAAAGAAAGTTTTGTCCAACCAAGCAACACACATGTCGTACTCCAGTGGTAGCGCGAATTTTTGCAACGAGATTCAAATTAATAGATCATCCGTCATATTCAACAGATCTCGCCCACAGCGACTTTTTTTTCTATTCTAAGCTTGAAGTTTCTACCTCTTCAATGATAGATGTAGAAGTGACGATTCTTTTCAATTTATTTCTGTTCTTAGTCTTCATTTCTCACTTAAGTTCAGATTAGTCCCTTCTCCTCCTCCTCTTCGTTCTCTCGGTTTCTGTTTCTCAAATTAGTTTCACGATCACACTAGAAAATCTGTACGCTGATACACAAAAGTTTGAAAACTCGCATACATGGAACTACTAAACATAATGCAAGTATGTAACCTAATTACGTTTATGATGCGGATTCTTAAATTACATAGTTAAGTACTTAATAAATTTAATGGGAGAAGAATGCTAATGTGCCGATGTTAAGTAAATGACATGTAGAGTATTGGTTACAGTAATCACTGGTATGATTAATGGTTTTAAGTTTACGCTTGCCCAAGAATATATTTCAATATTGCCATAACTTTATTCAAATTTATTCAAACCATATGAGAGTTAGGAATAAATTATTAATTTATTGAACCTTGCTTTGCGCTTAGAGATAGATGGCAGGAACATATTTTCAATAACTGATTTCAAATACGCGATTTAAAAAAACCCGTACTTCAGCAGATTTACTCATTTGCACATATCACAGATAACAAGAAAATTTATAGGTAGTATTGCTTGTGCAGCCCAAAGCTGAAAAAAACAAAGGAGAGACTTAACTTAAAACCGTTATTACTGAATCTTTGGAACTACTTTCTTCATTGCAAGCAATCTTTTGCTTGTTCATCTACATAATATTTAACTTCCGTACGACAGAGATGCACATTAGAAAGACGATATGTCATAAATTTGTGGGTCACTATGCGAATCTCACATACTATAAGAGATAGAGTGGAAGTTTAAACTTGACGAAGTTGCTGACTATAATTCTGGCAAAGAATTAATCAAAAGAATTCAATTATCTTCAAAGATTAATGAATTATATTAGAAAGCTGAAAGTTCTGTGATTAAAATTTTAGCTTGCACTTTTTACAACTTTGAAGCAATTGCGCAATGATGCCCTTTTGGAAAACATTTAAGATAGGCAACGCTGTATCATTCATTTTGCTTTAAGTATGTAACAATGAAAAAATATGCCCCGAATCTCATACAATTTGTTTTTTTGTAACATGCTCACCTCCATTGGCCGATGTAAGAAGATAACATTATGGAATTTTTTTCGTTTTATTTCCATTTGGAACTACCGACGATATAATTCTCAGATAGTATCAAAATATGAATAATTTTTGAAATTTATACATTAACTTCTCGACTGAATCGATTAATTGTAAAACATCATTTATGTAATGTCACACTAACGCGTTCGTGCATAAATCAAAACATCTTGTTTTAACGACAACGTTTATAAATTCCTTGTTGTCCCTTTAGCCATCTCTTTAAAATGTTCGAAAGAAATCTCTCCTGCAACAATACATTTGACCATTCACGCCCTTCACTTCCTAAAAGCCACCAACCAATCTTCCTTTCGAATACTTGCAAAATACTGACTATAAAACATCCGAAAGTCACTGCACTAAGAAAAAGAAATTAATTCGTCCAACAAACCACGAAGTGTTGCACATTTGTGTGTTCATCCAGCTACAAATATATTTATTCAATACTTTAGCGAGTATATCTAACTTACCTTGCAATTTAACAGAAGCTACTAGCTTCAGTTGAATTACCTCTATTAAACCAAACCAATATTTGGTTGGTTGTGGTTTAAAACACATTACTTGTAAATCAACCACAAAATTCGCTTGACACAACAGATGCAAATACCGCTTCATAAAGACATCCTTCTTTTCTTAGGACAGCGCACGTTCAGATTTGCAAATCTGTTTATTTTTGATTCTACGCATGCTTCTTTTTTTGCTTTCTACCAACGTTTTAATCTAGGTTGATTGAACATTCATTTTAATGTTGATCTAATTTAAGAGGTTATGCCGTTGATTTAAATCATATGGAGTATTAAGCATGTAACAAACAAAGTTGGTTAAGCCAACCAGTTTTTAGTTGGTTCAACCCACTTTTTCTCTCAGTGGATATTCGATTACTTTTATATTATTTTTATTTATTATTATTCAACCAGATATTTGGCCGTGAAAACTACATACATACAGGATATACGTGTAATCCAACATAATACCCTTTGGCTGAACACCTCAGACAAACATTTTGCGGTGTGTCATGCCAAGAAAAAAGGTACAGCTAATTGTTTCCTGATCGTCTAATTTAATTGCACATTCCAGATCCGTACTTCTAAAGAACATCGCATACATAACCTTTTTCACAGCTCAAGCCTTTATATCATTAATGGTGTTTTTACCTGATCCAATCTTGAGTTGATGCTTTATTACAACACACTTAACTCTGTTATCTTCTTCAATTATCCCCTTAACAGAAGCACTATTTCTCTGGGTGAGGGCCGTACCAGAACATCTTACTCCTTTCTGATGCTGAACAAAATTTCCTTCGCGTTCACAGTCTTTATACCACCGATAAACTATAGCTTAAGAGGTGCTTTTCCGCCAAAGGAGGAATGCAAACTTCCCTGGTATTCACAAGCACTTAAACCTTTCTCAAAATCATAATAAACGGAAAGGGTGGACATTAGAAGAGGTCCTTTCCCACAAAATTCCATTTTGTAAAAATAGTTAGGCGACCGGTTTCAGGCCAGCTAAAAGGCATACAGTGTAATAGTACCAAAGTTGTCATATAATGGTAAAATTGAAAACAGCGTGATCTTAAGATTTGTACGTATATACTAAGAAATTCTTTTCTCTTTCTCCTTCATTTCTAATTTAAAAACATTAAGATGAAAAAAGATTGTGTGTTTGTATAGTCCAACTTATGCATTTTATTTTCCCAATTTTAACTAATCTTCATTAGTGAATTTTTATTTACTGCTTGTTGGGGTTGAAGCAATTGAGAAAAAACTCTGAAACACTGAATATTTTATATAGTTATCTTTCACCACCTTAATGTTTTTATTTAAATTGTAGCCATTGTCTTATGCCCACCTTTTTTATCTTAATGTCTTTTAAGCTTCACCTTAACATATTCTTTAAAATTATATATATATAATTAAATATATATATATATATTTAATACCAAAATTAAGAAATTCTTTTTCTTATATATATATATTAAAAAATAAAAAAAAATCGTCTGCAAAAATAAACCTTTCCCATTTTAATATATTTGACTTAGAAATGAGGAAGAAAGAGCGAAGAATTTCTTAATATACTAAGAAAAACGAATGTCTTAAATCAACTACCGGCAGCGGCAGCAGCTTTACATTGCAAAATTGTCAAAATAATTGAGTTGTTGCGAGCAAAATTGTTATTTGAACAAATAATGTGAGTGCCAAAGGAATCCTTAAAATTTGTTAGACCGACTGAAACCGTAGTTTAGCCCAATACATTTCGTTCTTTAATTTAACTTAGATGCGCATTCTTCTTTCAATCAACTAATTAAAATTTTAAAGGAAAAATATCTCAATGTCTACCTAACTCTCTAATGTTCACTAAGCGTTTAACACTTTATTGAAACAAAACAGTAACATTGTTGATTAGAAACGAGACATTGTTGAATTAAACTACATTATTTGACATTTTTCAGATGTTCTGTCAACAAGTAAAATGCATTGCTAATAGGTGATTAAAACTTGTAGTTCGTTGAATGCATTTTGCATTGGTTCAACCATTTTTTTAAGCGTATATACGCACAAATCTTAAGATATCACCCTTCTCAATTTATACCTTTCAAGACGAAAGCGATCGCCTAACTATTTTTATAAAACAGAATTTTGTGAGATAGGACCTTTTTTATCTCCACTCCTCCTATGTAAATTACACTCGCACAGAGTCACCATGGATTATATCATAATAAATTATTTAATTTATTATGATATTATTATTACTACATTATGATTTCTAGTTAATTCCGTCTTTTCACTTATATTAACACGAAAAAAATCGCAAATACAGCAACTAAACCTCAACTGAGAGACGACAGAGAATTGCCCTAAACAACAGTGTATGTTTTGTTTTTCATTGCTTCCGGGACTTTTTTTTTATTTTCAATAATATTGACTTGGCCCTCGTACAGACGAAAATTATAAGTCAATAAATTTGAGTTAGCTAAAGTAAATAACCATTTCTAGATATTGTTATTGTGAATAATGTTTTTAAATTTCAAATATTTACAAAGAAAGCTCACGCTAACTATAATTATAAACACAGTGATTACATTTTATTCATGTAAAAGATCCGTATTCAACTAAATTTTATTAATTTTTACACCATCTGCAGCACAGAAAAAAAGGCAGAAACGAATAAATATACCACTTCATCCATTTTGAATAATGATGAGTGATGAAAATAGAAATGATTTGCTTTGATTGTTTTGTGTGTCAGGCTAGGAGATCAATTACTATAAAGTTTAAGGAACACAAACTACATTTAAAGAAAAAAGACCTGGAAAAATCCATCGTAGCAAAACAGTTTGTTGTGTAAGTGTACCGAACATACTTTTAGTTGCGACGACATAAGTTTGTTAAAATCCAGTACTAATCAAAACTTGGATGTATTAGACGCAACTTATACCAGGTGTGTCGGTAATTCCTTTCCGGTTTTTCCGGCAGATGTCACTGGCCATAAGTATGAAATGTTATGATTTGATACATATGTAATTTTATTCTACTGACATTAACCTTAAAACTACACAAGTTACGTTCCGCCAAAATAACAGCGTTATAGATTTATAATTTTTTGAAAATGTCGAGTTTTGTGCCTGAAAACGTGCATTTGCGGCACGCATTACTTTTCTTGTTTCATCAAAAGAAAAAAGCCGCTGAAAGTCATCGTTTGCTAGTAGAGACTTACGGTGAGCATGCTCCAACCATAAGAACATGTGAAACGTGGTTTCGACAATTCAAATGTGGTGATTTCAACGTTCAAGATAAAGAACGTCCTGGTAGGCCGAAAACGTTTGAAGACGCGGAATTGCAGGAGCTATTGGATGAAGACTCAACACAAACTCAAAAACAATTAGCAGAAAAGTTGAATGTGGGCCGAGTAGCAATTTGTGAACGATTACAAGCTATGGGAAAGATCCAAAAGATGGGGAGATGGGTGCCACATGAATTGAATGACAGACAAATGGAAAATCGAAAAATCGTTAGTGAAATTCTGCTTCAAAGGTATGAAAGGAAGTCATTTCTGCATCGAATAGTAACGGGTGATGAAAAATGGATTTATTTCGAAAATCCCAAGCGAAAAAAATCATGGTTATCACCTGGCGAAGCTGGCCCATCGACTGCAAGGCCAAATCGCTTTGGTCGCAAGACCATGCTCTGTGTCTGGTGGGACCAGATTGGTGTCGTATATTATGAACTGTTGAAACCGGGAGAAACAGTTAATAGTGATCGCTACCGACAACAAATGATCAATTTGAACTGTGCATTGATCGAAAAACGTCCACAATACGCTGAAAGACATGATAAAGTGATTTTGCAACATGACAACGCGCCGTCTCATACAGCAAAACCAGTCAAAGAAATGTTGAAATCACTTGGATGGGAAGTTTTATCGCACCCGCCGTACTCTCCAGACCTGGCTCCATCCGACTACCACCTTTTCGCATCGATGGGGCACGCGCTTGCAGAGCAGCACTTCGCCGATTTCGAAGAAGTTAAAAAATGGCTCGATGAATGGTTTAGCTCAAAGGAGGAACTGTTCTTTTGGAATGGCATTCATAAATTGCCTGAGAGATGGACAAAATGTATAGAATCAAATGGCCAATACTTTGAATAAATAAATTTTAACTATCCATTCTAAGTAACGTGTTTTCTTTAGCGAAAAAACCGGAAAAGAATTACCGACACACCTGGTATGAGAAAATGCAACAACAAACTTTTCAATTCCGTCTTGTCCCTTCTTTATAACTATATAGTTTGCTAGACTTCAATGAAAATCTGTCTTCATTTTCGCTACCTTTGAATAGTTTACACCTGTGCCATTTTTAACTTTTGTACTTTGCCAGTTCTAAAATTTTTGCAAGAGGACCTTTTTATAAACTGTTTGCTTGTATTTATTAATATCTGCGGTTCAATGTGTTGCTGATGACGTAATGAAGTGCTGCGAAATGTACATTCAACATTTAACAATTTTATGAAGAAATTTGTGTTTGACTTTTACCATTGGAACATTATTCTTCACACTCAGAATTTTAATCCAATCACTTAAATAGATTTATTAATACCAATTTGCGTTTAAGATATGTAGATAGATTAATAAATTCGTGCCAGAATTAAAGATGTTGCTTTCATAACCCGAAGCATTTATTTTATCGTAAAAGCCGTTAAATTGAACTTTTCACCATTAAGCAATATTATATGTTTCGAAAAAACGGTAATAATTTATTTTCGAATTGAAAATGGATAATAGATTACCCACGGAAACGCGCACATCCTGCAAACAAACAAAAACGACTCCAAATACCCTTATCGATTATTCATATATTATTACAACGGCGTAATGCCACTCGAACCGAATCAATTTACATAATTCAACAACAGCAATTAGAGGAGCTCGATTAGATACCTAGTTGATCTGAAATAATTACGTTTTTAGCAGATAATTACTTCGTTAAACAAACATCCTCCATTTGTTCCTTTCACGGTTGATGGATTTGGAAAATTTAACGTTCAAACAACGATTGGAGAAGGAAATGAAGTCGTTGTTTGAGGTAAATATTCTCATATCGACGGGGAAGTTAACAACCCTCAAAATTATGTAAAATATTTGACCTGTATCATTACCTAATTATTTAGCTCCATTAATAATATAGGTATTACATTACGTTTACATTGATACATACAGTATGTTTTGCTTTACATACAATTCTGCCTATGATTTAGTTAATTCCATATTTATTACCTTTACCCTTACATAATTTATAACTCCAATTCGTATTTTGTCTACATGAATGGTCAAAATGAAAAGCCGAAGCGTATTTTTACTATAAACAGAAAGTAATCAATGAAATATTCTGATCCATTGCTTTCTTGATTAGAACATAATATTTAATCTAACAGCTGTATGAGTTGTTTATTTTTTTTACGTACACTGCAAACCATAATATAAAAAATCACTTCTGGCGAATCTGTAATAATAACATATTCTTTGCTACTTTCATATATATATATAATCGATCCAAATCCCTTTTACCTCTCTTTTTATTCTTCATTATTCGAGATTCTCATATCTTCTTGACCGACCTTGTTGTTGGCATTCGTTGTAAATGGTTCCACCAACCTAGCCGTCTCTTCTCTATCTACTCTAGAGTAGATTGTATTTCTAACTGTTACCTTTTATCTGTATTCCTCATTTTGTCTCTCTTAGTTACTCCCCTTACTCTTCTAAGATGTTTCATTTCCAAAGGTTGTATCTTGCCCTTCCGGTTATTTGCCATGATTCATGTTAATATAGCCCTGTACACCTTTGTTTTAAAAATATTTGAATGTATCTACTTTTTGTATTTACGTTTGTTACACTACAATGTTTAGTATTTCTCGATCTTCACCTTATCGCCCTTCATTTACTTTTGTTTGTTCTGTGTTTATCTTCATTTCATTCTCCGTCAATATTGTGCTCCAAACATTTATGTGTTCTTATAATTCCATCTCAGTTTTTGCAATAAATACATCATCAGCAAAAGCTCCTTCCGATATTACTACGTTTTGCAACTTGAGGCGTCCAGCAACTTTTACACTTAGAACTACATTTTTTAAATATCGCGTCAATAAAGATATTGGCACTTTGTGTCAAATCTCCTTCTGTTTGAAAGGTATTCGATTTTTATCCTTAAAATTACGCAGTTTATATTATTTCTGCATATTTCTAGTATTAGGCGTAATGTTTTTCCTTTGATTCCTCCTCCGTCCAACACCTCTCATAATCTGCTCCTTCGTATTCTATCGAACGGTTTCTGCAAATCTATAAATACTAGTACGCCTTCTTGTTTTCTTGAACACATGATCTTCAGAGCTCCTTCCACTTCTATATTCGCTTTGTGACTCCTTCTATGTGTGTTTTATCTTTGTCCTTATTCCCTTATCCAGGATTTCTTCTAAAATTTTCATTGCTGGGCATTCCTCTGTAATTACTGCAGTTGCTTTTGTCACCTTTTTGTGTAACCTAGTACTAATACTAGTAATGCTGTTTTCCAATCTTTGGGAAGGATTTCTTCTCTCCGTATTTTGCTTAGTACTTCCAATAGCATTTGTGTTCCTCGTTATCTCATGTTTTTAATCATTTTTACTGTTACCTTGTCACATTCGGGTGCTTTTGCACTTTTCATCTTCTTGATTATGAGTGTCACACCTACTTTGAGCGTATGCAGCTGTAACTAAAGCCAGTTTAACACAAAACAATAATTCATTAGTTACTCGAAGAATATAGATTTGCCTTGTATACAGCATAATTTCAAATAAAACATAGTGTTATTCCAGTAGTGTTATATTTTTATAATGTCTATGAAAGTTATTATAACATATCCATTAAATTAGGAGTGATTCCAAACTTACACTATACTAAACCTCAGCTTTTAACAGAACTACGTATTAATTAGATTAATACATTTATACAATAAGAACCTTGGATAGTTGTGTTTCACTCTAGTCTCAGAAAGAAAGAGATTTATACTAATATTTTTTAAATGTGGGAATCGGAAACATCGTATAGGCATACGCAGTCATCAATTACACTATTTCCTTGGTTTCCGAGCTGGATTCTAATTCTTCAACGCACCTCAACACTGCTACTACTTTGGCTTGAAATACTGTGGCGCTTTGGATTAGACTTAATGTTTTAGATATTTTAGGTCTACTTCCACAAATCGCAACCCCGACTCCATTCTGTGTCTTTGAACCGTCTGCGTACCAGATGGATTTCGCCTTCATAGGCGGGCCTTTCTTCCACTCTTCTCTATCTGGTATTACCGTTTTATAACACTTGTCGAAACTGTATTTGGGACTAAACAACACATAAGTATCGGCAACCTCCACACCACACAAGTTTAATTTATTATATAGTAATATAATAATTAGTCCGGGACGGCCGTTTCGAGGACACGAATGGTCTTCATCATCAACCGGTGATCGAATGTGTGGTGCGGAGGTTGCCGATACTTATGTGTTGTTTACCATACTACGCCACAGTCCTTGCTATCATTATTGTATTTCGGACTATTTATTTTTTATTTATTAGCCCCGCCTTGAATTCCTTTAACAGTTTCTGATAGTCTGCACCATGTGATTTAATTATAGAGGGTTGGCCATTCATTAGTCTGTAGTTCGTTAACCTGGCCTCGCCTTGGATGTATGTATATATGTAGGTTTAGGTTTAGGACGACTTCTACAGCAACTATTGGCGTGGCTTTCATGGCCCCCGTGGCACACAAACATGCTAGGCTTTGTAAGCTACTTATTGCCTCTATCTGCATAAGTTTTGGGCTTAACCCCTACGTTTTTCCACACAACTTTCTACATCTGCCTAAGGCAATAGTAGCTTTGTTGATGGTTTTAGTAATGTGAGGGTTTCTTGTAAGTCTTTGATCGAACCATACTCCGAGGTATTTTGCTTCTTTGACAAATGGATTTTCCACTCCTCCCACCACGATTGGCTTTAGGCCTCCAATTATGCGCTTCTTTGTAAATACGATAATTTGTGTTTTTTTTTTGCCATTGACTGTAAGTCTCTCCTGTTTACACCAATTATCTACTGTATTTAAGGCATTTCGCATTCGTTCCGATACTACTCCATCAAATTTGCAATATATCCTAGGCAATACAACCCTTCCTTGGATAGCTTTGTTATTAACTCGTCTATAAAAGATGCCCACAGAAGGAGTGACAATACACTTCCTTGTGGGCATTCACCTCCTACCCTCACCTTGATACTACCCTCTCTCAAAGACGCCACTATTACGCATTCTTCCGGCGGCCCTTATCCTGCAACAGAGCAGCGAAGGGACTCCCTTTTTCCTGACCGCCTCTACAAGAGAGCGTGTGGTGGCATTATTAAATGCCATGATGACGATATTAATTTTGATTGCTACATACGAGCAACAGTACGCATCTCTGTATTTGATATGGTTGAGAAATTTTCATAATAATTAATGTAATATTGATTTAAATTTAATAATTTTGATTTCTCGCAGCACAAGTTGTTTAATGAACGAAGTCGTCAACACTGCTCTCCCTCAAATAAAGCAATAAATATGTCAATTGGAAACACTTTCCAAGCTAGATAAATAATAACACTACAATATATACGGTATATAAAGTTAAATTTAGTTGTCTGCTCCATGCTAAAGCGTTATTTAGATGATATTTACGTGCTACTGCGTAACAAAGTAGTGGTTTACCGTGAATTTCAACTCATTCTTCATGCATCCTCGATTTGTTTTTTGGTATATTCGAAAGTTGCTAGCGTATAGTCAACTTTTCCATAACGAACATAGATAATCCCCAGGCAGAGGTCTGTTATTGTTATATGTGAGCATTAAATGTACATATGTATTTCATATTCACAATGCATTGTTATTCCCTTGTTTTTAATCTCTAATTCACTAAACCGAAAAGCTTTATATCGTTGTAGTTAGCATGAAAAGTATTTTTATTAGTTATTATATATATATATATATATATATATAATTATACTTATTAGTTATTTGTTATTAGAAACAGAGTAAGCGCTATTTTTGGCATTATTGTTTTCAGTTTCCTCTCTTCTATCCTTAAAAATTATTGCTTATTGCTCATTGCTATATAAGGTAAACAGTAGGAAATTGTTTTAAACGGAAAGGTTTCATTACAACATCCTGAAAATATGTAATTTTTTTAAAGTTTACTTTACAAAATTTAAAAAGAAAAGTGGATACTCTAAGATAGATTGGAAAAGAGTCCTAGCAACTCCTTCGACATCACAACAACGAATAACGCTATAGACACATGCAGTAGGTGTTTTATATACATACATGTTCATACCCAACATGAAAAATAAAAAATAAACTACCAAATAGCAATATAAGAGTGAGATGCAGGTTCATATAATCACACCCATAAATAAAATGGGAAGAATACTGAGCAAGTACTAGAACAGGAACCTGTACGTACTGCCAAAGTAAAAAGCTTTTTGAGGAAACATCCAATTTATGGGCAGGAAACTAAACAATGGTAATAAAAAGTGTGGAGTATGGAAAGCTAAAAGAAATATAAACTGGTGTTAAACTAGTAATTGTTACTTCCTTTATTATAGGAACTGGTCCCTTGTTTATATACTACTTTTATTTTATGCTTTTCTTTTACGACTATTCTTAAGATTCTTAAGATACATAAATTTCATGTAGCATAATCACCATTAATGTTTGGACCTGTTGAATCGTTTAGACAATTGGTTTGCTATATGATTCAATAAAACACAGCAATTATTTTACAAGTTAAGTTTACATCGACAGCACCAAATCCCTATTTCAGCAAAGAATTTAAATAGCAAAAGCGCATTCAATTGAACTTTCGACTTATTTCTTAACAAACATTACATAATTAGAACAGTACATTGTGTTTGTAACGACACGATGCGTAGCGACGCGCCTTTTTTTGCCGGTAGACGGTGACTAAAATTTATAGTGTAATAGGTACCCGAGTTGGTTTCGCGTTCATCACCCTCGCTCAGTAATCTACGAATGATATTCTTAAATACACGTATACACTTAAAGGGTCATCTCATTTTGAAGGGTTTGTTTTTATTTTGTATGATTATTGTAGTCCCATTCTTTCCAATATGTATTAATTTTGAATCACTCTGATACTCAAATTAGTCTATTGCTCATATTATCCATTGCCCTTTCTTGATAATTTCAGAACCATATTCTTACCCAATTTACAACTAACAAGAGATGATATTTATATATATTTATATATATATTTATTATACAGCCACCGAGTGAAGTAGAGGATGATACTTCCTTTTCTGAGCAAACTAAAAAAGGCCTTCGAACAACAAATATTCGAAAACAAGTTCTACGCAATTTAAAATTATGTCCAAATATGCAGGGCATTCAATTTCCGTTGCAAATAATACAAGTTTGACTTTCTAAATGGTACAGTCTGTATGTTCTTACGTTTTTGAACGCCTCCCTTCAATTCATGTCAACTTTCCTTAATACTCTCTACGATCTATCCTAGTTTTTGAGTTAACTGATATGAGTTTTCTCGTGCCTTTTCTTCTCTGTTGTATCGCTAACAGCGAGGACTGTCCTGTTTCACTAACATCGCTGACGGTTAAGGCTGTCTTTGGTGGTGGTCTAGTCGCATCGCTGATGTCGAGTCTTTAGTAGGTATCCTACACGCCGTTCACACACATAATTTTCAAGGGAATTTCTTTACATTTGCGTTGTACATACAGTACGTTCCAAAATTTAACTTTATTAATTACATTTTATTTATTTACTTTATTTTTAAGATTCGATTTTGTTTCTGGCCAATCTCTTTCTTATAACTAGAGTGAGGACGTTCGGTGCAATTTGTTAACGTGTGTTAATCAGCTGAGCGTCGATCGGGTATATGCAGTAGCGTAGATAAATTAAAAGTTATATTTTGTTAATCGTCAACTACGTTTTCGATACGATTGTAGGAATTAACTACGATATATTTTTCTAAATTCTTCGTTGTAAATTGGGTTCGCTGGCCAGTACTGCCGTCGCTCTCTGCCTATCTCCTACGTGGCGAATTACACACATGCGAGACTTATCCTGCCACCGAACGTAACGCCAATGGCATCGTCGCCCAATACTTATAACCCTGACCAGTCGTTGCCCTAAGGTAAATCGTTAATAAACACAGTGGTCACATCATTGTAATTCAGCACTCTCACTAAGTTCTTAATCAATAATATAAATTTTCACTCATCATCACAGAAGTTAACGATTCCGCAAACAAATATGAATTCGTTAAATACAAGCTTTATCTCCAAAGCAGAGCACTTTGAGAGCATAAGGATATAAACAAAGCAATTAAAGATTCAATTTTTAAATTTTTATTTGTAAACATAACAAACTTGCGAAGATATATAATAAATATCTTTGCATCTGCGCATTTTGTGAACAAAATTATATAAACCTAATCCAAAGTGGGAAGCACAATATCAACTATATTCTAAAAGATGCCCATCGATATCGTTGGCACCTCATATATTTTTCCGGGATCTAAAAGGGAAACTCTTGTGGAATTTGTTTTATGAACATTTCCCTCTATCTGAAATATGTAATTCTTTAGTAAAATAAATATAAAGCTATGCAGATAAGCTTTTCGTTTAATAATGTAGTGCTGGGACGAAATACTATACATTTTTTATTTCGCTAAAGAAAGCGCTTAATTCGTTTTATTTGTTGCTAAATTAAAGCCGCTAACATTTCTCATGCACTAATTGCTAATCACATTTACATACATACCGACATTTTGCGAACGCTGAACCAACTATGAAGCTACTATGGAGTTCCTACTACTTCGGAAACAGGATTACTGAAATCATCGAGTAATTACCGTACCAGCCCGTGCGCTTAACGTAATTTCAGTCTCATTGCAAGTTGATGCTGTCAATTCCAGCAGAACGATATTAAATTTTCATCGAATCGCGAATTAATACGGGTACTTTTATGCAATAAACTTGATGTTTATATCTACGTCAATGAGCAGCAACTTACGTTAATTTTGCTGTTAGTACTAGTTCCCTGTTTCCGTTAATTGTGGAGAGTATCTATGCACTTCGATGTACGTACATACATAGCACTAGTGTAGTACGTCGACATTAGCGTTTGCGAATTCCGCTCACTAATTACCACTAAAGCCCTTTCTAACAAGACCCGTTTTGCAACTGTATCGATGCCATTCTTCATTAAACTTAACGTTTCCTTATTTTGCTCTTGGCGTAAACTAATTCGAATAGTTCCCTTTACTCATATTAGATTAAGTCGTAAGTCTGCTATTGTGGTGGTTTCATTTCGTACTTTGTCGTTTCCCTTCGTAATGCAATTACGAGTTAAGGTACAAAATGCAACAGGAAATCTCAGGAAAATCTAAAACGTTTAATCTCCAAGTAGCCTGACAAATTTTACTGAAGTTCAAGTGCCCAAATAAGCATTAATTAGGAGAAAATTTTACAATCTATGGAATATGGATGCCAGACATTCATCCAATATCACTTATTAAATTTAATATGCTTTTACGCGAGTTGTTTTATTCAAAATTTTGCAACTAAATTGCAATTTAAAAAGGGAGCAATTTATTTTTGGGTTTGACAAATTGTATTAAATCGTAATTGTATTGACGGATATTCACTCTTTGCAATTAACTGAAATTAGACCGCTTTTAGAATTAAATATTCTGTTAAACTATTCTTGAAACATTTCTGGGTTTGTTTGCTTTCACCAAGGGTGCGTGTGTTCTTCTTTAAACTGTTACGTCAGAACAATTAGTACTGTTTGGTGTTATAATCAAGCTTAAGATTTACTTATTGTGATCCACATATCATACAAGATGCCTCACCTGCAAGTACTCATTGCAAACTATAAATATTGTTGAAAAGGGAGTAATCTGTTAGATTAGAAAAACGTGGTGTTTACTTTAAGATTTTCTAGTAAAACAGCTAATTGTGCCGCACAAATTGAATTAGTGAATGTGGCAGCAGAACAATGATAGGTACTGTAGATGAGTAAATCTCAACAATGCCAGACCTCACACAACACTTCGCATTTGGTAGGCATTGAGACCATCCAAAATTTTAGCAGTTGAACATGTATGTGATTGAGCGACGCCTTCTACAGCCCCAGTATGTAGTATACAGCAAGACCTTTATGTATAAAATTCACTTTATGTTTCAACATAGTCTAGTTGAGGACGATACACTTAGTTCAACGCTTTTCTGTCTTTGGTATCAATAATATGATTTCCCAAACCCTGCAAAAGAGGCGTTTGTTTCTGCAATCGCTTTATCGTTTGAGACGAGCCATTTTCTCATATTCGGAAATCGTTGGGCGATCGATTGATTTTGCTCTTTTCCAGGTAGTCAATGTAGATTATACCGTGTGCCAAAACATTGTGACTATGACCTTATTGGCTGATAAAGTGCCTTTAGTCTTTTTTAGCGCCGGTTAGTCTCGAAAAACCCACTGTTTGGATTGCTCTTTGGTCACTGATGAGCTGTAATGAATCAATATTTCATCGACAGTTATGAATCGACGCCAAAAATCATTCGGATTGCGGTTTAACATCGCTAAACATTCCTTTGAAGTTAATGTGCGTGTTTATAGTCAATTGTGAGCAATCGCGACACCCAGAAGACCCCGGAAGACTTTCGTACATTCAAATAAGTTGTTAAAATGTTGTGCACCCGTTCAATTGAGATGCCCACAACTTCAACAATCTCGGGCACTTTCAATCTCTGATTCTGATTGGTAACTTCATTCAGACGACGTTTTTCATCAAAAATGTTCGTACGAACACGTATAAATTCAGCTGTCCAACATTTTGTGGTAGATCACGAAGGTACAGAGTTCCCACAAACTTCACTGACTTCCACTTTTATCCCATCATTCGTTTTTCTTTTTTTTCAAAAACAAATATCTAATGCTGCTAAATCATAAATCATTATGATTTATGATTTAGCAAAATGGCTGTCAATTTTGTCAACTTGATAGGAGTCTTGTCAAAGAATACTTTTACGAAAAATTGAATTAGTTAATTTCTAATAGCGCCATCTCTCGCCGAGGTCTTCCTCCCCTCGTATTAAGCGTTCTCTCATTTTTCTAGGACAGACCCCAAAAAAGTTCTTGATTTGCAAAATATACACTTCAATAGAATACCAGTAATACGCAGACTTTGATATGTGTCTAATATCTTAACTATGTTATGTTCTATACCGTAAAAAATCACACTATTTCAGCTATATGCCTGTATTATTTGCGGGATCACGCGACTGATTGTAAGTAATATTCTCCATGGAAATTTAACTGTTCACCGTAAATTTAACAGGTATATTGTAATGTTATAGTGCATGCCGTATGTCCACGTGTGTTCCTACAACTTCGAGAAGTTTGTAGTATTTATTTAATAAGCATACCGTAATAAACGCATTTCTGTAATAAACTTGTTCGCAAAGCAATCACAGACTAACCAAGCATATCTTAATTAGTAGAAATCTATAACTAACGTCCAACTGATATCATAATAGCTTCGTTAGCTCTAACCATTCAGATACATATTAGACATTTTGTTCACATAGAACGACATCTCGTCTCCGTATGCAGAAACACCCTTCTCTTTTTAAATGTATACCAAAAGGAGACGTAGATAAACGGAACTGGCGTGAATCGAGCTTTACCAACGCATCTATAATAACTGTATAATGGAGTGAGACATGTCTGAACGTGAATAGTAGAATGGTAATATGGTCTGTTACACAGACGGATGTGGTGCATTATATTATCACAATATCGTTTACCACTAAGTACATATACAATTATGTGAAATCACTCACATATTTGTAGAAAATTTTAATTTGAAATAACTTTCTCTTTGACGGAAATATTGCTTTCATATTTATGCAGAATTTAAAATTTTATTTTTTACTATAAGCGCAGAGAGTTGGCAAAATATAAAAAATATGGACTTATAATATGATGTATTTAGCTATCTTATTAAGCAATTGTTAGGCAATTTGAATATATTTCAAATTCATACAGGCCTATCAGGTTAGTTTCTCATTTCAAATTTCTAATACTCGTTAAATTTTTTTCCTGATATTTGTTTGAATTTAAATTGTCAAAAGAGCGTTCTTGAAATACTCCCGAATTCCACAAACCCAAAATCTAATTATTTAATTTCGAAAGATCATCTATTTTCAAATTTTCCTTTACACTACAAATTACACTACATTCCTGTGAAACTGTAAATACTTTCTTTCTATCGTTCAAATTAAAAAGTTATCATTTTGATAGGGAATTCATATTGAAAAAATGAGTGTTAATAGGAATTGATGTTATTGTTTATTATTTATTAATTGCAATAACAGATGGCGCAAAAGATGATAGACTGTATAAAAGGATTTACAACCGTACGCCAAAACAATGACGAATTTTTGAGCAACCACAATTGAAAAAGAGATTATAGACTTTAAGGTCAAATTTCATAATTTCGGGAAAACTAAAGATACTGTGAAGAATCCGGCTTTTCCCTTTTAAAAAAGATTTAGATGTGAAACATTGCCGCAAAAATTTCTCACATATTTCATCTTGAAATCTGTTAGAAAAATAAATTATTATTGATTTAATTCTTACTTGAGAATGTAATCGAGGAAAATACCCCTATATAACCAAACGTAGCGAATTTATTTATTCTTGTTTTCACATAGTAATATGAATCGGCTTTTTCATTTATAAACGTTATTAATTATTAATTAATTAAAGATACCATATTGATTTTCTCCATCCTCCATTAACACGTATTATTGCACAAATTTAAATATATCAAACGTCAATATTGTGCATCGTGACACATCTTTGAGAAAAAATGTCAATCCTATATATACATAAGTTGGCCACCCCTGGATAGAGTTAATGTCAGATTAAGTTAATAGACGAGTGCAAATAACCAGTGCTACCTAACCAACACGTACCAATTACACTCCAAGGGGAATGCAACAGTATTTCTGGCCCTACTTATCAGAACTTAATTGCAAAGGTGTTCCGAGTCGCGAGTTATTATCAACGCGAAGGGTTGATCTTCTGATGAAAGCAGAAAATTCTTGTAAAATAGAAATGAAAATCCTCGTTACGTTATAGTTGTTGTTACGCATAATAATAAATTTATATTTCTAATTTAAATCAATCTATGCTTTAATTTCTGAACGTCTTCTGATTGGCCAAACTTTTGTGACCGGTAGTGTATGAGAACGAATCAAAATCTAAAAGCTTTTTTAAATAAATGGTCAATCTTGCTTAACAAGATTAGAAAGTTACTGTCAAGTTAATTACCCAAAATCAACACACAACTTTAATCTAGTTTCAGATTCGTATTCTTAAACTTTATAATCACGGTAAGTAGGCCTTAAAACTGGTATAAAGCGGAACAAAGATATTTTCGCGTAAACGGCCACGGGAAATAAATGATTTGTCAGCACGAGCACTGACGAACATTTTTCTCATGATTACCAGCGCAAAGCTTTTAATCGGTTTATAGGGGAAAGAAGCAATAGTAAACAACGGTGATAGAAAACTAAATTAGAAGACAAATACAAAAACGTGCGCAAAGCTAACCCGATTGCTGAAGTGTACCTGCATGAAATGCTGTCGTATGTCGAGGTATAAATATCAATTTTAATTAATTGGAATTAAGAATTAGAAAGCTTAGAAGAAAGATATTTAATAAAACTGCAGTTCTTTGTACATACTAACACAAAGTACTAAAAAATAAACGAGGTAATAAAGTTGTTGTGATACCGATGGCTTCATCAAATCTAATAAATTCGTTTAGACACGATGTCTTCTTTCTTTCCTCACAAAATTTCTTAACCTTCTGTCAAGTTTATTATTGTCATGCGCTTTTCTACTGGATCTAAGTCCGAAGTGTCAGATTATGTGAATGCAACAGCTCGTTGACACCATTACCATTCACTTATAAATGTAATTCGCCAGCAAAGATTAACAGCTTCTTCTATCACATGAGCAATATGGTCAGTTTCTGTTTCATTTTCGAAGAAAAATTAACGTAATTTTCTCTAGAGATTGCTCAATATTTTTTGGGAAATTTAATACCAGAATTTTTCAATGATTCTTGCGGCATTCAAAATATTGAATTGTTTCCAAAAGTTGTCCCATTGTTTTGCAACACACCTTCCATTCGATGTGCAAGCGAGCGCCTCATGTAATAAGCCTTGAATGTTTTAATGATTCCCTGGTCCATAGTTGAAACAAGCTGGTTGTTTTTGGAGAGACAACAAATTAGAGAGAGACAAATTAGAGTAGATGAAGTGCATTATCAATTATAAGCATCACCTTAAATGGAATTTGCTTAAACATCCAATAATGATCTACTTCTCGTATAAAATGAATAGCAGTTGAAATAGTTGCAACATTGCACAATGCTTCATATCACGTGTTAAAGGACAAACATTACAAGCTCATTTTTACAACTATTGCATTATTTCTGAGCCCTGACTTTAGATGACAGAAATTGTTTTTTGGTTAAGTTTTATTCGTTGTGTCCAAATCTTCAGTACTACTTAATGCTACTGTTAAATTTGTGGCTTCTAGTTCTGACACAAGCTTTTGAATTTTGGAGGGACCTATCAAATTTTTTTCGGAACATCTTTACATTCATTACAAACTTAAATAACTGCATTCCTTTGTTTAACCATACTTGATCTCCTTTGTTCAATTTCTTGAATGTTTCGTAAATTTTTGGCTTAAAGTTAGATGAAACTGTCTCGCGAGAATTTGTGAAGCGTTTGGTGCTTAATCAGAACAGTCTGTAATATGCAAACTGTACGTCAAGAACAGATGGTAAACTTGTATGCTGCAACAATGTAAAAACAATTGCGTTATTCTAACAAAATTCTCAATCGAAGAAAGAAATATTAAAGAATTTAACCTTTTAAACCCTTCTGATTTTCACCTTCGTCAATGGCAGGCTATTCTAGTGCTCGATCTTTCCTTCATCAGAGAGTTGCTTTCGCTTTTCCCATGCTCCCATGTTAGTTCCTTTACATGTTCCTTAACTGTCAGGACTTTCAGATCTTGTTTCAGCTATCGGCTAAGCAAATACCAGGTACCCGATGCGATAGATCTCAATATCCTGTTTTGTTGGGACTCCAACACTTTTCTGATGTTCCGTCATGGTGCACAATATCAAATACTCATATTTCATTGCAACTAGCAGTGACATCATCTGTATCTATATACTCTGAACTGCGAAATGAGAGTAATACGACTGGTGATCGCAACAACTGGATAATCCTAATGATAATAAAGTTGTGCAGTCAAATGTGTAATCGACCTCGAGCAAAGCTGATAGTCAATCGATATCATGCAGTGGTACCCTATTTATGCTTTCGGGTACCGTATTATGCTTCGTAATTGTCAGCCTCTGAAGGTAACTATTTATACCCATCGCTTGTCCTGCGCTATGCTCCAGAAGTTTTATCCTATATATGTACATAACGAACAAATGGTTGTCAGAAGAACATGTCGTACATTTAATACCACATACTCATAAGTGTCTACAAAGTCACTAAAAAATTAAAAAAGATTCTGGCAATTTTTTTACATACTAGTAAATGTTCTAGTCAATTCTTTTACACATTTCCATGGACACATGGTTTCTTTTTCCTCTAATATTAAATAATGCAATTTTCTAAGAATGCCAAAATACCTCTAAAACAATTCTTAGAGATGTTTAATTAAAAACGCAGTTAAATTTAAAACACTAAAGTGGAGGCCTACAAATATTATTTCCATTGGCAACTATGTGATATAAATAATATAAGTCTATTAATCCTAAAAAAACAAAAGATATAATAATAATAAAAAATAAGCCACATAATACGTGAAGATTAAATGACACAAGATGCCAGTCATCAGCACGCTGATAAAGTGTCCCTGATGGAAACTGTGCTGTTCACAATTTTTTGCAAAACTATCACTGCAGATTTAAATGGATTTAAATGGTAGCAATTCTTTCCATATGGGTCTCCACATCCTCCACCGCTTTTCGAAAGTTCAAATGCAATCAGCATAACAGTGGTACATAGTATATATTATTATTACAATTATATTTCTGTTGAAACCGGAAATGTAGTTAATCTGGCAGTAATACCAAAAGAGAAAAAAAAATAGAAAAAGAAAACAGGCGATCTATGTTTTCTTCTAGAAACCCCAGTAGCACAGACTGACCCACTTCTCCGAGCTGAACTGGAAAAATAATCATTCCCAAAATACCAGAACAAAATGACTATCGGAAGTCCATAAATTTCGAATGGGACAGTTTGGTGGGACAGCCAGCAGCTTTCACATAAGAAATGTTACTATGGGACTGTTTGGGAGAGCAAAATATTCAAACTTTTGCACACCCTTTTTATATCTTACATAATAAAATTTTTATAACTTCGTAGTAAACTATTAATATGAGAACAATGCTCCCACCCTTCATTTTGTCTTCATTATTCCGTATTCCCTTGAGATATAAGTATTAAAACACTTTTTATGAATAAAGTTTGAAGCAGAATATAGCCTTTTTAAGTAAATGTGTGTTTCTGGTAAGAAAATGCCACGGAGCCGAGGAAAGTATAACCACGAGAGGTAGATTGTACGTATTAATTTAAGTTTTATTTCGAAAAGAGTTACGACTTTGCGGTGGTTACCATCGTAATTTACTCTCCAATAATTAAAAGCACTGCATAAAAGAAGGCTGTTTAAAGCAGAAAGAAGGAATAAAATTACCGCTTAATCACGCCGAAAGTGTATTTGGTTACACAAAATGCACGCCTTCGAAGCCCATGTATTATTCATGAAAGTACTAGAAACACGGCAATTCGTCGGTACCGGTGAAAAACGTATTTTTAAATGTATAAATAAAAATTTTGGAATCGCGTGCCAAAGTTGGTGATTTGCGAAGATACCGGTAGGGAAATCATGCATAATGGATATTTTCTTTCATCTCGCAGATATTCCTTCACCTTACTGTGATCCATGATCCACTGACGCAAAAGTGTTTTCTCTCGGATTTGACGAGAACAAATTATTAAAGGAAACAAATGGAATCGATAAGTTCCTTTCCGAAAAAGTAATTTTTACGTGAACGATTGCTTCACTTTTAGTATTACAATGCTTTTATAGAACATCCCTGAAATATCGTTTCCAAAAACCATTTGCATTTTTTCTTTTTGCTTTATATTACAGTTTGTTTTGTTTGCTTATACAGCGTATCGATCTAATGGATGGGTGAAAGATATTTCCATCTGTGAGCAATTTAAAGAAACACTTTCGAAATAAGTTATTTATTCATAACATGAACAACATGAAATTGTACTCAACGATGCAGAGTACTTAGTTTCCGCTGCACACGATTCAAGTTTGGTTCTTTAAATACAACATTCTATAAATTGCTGCATTTTTGGATGCCTTTTTTCAATTCATATCAACTCTCTTCAACATTCCCTATACCAAACAGATAGAACGAAAGCTCTAGGATATTTTTATCGTATATATATATATTAGAAAAGTAACCTTATTATTTTTTTCCTTCAAATTGTTGCAAAGTAGAATTTCGAAAGAATATTAGAATTTCGTTGGCAAAATGCCTAAACGGCAAATTGTACGTTTCTTACGGACCAGAATATTTCCCGAACTACAGAATATCGAACAATTCTACAATATGAGGACACAAGTCCTCGTATTCTCGAACAATACCTTGTTAAAATAATAATTGGCCGCAGCCAAGTCTTTTATACTTTGGTGAAAACCGCGTTAAAGTGTTAACTCGTAAACTTACTTGTTTTGTTTGAAACATTAAAAGAAATAACGTGGAACACAGGAGAAAGCAAATGTACCCAAAATACACCCAAGCTCAACTTCCTCCTCAGCTTTTTGAAAAATACTCATTTGGCTGAAAGCAGGACCGATATTACAGCCGATAAAACTTATTTTCGTAGCTCCCCACGCGGATATTTACAAATAATTTTGGTGAGACAACCGATCAGGTAAAATAGCAGTAATCGCCAACCTTACTGTTAACGTTGCTTACCGAAATTGGTTGACTTTATCAATTTGCATCACAATTGTGTTCTGGCCAGACTTAGTTTACGCCAGAGAAACAACACAATGGAAGCGTACAACACACCTTTTGTGCATTACAGTAATACAAAACGAATAGATTTATTTAATGTAAATATTTTCGGAAGTAAAAGAAAAATAACATTCGGAGTGTTGTTGACGCAATTTAGTTAAACAGAAATGTTTATGAAAACAGTTTAAAACAATGTAAGACGGACATTACACATAATATAACTCCCTAAACACCAATCAATGTTCAACAAAATAGCCTCGCAGAAAAATGATAATCTCATCGAGCAAATGATAAAAATAGACATTAAATTACAAACTAGCAAAATTACATGTTGAAATTTACAATTTAGAACATCGACAATTTAAGAGAATACTTGGCACGACATAACACGTAGCAGTGAATGCATTGGATGAGCTTAAAACTAACTAATTAGTTGAGTCTATTGTTTTACTTTTGGCTATCCCATCCATTAATTGCCCTCCTGTGGACCAAATATATAGGATAAGTTAGGAAAGTTGAAGGAAATTTCCAAAAGGTCAATGCGTTACTCAACTTAGTTGTTACGTCGGGTCAAGTGTTATCTCGTGCAATCTCGTGGTTCCTATGGGCTACAAGGAACGTCCGAAGAATAAGAATAAATAACTCCGGTGCACAAGGATTCCTGCGACATAGCAGCCCGTATGGTTATTTTAATTAGCAGAGGCCTACAGCATCTAACTCAGAAAATCCTTCTAAGACAAATAAGAATTAATGAACGCTATCAAATTGGGATCAAAGTTTGACGCAGTTTCGCACTATACTAATTCTTAGTTCTGCTTAGTCCTCTCATCTTTTGTACCAAACCGTGGTGCCTGACAATGTCAAATACCTTCGTGATATCCCCTAACGTCGCTCTGCGTGTTACGGATAAATCCGAAACAGACGGAGTAACTGGAAATCTGAGACCCACACGAAAACCAATTTGCTTAATCAGATTCAGAACCATTTCGCTCAACACATACCTTAGCCAACCTAAGATGATTCATTCAAAGGCTTGAGTAGTGATATTAGAAGAGTAATGGGGCGGTAGTACTTAGGAATAGAGGGATCTTTGCCTGGTTTAGGAATTGTCACCACGGTAGTATGCTTCCAGATATTCGGAAAGTAATTCAATCGCAAAGCCATGTTAAACAGTAGGAGGAGAAAGGAAAGCGCCGCAAAACGAAAGGCTTTGAGCGCCCTGTTAAGGACGTTATCGCCTCAGTTCCGCGGTAGTAGTCCCAGGCAAAGATTCATCTTGATCTTGCTTTGTCCACGATTTGAGCAAATAGCCTCCATTAGGTCCACATGAACTGCGGTATCTTTGCATCCGTGTACACCATCCCTGTATCGCCCTCATCATTCGCCAGAGCGAGTTGTCCTCTGTGGCCAGGAATTCAGTCGAGATAATCTGTATTTAATATCCTTCTTCCGATGTCAGTAGTTTCAAAGTTTGTTATTGGTGAATTAATCCTTGCTTAATCCTTATGATCAAGTAATTTTCAATGAATTCGGAACATATTTAAACAAATCCTTTTATTTTTACATGTTGAATTAAATTACGTTTTAATATAATTTAAAAACATTATAGGCAACTTTGCAACATATTGAAATGGACTATGTCTGTTAATCATATCAGATTAGCAGATATGATGTTTATTCTTCCCAAATGTTTTTCAGAAGGTAGACAACGTCGACAATTAAATTACCAAGAGCCTCTCGAAAAGCTTTGTCTTGTATACCTAACGTTGTATGTCATTTGAATTAAGATGCATCAATACAAACGATATATCTGAATGCTACACAAAAAAGTAAATATCGCCTTTTTAAAGAATCGTACGAAGTCTCTCAAAACCTCTTTTCGAGTCTCTTAGTATATTACATTCAATATGTAATTACATAGACACGAGGATATTTTCCCCAAAGGTATTTGTCTCTTTTATGCTATAGAATAACATAAATGTTCTTCTCATCAATAAATTAATTATAAGTAAGTATGGTTTTTTCAATCTGGTTAAGTAATTACATTTTTACACATTGGAATATTGATTGAAAAAAAAAAGAGACTACGTGATAACAATAGTTACAACTAATGACATAGTAATGAATAGCAATGCCGACTACGTAATCATTTCCTTGTTTCTTAATTACTGTACTAAAGTTAGTTCCACTTAATTAAGCAAAATATAAAATAAATATAGATATATGTCCATTATGTTTGACCCATATTAACAATAAGAACCTTGTTCTACGATGAATGGAGTTGCAAAGTTTTTAAGATGATGTTACTTGCGTTTGATTTACCTAAGGAAGCCCATAAATTTTGTAACGCATGAAAGAACTTGACATAAAGTGTTTTTTTAACTCGAGAAGTTAAGGCCTCCGTCTGAAGTTGAATGAAGGCACCTTAATTTATTGGCCATTTTACACGAGCAACAAAAACAATTAAGATCGTAATGCTTCTACAAGATATCCAGTTGCCTAACTATCTGTAAAATGGATATTTTCACGAATTTCCACCACATTTACTAGACTGTAAAAAAGAAAATAATGTTATCTATATGGGGCGCATCACCTCCGCGAGCTCCGCAAATTGTGTATTCGCGGGTGGGTTTTTCAAAACAATTTTCTTGATACGAGGTCTGATTGTAGGCATTGTTTTAAATTATGTTGGAATGTATAGGGCTTCTTCATTTTACCAGCATTATCCAAAGTTTTTGAAACTATTAACACAACAATCAACCAAACATTTAATAAAAAATAACTTACGTCGCATCGTAAAGAGAAGTTTCGATTTGTAGGCCTCTGAGTGGAGTAACTCACTTTTGCTAGCCTACTTTTCTGAAGCTCTCCGTATATGCGGCAATTTTGCGAAAAAGAAGGTTAGCACATAGACGACCACTCGAACACCGGAAAACATAGAGCAAGTGAGACAATAGATTCGACAGTCACCTAGGCGCAACATATCTAGCCGTACTATACGTTGAAATCTTCACATGAAAATTTAATTTTGAAAATGTGCATGACGACGCAGTGATTACTATCAACGACGAGGCGCATTCCCATCTTTCCGGGTGCAAAGCATGCGCTAATGAAGTAATGTAAATCCTAGGCAAATCCACGAAAGGTCCTTACATGGTGACAGGGTAAAAATTTGTTTGCACCCGTATCTGGAAAAATTGAACGTGGGACGTGTCTAGTTTCAGCAAGATGGCGCCACGGCCCACACAGCCCATAATTTAATGTGTTGTGAAAGAAATGTTCACCGGCCGCTTGATCTCCATGTTCGATAACATGGCCTACACGCGCACCGCATTCAATGCAACTATTTCCTATGGGACTACCTCAGAACTGAAGTCTATAAACATCGACCCAACAACCTATAAGCTTTGACGCCGGCAAATACGCTGCCTTATCATATGAGGCTTCTTCATTAGCCTCTCCTCTCCTCTCCTGAATAGGCCTCATATGATTATGGGCGAAACGTCGAGTTTTCAATTAACCATGACACGGCCCAAATCCGGAACACGCTTAGTTTTAACTAACTCTGGGTGTGGAAGCCTACGTTATTGAGTAGCTATCTCGTTTTGTTATATTTTTTGTATTATTTCCATGTCTTTCTTACGTACTCGATATTATCATTGTATTGAGCCCTATTATTAGAGTATATATTTTATTGAGGATTAAAAATATATTATTATTATTATTATACTTTCTTAAGTTCATAAATTGAACTGCTTGGGCGTTACAGCATCGTCCTCAGTCATGTATATTTCATGTAACTTAAGATTTCTGAAAGTGCCTTCCATTGTAAGAACTCATGTTTATCATATTTACACGTGCAAACATACCTTTAAATTCTTAAACATTTATACTTAATAAAATGTTAGAACGATCTGCTATTGCGCGAGATCTTACTTTTACTTCAATATCGATTGGCAGATTCTTAATAGGATTTTGTTTTTCAGGTTGAAACAATTGGTGACGCATACTGTGTAGCCGGCGGGCTTCACAAAGAAAGCAAAACTCACGCTCAGCAAATTGCATGGATGGCGCTAAAGATGATCAATACATGTGCTCATCACCAAACTCATCAAGGTCAACCCATACGGGTAAGCTTTTCTTTAATATGCACAACGTGCTAAAGAGAGGTAAAATGTAATACCCTGGAGGTAGGTCATTTATAGAGCCACTTTGCTTTTAGATACAGGGAAAACGTTTTCTGACTAGGAAATAAAGCGAAATTTATTCTGACGCAAACATTTTAGCAGATTTTTACCACGCAGTAATTTATGCCCAATATGCCGGCTGTTCATTTGAAAACGTCCCATTCAAAATTTCCGGAAATCTGGAAATTTATAAAATATTTTGAAACACGTAAGAAGTTTTATCGAGAGGGACTACTTTTTAAGCAAAAATTGATTCGGCCACTTGAATCCCCTGCCCGCTGGAGCTATCCCCTTAAAAATCTTAAATGGAAAGGGGTATCAACTAATACCTCATTTTAATGGTCATTTGAAACAGTACATTTTGGCGTTTAGTTTTTTTTAATTGATTCGATTTTTTACCATTACTTTAATGTTCAGTAAAAAAAAATCTACGAACGCTAAATCGACATGAAAATGTATCTAAAACATGCACTTTTATTTACTAAATAACTGCAAACAGGATGACAAATATTCTGCATTAAACATAACTTAAAACTTAAATAGCCATAGGAGTATTTAATTGCGTTGTTTTTGAGAAATTTATAAAGGTTTTTAATATTAATTAATAAAATACAAAACAAATCAAACCAAAAGATTTACTTAAAAATCTCTAAAATAAATTTCAAAAAACTAGACGCCAAAATGTACTGTTTCAAAAGACCAGACTCGATACCCCTTTCCATTTAAGATTTTTAAGGGGGTAGATCCCGGGAGTATGGAGTTAAAGTGGGTGAGTTAATATTTGCATAAAGGTTGTCCCCCCGATAATACGTACCTACGTGTTTCAAGAAATTTTTCATAAATTTCCAGATTTCCAGAAATTTTGAGTGGGAAGTTTTCAAATGAACACCCGGTATATATAGTAATTATATGTTTTGTTTCTTAGATATCTCCAATCTACAAATGAAAATTTTACAGATGCTTGCTAATTTTGCTCTCGTTGCTCTTTAATCTTTATCTTAAGGACACTGACCTACTTTCTGATATATGAGGGCAAGTTCCCACGTACTATTACATCCTATAAAACTTAATGGCTTGCGAAACTCCTAACAACAACATTATACAGCAAAGTAAGCAGTAAGAAGTAAGTTTATAGCACATACAATTTTTGCCGTGGCGCTACTAACAATGAGAATAATGAAACCTATAGACCGACGTGAATAAATTTTCTTTCAGATAAATAGGCTGAAAAGAAATCGATTCCAATAGTGAATAAATTATAAAGTATGGTTAATAAAGTGGTATTGATTTAGCCGGAAACCGATACCAACTTTCTTATTTCAAATGGTATAGCACATGCATACGTTATGCATTCTTTAGACAGATCTTTTAAAGGCAGGTCTAACGATATACAATGTCATAGATGTAGTATGTACAACCTTTGAGATCATTTCTTTTCCAAAAGAGTTGACAAATGCCAAAGTTTAACTTAAGCATCAAATTTTCTATTCGGTATTACCCATGTAAACCAATTTTGAGATTTTAATTGGCAACATAAAATAGTCCTTATTGCTCCAAATACATATAAAAATGTACAAAGCATTCCAAAAACCTAGTCCAAAACTCAGCGAAAAAGGAAAAAACAATTTTTTTAAATATCAACCCCTACTTTTAATAATTTCTTTGAAAAAAGGCGAGAAAACATATTTTACTCTTTTTACCTAAATCCTCTCGTTTCCGAGTTATTTTAAAAAATTATGAAATCGATTATTTATTACCAATAACCAGCATCTGCAAGTTTACAAGAGTTTACTTATTTGGTACGTATTTGACCAATGAGCTTTTACTTCGCATTGAAGCATAAAAACTATTAGCAATGCATATTTTTAAAATTTAAACTAAACAAAGGATTAGCTTGCAAGCGCCATACCCAATGAAGGTTTCATTTATGCTTTGTTGTTAAAATAAGGTAAATATTGAATTGAATCTAAATATTTTGTAAATTATTGACTGATTATTATGAAAAATAGACAATTAAATATGATAAAAGGCGTAAATTCAATTATTCAAAGAAACTATATAAATTAAAAAACAAATTATAGATATCCAACACGATCTCCATCTAACTACAGACAACCTCCTGCGGTGCACGGGATTTTTTCCGCTTTGAATTTGTACTCTAAACATTTTATCGACGACTTTAGATGGCTGTGTGTAAGATTTGCAACTGGAGTATTATCGATATCATCAATCAGTGGTCTGTTACTTCAAATGGCAAGAAATCTGTATCAGTACAAATATTATTATACGGGAAGATACCAGTCTTTTATATGTGCCTCTCCGACGCAAGCAGATATTTAATAGATAGTGATGAGTTGACCAGGATTTCTCATCATCCAACTATCTGTGATGGCATTGAAAGCATATTCAAATGGTTTGCATAAGCAAATATCTAAAATTTGGCAAAAACTCTCGTACCTCCAAGATTTTCACAAAGTAAATGTCACCATCCCACACCATTATTTTTCTACAGCCCGAAATAAAGAAATTAAGAGGAATCAGGGCAGGGCACCTGGCTGGCCATATCGAAGGTCCTAATTTTCTCATCCATCGATCATCAAATAGCTCAATCCAGCCGGTACACATGTTCACATTTCACCAACATTTAGACCACCTATAATTCCATTCTGGAAGTTTGGAAATTATTTAAGTATTTTGATGCAATTTGAATTTTCAACATAAATTTAGTACGGAAGCTTATTGTCCTTTATGATACAGATACATGAAAGCTAAAAACTTTTGTTGAAAATGTTGTGGTCTTGTTAAATGTGGATTAGCCGTGGCAGAATATTGTCTCCTTTTAGAAACATACATCCCTTCTCCCGCTTGGTATGTCTATTTTACTTTAGAAATAAAAATCTAACTTTAATATAGCCTAATGTTTTACCCCACAAATACATTGCCAATTTGGCCCCACGTTGGGAATACAAATGCAATATCATTATTGCACTGTTCATTTGTTATTAGCAAAACAAAGACAATCTTGTCAAATCTGGTTGTTTTTTTGATCATAAATGATTGACTTAATAATTTTTTTTTCAAACTCGGAAACGAGCGAATTTGTGTATTACAATTGTATTACAATTAAATATGCTTTTAGTCTTAAAAACAGATAGAAAATTACATATTTTTTTAAAAGGAAGTAAATAAATGTTCGAAGTACCTAAATTTAACATTTTTACGGAACGTAAAACTGGCTTGGAACATAATTGTGTTATAAATTAGGAATGAATGAGCGTTAAAAGCTTCAAAGGAATTACCCCAAGAAATACAACCCCTTATATTTAAATTCCAACAGATTTGTAGAGTTCCAGAAGTCTGCATTCTCGCTTTTCTACTAGTTGCCACTACATTAACTAACGTTTTTGTAAATTGCATGACATTACACCTAATTTGATGCGGGAAAAATCTAGCAGCAAATCAGAAGTCGTTACTAATCCTAAAAATCTGCAAACTAAATTCAAGGGCAACTGTGATAAACTGAACACCCTTCTGGGGCTGTTCATCCTTCTAAAAAAACTAACACATCTAAACAAGACGTATTTATCAAAGCAGGAAAATGATATAAATATCCCATATTATCATCTGACAGCTTCCTAAAAGCACTCAACTATTGTGGGAATTGAAATAGTCAATAAATCATCAGGAGAATGGAAAAATCTCCCATTCTATGTTTGTTTGTGTTTGTTATTGTTTCTTATTTTATTTGTTATAAACATCTTTCTAGGTATATGTTATTAATTGTTCATACTGTGAGCGCGTGTGTTAAAAGTACCATTTTTTTTTATTTTATACTTAGAGATGCATTTTGATAAGTGAAACGTACTATTTGAAAAGAATAATGTATTTCACTAACCTATTGCGTAACTCTTCTCGGTCAGAACTATTTTCGACATATTGTTATCCGCTTGTACATTTTTAATAAAATGGCATTGATGCAAAGAAATAATTTAACTAATTGAAAGTGTGGATAAAACAACTTATATTTGCGTCCGGATTAGGGTTAATATTGGTTTTATTCATCGGCAGAAGTTTTCCGCGGGACCAGCACAAAAAACACATCCGAATCAGAAATTAGTAGATACAGCAATTTGTAATAGTTACTTTTCTGCAGATGTTAACCGCATCCTCAGGAATGTTCAACATATGTATTATTTGAGAAACTCACCATAATATGTACACATGTACACATGTTTTTTATAATTTTAAGTTTTTATAACCTTTATCGTATGCACTGATTACTAACATTTTACATGTTTTACATCATATGCTCAAAATGTCTGCTTTGTTCAGTAATGCACGAACTCGTTTTACCATGTTTAAAGCCACACTATGTATGTACCTTCAGTTCATCAGTGTGTGCGGCCGATTTTTGTAAACATTTCCTTTAAGGTAACCTCAAAGGTAATAATCTGACGTTAAATCGGAAGGACGTGAGGGCCATAATGCTTTAGAGATGATACGTTTGCCAAAAAACCGGCGTAAAAAATGCATTGTTTCATTAGATGTGTGACATGTGACCCCGTCCTGCTGCAACCAACAATCACATTCATCGTTTTCGAACAACGAAATAAATTATGAAATGATGTCTTGGTACGCAACGCTGTTTACTGTAGTTTCAAAAACGAGGATCCACTCTTCGATGACGTGATCCGGCACACCATACTCCAATTTTCTGACAGTGTGCAGTAGACACGGTCAAGCTCTTCAATTCCATGGTTGTCAAAGAATGTCCGAAACCATTTACAGTACAGCAGGTGCTTTTGTTTATCTGGCTCTTTCAATTCTTGAACACGACGAACATAATATGCACGAAATTTCATCGGTTTCTGGGCACTACCATACGAAATCTGAGTGTGTGCTGATAATCTCCTCAAGCTTTTTGAAGCTGAATACAGCATCATATTTCTAATCTCAACCAGTTTGGCGTCAATCAAAATGATCGATCTCCCGGTTTTCTCCTTATATGATGGAAACGGGCGATTAATCTCGTTATTATTGAGTTAGGCACTGCAACATCTCATGAAATTCGTCTACAACACGTGCATATGAACAACTAGAAAAATACTGTTCAACAATGAAAACTCGTTGCTCTTGGGAAAACAACATGTTTGCGAAGAAGTGAACTTCACAATACTACAAACAATGTGTGAAATATCCATTATAATGGCGTCTAGAACGAAACTACTATTTAAAGAAACATTTACTTTGATGTGCACGACTTTTAGATCTCTTTGTATTAGGAAACTTCAAATTCATTAAAAACATACCTTCGCCCTCAGAATTATGCACGTATGAAGGTATGTACATATATGAAAAAGAGTTAAAAGTTTGTTGAACTAAGGACAAGTCCTTCTCAGCTGCGCTATATTGATGAAGAAACGTACACATGGTGTAAACTACATGCAAGCCAGTATATTTTTCCTTTACTTCCTAGTATTTCGGTTATTTTAGTTTTGTTTTCTCATCATTCAGTCATACGCTTGACAATAGAAGACCCGGAAGTTTTGAAGCATATAGTCCGAATGTATCAAGTATTTTAGGTCGTGCAGATGTGCCGATACCTTTCACGTTTATTTATTTTAAATGTTAAAAACTTTAGCAGATATTTTGCATTAACCTATTTTAAAATACGTTAACGCAAAAAATATATAAACACACGCAAAGCCTAAAAAACGCATCCAAAACAATTTGCTTCGAAAGGCCACTTTGTCAACGATAGGGATCTAAATCATTGTATCGTGATTAATTTCTTAGAGCAAAGTTATATTGTTGATTTTCGTCATCGAATGCGACCCTTTCAGCTTTATCGTACATAAAGCAATCGAGTGTTTAGTCTAATTGTATTTCATTTTAACAAAGAGGCAAACGGTTTCGTCTGCTGTAATCATTGTTTCAACACAACTAGTCATCTTTTCATAACGAAGCTTTCCCTTTGTTTGCCTAGTGATATTTGAATACAACTGCAAGTGATTGTAAGCTATCAATCTGTCAAAGATAACAGTACTCCAGACACCCTACTAAAACAAAAATAATTTGTAGTTAGGTAAAATTTCTTCTAAAAAATTCTTAAAATTCTTATTTTTCAGTTCTGTACTCTTACATCTTTTAAAACAACTAAGAACTTAACCACAAAATTTTCTAATGTAAATGTCTTCATTTACAATTAGTGGGACATTCCTTCCTTAAATAATGTAGGGAAGAGTTCATGCAAAAATTATACAGTTACAATAGAAGGACCATAAACAACCGTAACACTATTACCTTCTTCAACCTTGTTCAACAAACTTCTATACTTAGAAATTTGACATAAATATTCACTCTTGTTCGACCTTTATTTAAAGCACACTTCGGCATTGCTATAAAAGGGTCAAGCTTAGATGTAACACTATAATATGGGTCAAGCTTAGATATAACACCGTATTTATCCATTAATCATGTATTTAAAAAGATCCTTAAATTAAGTGCAACTTTCGCAGTTATCCCTTCCTTCTATCTCTCTTTGCTCTATACTAACACCAAAAAAAAACGGAAATTAGCCGACTTTCAAAAGGGTGTTTCCCCACTTCAAAGTACATTTCGGCATATAAAAAACATTGCTACGTGGATACTTTAATCGAATCTACATTTCTACCAAGTTTCCTGTAAGTTTCAATAAGTTAAAATCAAACTAAGGCTATAGTGGACGTTACCGTCTTTAGCGACATTTCGAGATTAAATTATTTCTTGCAATGAAAATAAGGAAATGTACTTATCTTCTTTTCCTCCGTACTATGTCCCAAGGATCTCCTCCAGACCTGAATAATTTAATTAACTGGCGGAAGAGTGAAGTTTTACCTTACTTAGTACTTATATCGGCGGTGGAAACTTAGATAAGAGCCACAAAAACCAAGTTGCTTCATATTTAATTTTATCGTCGGTAATGATCAAGTATTTACGTTAAAGGAGTTGGAAAACATTTCGGTGAGTCTCTAATATATTACATTTATTTCAATCCAACGAAAATCTGACAAAATGATAAATGTCGGATTTAAAATAGACGTAATCTGTCATCAAATCACGTTTTACAATTTCGAGTATTCTTCTGAATGTTAAGTTTCCTTTATAAAATGAAATATTTTAATGCTTTCAGAATGCCAAACGTTATATCCTTTACCTCCTCATTTTTATTCATTACTTGTTCATTTGGAGATTTATACATACGAGCTCCCTTGATTTTTTGCGAATCGTATGAACTTTTCCCTAATTCCAGTACAGAAACATATCCTTTGCATTATATGCATATATGCATATATACATAGGTTTTTCAGACAGAACGCCATTTCAACTGATTTCACTTTGATGTCTGTAGGGATATAATAAAAAAGGGATTTCTTTCTTGTGCCCTCTTTATCTTCTTCTCGCACAAAACGCAACCTAGCGGGGAAGATACATTCAGCTGCTTCTTTTAGAAGAAATACAAGTATGTATCCATGTCGAAAGAAAAGTATAACTTACATGCTGCAACTAATTTTCTCCAACATTTTATGAAGAACAGAAGTATTTGTAGGCAAAGAATTAATAGTACAGTAGCAAAAGAGTATAGTCAAATATTTAAATACAATATTCTACAAAATACTTTCATCTATGTGCTTTGCTTATAGTTAGATGTAAAAAGGTTATCACCCCCTGTTATAGATCAACTGACAATAGGAAGTAATAATTAATAATTCATTTTTATTTCAAAAAGAGCTTGAGACAACGTATCACAACATCTTAATGTACCAGCGTCACAACAATTTAGTAGACCTCTTATCAACATGATTAGCAATCAGTGACGAAAACAATGGGAAGAAATTCATATAATTCCGTTCCCTACATTTAACTTTCTTTGTAATTGCACTATACTTATAGCTACTGGCCTCAGATTGCTAGCACAGATCATGGGTGCAGCATCAAGACTCAATTTTAGAGATCGTTTGCTTCTTCCAGGTTTTATTCACTCTTTTTGATTTTTTCCTTGTTATTTGCTTTTAACCGGCACTTCAATTCCTAGAATTTCATTTTCTTTTCAGTTTTAGTCAGTGTTTCGGTTGCTTTTATTTCGTTCTGTTTTACTTTCCGCTAATATGGAACAATTTATAAATTCGTTAAATTTTAATTTTAGTTTGTTTATATAGATAAGTTAAATGGGCTATTTTATAAGAAATTTTTTGGAAATTTTTACAATTCAATCTACAAGCCTACCATTAAGGAATTTTACGTTCCCAAAGTGTACGAAAAGACAATAACAGCAAGTAAGTCAAAAATTTCAGAGAACTATGTGTGGATTAGCACAGATGAAACTGGCAACATAAAGGGTAGATGCATTATAAACATTATTGTTAGGATATGGAAAAAAAAAACAACCTTTGGTTTCTACTACATTTCATAAATTTGTCGACTGGAAAAATGTTTAAATCAAAGTTATATGGCGATGCTTCAAAACGATTTTTGTTTTGAACGCAGATAGTGTAATATCGTAAACAGAAAAATTAATTAAAGCAATTTCCAGATAGTCGTATTGTAAGGTTTGGAATATTAAGATAAAAATATGAAACTTCTCTGTTTCATACTTATTAATTTAAATACACTCTGGGACTCGTTTCGGATTACTTCATCATCAGCTAGATTGTCAGGTGAAAGTTATTTACAGTCTAATTAAATCCCGATTTTGCAACATTAAAACAGATATCAAAGGAAAGCTTTGCTAATTTTCATACCGTTTTTTCACCATTTTCTACACCCATTTCCTATTGTACATTTGCGCCAATAACGAATTGCGACGTGAAGTGATCCTTCTGAAGTTTTACAGATATTTAATTTTAAGAGGAACTTAGCTTTTTGAGGAAAATTTATAAAAATATTATTTCGAAATCATATTCATCAAACAACAATAAGTGGTAGGTTGGAGTATTGTATTACCCAAATTTCCAATAAATGTATAAGAATTTTAACGTCTATGCGAGCAATTGCGCCCAGCTATGGTCTTGATAACCTCATCATGTACTGCTGCCGAAAATTGAGTCAGTTGGCTGCACTCTAGTTTTAGTATCATTGAAATCGCCCTTTATTGGTTATTGCATTACTAAAGTCCTATACATTTGTGCAGTTATAAAGAATGAAACCGGAGGATTGGACCAAGCTCCAGGAATGTATTGCACACATGAAAATATTGTATGTCCTTGAAATAAAAGCGTAGGCTTCCGTGGCCAGAGTCAATTGAAACTAAACGTGTTCTGGGTTTGAACTGTGTCATGTCGTTTTTGTTAAAATAAGAACTCGACGTTCCGCCCACAATCGTATGGAGCTTCTTCAGGAGAGGAAAAGTTGGTAGGCAACTCTGCCTCTGGCATGGTTTACATGCTGACTTACCGGGATCAACTGCTTCCCGCTCAGTTAGTTCCCCCTCTGGCATGATTTACACGTTGAGTTACCATGATAACTGTTGCCTACCAACTTTCCCTCTCCTGAAGAAGCCCTATACGATTGTGAGCGAAACGTCGAGTTTTGATTTTAACAAAAACGACATAACACTGTTCAAACCCGGAACACGTTTAGTTTCAATGTATGTCCTTATTCGACGCACCTCGCAGCATGTTAGATTGTACAATTGAGTTATATTCGAAACACATATTGTAATCAAAAGCTTCGCTTGTGCTTTCGAGTAGGTAATTACGGATTCTCTGTATGCAGATAGACAAAAGGCATCAACATGCGTTGATACATTTACTCATAATTTAAAACAATTAAAAAAAATGAAATAGGGTTTCTAAGAAAATCTTTGATGTATCTCTTCCAATTTGCGGAACTACAACAGGTATCTAACCTAGGAAGGCATTCTTATAATATGCTTAAATTATTAAATGAATTTGGATACGTAGAAAACCTTAATGGCAAAACTATACAAATGACTTTTGGTACATTTCGCACTATACATTCGAGGAGTACTTTTATACGATAGGACATTAATTTTGATTTTCCAACACTAGATAACAAATAATCGTCAAATATGTGTGTTAATTAATGTTTTAAAAATAGCGCTAAAACCGTAATCTGTACCCTCAGTAGGCTACATAAACTAACAATGCCACTGTTAACAAGAACCTCGGATTTCTCCTGCAACTATTACATTGCTGATTCCAGCTACTTGTTCGGCTAATTCTCTAGCCTTATCCCGGGATATATTATTACCCTATATCAACTCTAAGTTTACGGAATATCTGAGATTCTGACAACTTGAAATTTCCGGTTGTTTTATTTCAATTACGGAGCTGACAATTCTCTCATTATGTTTATTCTTCCTGGCGCTTACGGTTGATGCGTCGCGATTTAAACAGAGCTAAATCACATATATGTACATACGTATGTTGGCATATAGCCCGTGACAATGTTTGCAGAGACAAAGAAGTCCAAGCGCAGAAAGCATGAAATTAACAATGTTTAATTGCGAATTCGCTACGTACTAGCTATATTTAGAATTGAGCATTATTTTTATTGTTACAAGTAGAAATTTAATTAAACAGAGTACTTAATTAACGCATCTGGTGTGACGTCCAAAATGATCATGCATCTTTCATATATTCGTTCTTTATTTTCGTTATTATTTGCCTTTATTTTTAATTGTTTTGTTAATAGTTGTTTTATCGAACTGTATTGCAATTAAATAATTCTTGTTTAAATTTGTCAGCTTTGACGATACGCTTATTTTTCAAATTTTCCACTAACTGAGACAAAATAAAATCTATAAACGACAAAAGTTAATAAGATTTAAGTTATTGAATAATTTGCTATTCAGTAACAGCAAATGAGGTAATAATTACATACACACATAAAGTTTAATGGTTCGTGCCGAAGCTATCCTAAAAGTAACGACGTAAGAAGCCTGGAAGCAGACGTGTTGTCTACCAAAATCTGATAAATTTAAAAGAACCTATTTTAACTAATTAATTCGATAAAGTGGAGAACGAATAACGGTTAATAAAATAAGTAAAAAGAAGAAAAGATAATACCGAGAACAATGAAAACATGAAAAATGCAAGAATAGTTTACAATTTCAGTATTAAAATTGACAACTCGATCTATTACGTTGTCTAGTAACGAACTTATTAGCTCAACCTGGCGTTGCACAATTTGGTGCTCTTTCTTAACCAACAGAAGAATTATGACTGCATATTGCATTTTTTAAGTTAAAGTATAACTTATGAACGTTGGACATGCTTTTCATTTACCTTTATAAAAACCTGAAAATCTTCCGGTAACCGTCTCGGCCGGAACGATTAGTTTTTAATTACGGATAATGCCTTCCTCTCGGATAATAAAGTAAAATCGTAAGCCCCATGTCAATATAACATTTGGTATGTTAAAAATTCCAACTGGAGATTGGAATACCTCTGGGTTTGACAAAATCCTAGTAGGGTTGGTTAAAGATCACAGCAATCGACGCCTGGAAGTGTTAGATGTATTCTGATGCTTAGTCCAATAACAAAACAACATTAGTAACATTAGTATTTACGATTTGAGAATTAATATTTGACAGTTGAGCAATTTATGATGATATTATCCAGCAACGAGCTGATTGGATCAACCTGGCATCGCGGCAGACAACCATTTCTTAAGTTAAACTATTACTTATTGTCTAAGTCCCCCATTGGAATCTCTTTGGAGATAGCTAAGTCTAAGATTAAAACACAGCTGTAACATAATGGAGAAGAAGCAGGAAACGTGCAGCCGAGAGCTTTCCTGGTGGTACCCTCAAAAGAAAAGTCGGGGAAATTGCGGACCATGAGCAAATCCAATGTTAAATTGTGGACCGGCACAATAACTGGTTACTGTCCACTAAACAAGTGTCTAGACAAAATAAGACTCGTACCTGTGCCAGTAGGTACACTATGCTAAGAATCAAATGCGAAGCGATAGCTTCGAACGCGCATAATAAATTGCCTACCGCACAGAAAAAGGGATTGTTTGAATAAATGAAATATATTTTTTGGGCGTTATTTTATTAAGTGAAAGCAATATCTCTTTGATATAAGTAAATATGAAAATATTCGTTTCAAAATAAAATAGTATTTTTTTGAAATATTTCTTTGTGTCAAAGAATAAATAAATTTGACATCAGGTGCAAAAAAAATGATTTCTTCAAATCAAGGAAATGTGTCTTTTGATTGCATTCTCCTTTAAGAACGACAATCTAAGTTTCCTTTAGACGGCAGGCGTTTGTATCTTTTAGGACTAGATGGCGCCAGGAGATACGCCTAGCTCATCGTTCTTGACGCATTGTGATATAAGCCGAGAGGCAACAGCGATATGGGTGGAGATACGATTGCAAACTCGTTGATGACGCCGGATTAGCAGAAACATGTCAGCGGGCGCTCTCACTACTCACATTGCCTTTATCGTGAGGAATTCCACCAATACCGTGAACCGCTATATTAGCAGAATGTTTTCGTTATGTTAGGTAACCAATTCTAAGTTTTAGTTGCTATCACAATCAAACTATTGTAACTATTTCTTTGGTTAAAAATGTGACGTTTTTTTCATTTAAAAAGTTAATTTCTTAAAATTAAATATTTAAATTTGTTGTTTTAATGATTCCATTGCCATCAATTTCTTTGGTTCAAACATATCAATTTTGTTATTTTAAATATTAAGTTTTGTTGATCTTAGTGCTTTTTTGAGTTAAAGAAATAATATAAAAAAATATATCTTTAGTAGAAAGCAATATTTCAGTACTCGTATTGAAAAATATTATTTCTTTTACTGAATGCAGTCTTCCTTGAATCAACAAGTCCTTTGTCTCAGTGGGTATTCAAGGTACGAAATTGTAGATCGGACAACTAGCGTAAGATTTCATAAGAATGTAGGTATTACTATTTGTGCCTCTTAATCTCGTAAATTTGTGATCACAAGGATCCCTTTTTTCCTAAGAAAGGTTTACTAGATATATTCGGTTCAGTCCCTATTTGATACACAGGGCGGTGATTGTCGCACACTAGCTATAGATATCGGTTAGGCGAAGGTGTATTTTGTTTTAAAAAAATGTGATAAAGGTATTTTATTAGTTTTTAAATTTCGCGAAATAAATAGATATTATTCATGTTATCAACGATTTATGCCTGCCTTGCACTTTTATTTGGTCAGAAGGATGGGTATACACCTCCTTTTAATTTATTCTTTTACGAATATTTTCACCTGTAGTGATCAATATCTTACTTTTTACTTGTTGCATATAATTTCATTATTTAGGATTAGTTAGAATATTTATATCATTTCAAATTGAGTAAGCATTATCAAAATTATTTTTCGTCATCTTTCATTAAGAATTGTTTGATCTTTTCTCTTTTTTCTATTCATAAATGGCTTTCTTGTAAACGTTCTTACAGGGATTCTTAACATTTAAAAATATGTTCGCAAATAAGCGAACAAATTTTACCGAAGGAAATTTAGAAAAAGTTCTGGTAATTAACGTGAAGAAAGAATTACTTTGAACTTTGTTTACTTTTAAGACACTTTAAGACACAAATGATACTTAATTAATATTGATCTTTTGTCGCACTTACGTAGATTACGTAAATATAATTCTATTTTATAATTCTTTATAAAGAAAGTTTTGTGTGCTACTGCTAAATGTTATTTTAGTTTTAAATTAGTATAAAATTTAGTCATAATTTTGTCGTAACTAATACATAAGTTTTTGTTGGAGGTTTATCGATAAATATAATTAATAATACAATGAAAAAAAAGGTGAACGAGAATAAAAAATGAAAGCAAAATAAATACATTTATTTTACACAGACGATATATGTTTTGCATTATTTCTGCCACAGTGGAAGCGGTTTGCAAAAAGATATGTAATATCTGTGTAGGCATTCTTAGTACCAACGAAAGACGACCTAAATATACTAGCTTTAGTATTAACTAATTCATCAAACTGTGTGTCAGTGGTGCTCAGTATATTTTGTAGACCCTTCTATCAGAACCTCAAATAAATTTATTTTAACGAACACCAAGTCTCGTTCGTTAACTTATGTTTAAGTAGGTTTACCACCGTGAAGTATTTTACTATTAACTAATTAACACCTGTAAAGCATACAATAGCATAAAACATAGTGGCTTAGGGGCACGAAGGATAGGCCCAAGGAAACACATAAACATAGCCCTGAACAAAATTCTGGGCCTTTAGAAGCCACAGAACTCCTACAACATTAATAAATTGTTCAGCTACTCGATCGCAGTGCAGGAATCGGCTAGAGACCACCTCGTTATGATGATAATAATTACTTATATATCATTTGATTGGTCTTTCATTTCCTTTGTAAGAACATAAAAATTCAACTATCGACAACACCAAAGGTTGATTAATAAAAGTAGAAATTGATCTGTTTTTTCCTAAAACCGCCAGCTTCTGTTGTTCAAAAGTTGGTATGGAGGGGATACTTCTGAGCCTCACTGTATAATAATAGCTTACAACTATTCAAATTTTCTGCTATGCCTTTTGTTGCAGATGCGCATTGGACTTCATACAGGCTCTGTGTTAGCGGGTGTCGTGGGTGTGAAAATGCCACGGTATTGCATGTTTGGACACAATGTCACCATAGCAAACAAGTTTGAATCGGGCAGTGAACCCCTGAGAATAAATATAAGTCCTACAACTTATGAGTAAGTATAATTCTTTAGGATTTTATCTTTAAAGAGCAAATAGCGCTCCTCAAAAAGTTTTCCCATAACTCTCCTCGCCCTATGGAATACGATGTGATTTTAGTACGTACTGAAAAATACTTTTTTCTAACATATGCATCATGGATGGAATAAACATGTTGCTTTATTTGGTGAAAATGAGATTTTTACAGCTTTTGTTTTTAGAAAAGCTATAGTGCATATTTTTATTTTTATAATATTTTTATTTTTATACCTTAACTGAAACGGTTTCACCGTAGTCATACATACCTATTGTAGGAAACATATTTTTGTCGTCGTGTTAGGTACTACTACACAAATTTTCTATTTACTTGTTAAATCGTTGAACTACCCTTGAATTCATATAAACTAGAATTTCAACAGTTTGGTGTACAATTTCAGCAGAGATTTACCACCTAGTGCGTGTATAGAAGATACTTCCTTTCCTGAATAATTTAGAGAAGAAGTTTTCAAATAAAAAATATTCGAGGACACGTGCTACGGATGAGAAAATTATGATTAAGCAGTCTTTTAAATGGAACAACCTGCGAATTATTACGTCTTCGGATGTGTTTCTTCAATTCACGTCAACTATTATCAGTATTCCCCATACGTGCCCCCATAGTTTTTGAAGTAATTCACATAGCTTGCGATCACGAAATACCATTGTTTCGCCTGATGTCTTAAATACCTTTCACGTTGAAGCGAATAATTTTTTTTAGAAATCTTCTTGGGAAAACTGTTGTTACAAAAATTTCCGTACGTTGTTAGATAAATTAAGTATGAAGTTATATGCAGATAAGTTTTTTGCATAACTTTTGTTTTTCTAAAGATATTCTTAATAAAATAAACTGTATAATTTAATTTGTGCATGCAAGGTCAATATCTATTCGAAGTGAGCATAATTTTTCTCCATGCAAACTGTAATAGGATGCTTTGTATTTTAGTAAATACAAAACAGCACTGGCATTTCAAGATTAAAAATTTTTGTAATGTGCACGTTCTGCAGTATCTTAAGAAACTCTTCCAGAATGCTTTTTCATAAATATTTCTTACTTGCTTTCCCTGTCCTCTTGTAACTTACTTAGAGAATTGAGAATTAAATTTTGTTTTCCTTTACAAAACTCTCTACTTTTTTCTGTCTTTTGCGATCTGCACGACACTATTCCATTCATATTCTTTATTATTTAAAACCCCAGCTTCTTGATTAGCCTAAGTTTTTCTAGGACACCCTCTTCCTCTCTTCCTAAATTTAAGCTTCCATACTTTCTTTGCTGTACTTGCATCCGGTTTCCTCACCATATGCTCCCCTCCCCTCCGCACTACTAGTCTACTCCCTAAAATAGGTAATACAGAAACATTTTTATTCAGCTAAATTGTCTAATGTACCAAATAGCTTTCAGCATATGGTTATTATATTTTTACTACTGAAAACACTTAGTGTAATCAACATTTATCCGCTTATTTTCGCTTTTTATTATTTATACATACATACTTCTTAACTTGCTAAGCAGTAAATGTAGGAGAACCTATTATGAGCAAATATTGAAATTGTACCAAAAAAGATAACATTTACACGAAACAACAGTTTTGTCGTAGCACTGTCTTTAAACAGAAAACTTATCTGCATAGCATCATTAAACAAGAACACATTTTATGTATTAGGTAAATGTTTGTAAAAAAAATTCTAGAAAAGGTTCTCTTTTAAATTCTGCAAAATATACAGAACGTTTCATTTCAAAAAATTCAAATAACATGAATCAAACTTAGCAGTGACATCGATAGCCGTTTTGTAGAGTTTAGTTTGTTACTCTGTATTATATTATAAAAATCTCAAGCAATGCTCAATCGAGTTGATTGAATTACTGCTCTAGCATTTAAGGCGTTTAAGATATTGGTTGTCAAAAGTACAGTGAAGTTTCACAAGATTTCCGCATTATCTAAATTACCACAAAATCTAGGGTAGATGAATGTATCGCATATTGAAGACTATTGACATGAAATAAAGAGAGATATCCAAAAGCAGGATGTTCCATTTAAAAACCGAATTTCATGCGCAGTGGAAACTGAATACCCTGAACACTTGAACTTAATGTTATATATAAAGTTATCCAAGTGTATGGGATATTCTATAAAATTTGCGTACACCGTAGATAAACTTCAAACATGAATTCTGCAGACGCTAAATTCTGGCTTTGTCAATACTGTTCAAACAGTTTTAGTAAACACACATACAAACACTAAATCTAAATAAGACCAAAGTCTCGCCCAGAAATTATTCAGCCATGAGGTAAGTGAACATGCCATATATGATTTAGACACAATTAATTCCAAAAACGTATTTTTTTGCGGTTTTGTATTGAATGTATGGAACACCTTCCTATGCCTGACAAGGACTAAATCGTTTGGCGCTACATCTTTCAAGCAAATAAATTCAAGAAAGATTACATTTGAACCCAGTTTTTAAAAAACCAAACTATGTTTTCTGGTGTCTCTAACCCAATTCAATTTTATTTATGAAATACCGTTAAAGCCAGTAAGCTACAATTTTTACAAAAAATTAAAAGCAACGATTAAAGAGATTTCACATTTCACTTTGAAATAGTAAGTTTTCAAGCAAACTTTGATTTTAATGTACTTTATTGGAATTTAAACCTAAAACGCTTCCCAAAACGTGTGAAAGCTATCAAGAAATTGAATAATATCTCACATTACTCAAAAAAACGTGGATTTAATAAAAAAAATCTTTTTGGACTGTTGTATCCATTTAGCTTTTACATAAAATGTATACTTTCCCTTCCTAAAAAGTAATAATCTTGTCGGTACGGGCTCGTAAATTTACGCCGAGTACATTTTTCTTCCCAAAAATCCTTGTTCAGTCCATTAACGCTTCGGATGCTACGCTATTTTTTGCATTTGTTATCAGCACCACCCCAATACATTTTAGTTCACGCAGTTCAACGTAATGTAGCGTATGCGTACAGTACATTCAGCGAAATTTAGTTGACTATTGCAAGCTATAGATACATAGGAATATAGGTCTCGGTGTGTATAGATAATGTGTCTGTACCAATGAATAGATAATACCCAATGCAACACTAACGATACACGCGGGTGTAATCCTAGAATATATCTAGCATAAAGCGGTCTGATAATTAAACCATCTATCTGTTCCATTCTCCGCTTTCCACTCAATCTTTCACAGTTTTCAAATTATTCTGAAAAACTAAACTATAGGTGCTGTAATGGATGAATGAAGTAAATAATTGTACAACAATTGTCCTTTCAAGGGAGAATCCAAAACGTTAATATTTGTGGTAACCACGGAGCTAGTGGCAATTTAGGTATACGATTTCATCATCGTTTGTAATAATATATAATATGGTTCACATCTATGTGGTTTAGAAAAAATAAGAGCTGAACTTAGCACTGATTTTTTTAAATTGATTTTGAGATATACTGAAGGCAGACGTCCAGATATAATAATAAGTACAAGCACAAAAAAAACGGTATTAAATCATCTCATCCTCTTTTTTCTTGACATTGTTATCCTCAATAGAGTCTATAGATAAGTTCAAAAAGGGAGGCAGACATGAAAGTATAATTTCAAAGACAAATATTCAGATTTTCTATTTTCTACTTTTAATTTATTACATTATTTATTTATTATACGTTTTAATTTTCCTCCTGGCACTTATTTTCGCTGTCTGTTATTTCATACATCTTCACTTCAAATTATAAAAGCATTAGATTGTTTATCGCCACCAGTACTAATTTTACACAGAAGCCCTCTCAACTTACAGCTGAAACTATTGAAATTACAAATACGAAATTTGAGCAGCAGGTTCCTTTTATGTGTAAGCAATAATTTTTGAATTAATTTTATAATGATAGCAAGGACTGTGGCGTACTATGGTAAACAACACATAAGTATCCGGTCACCGGTTGATGATGAGGACCATTCGTGTCCTCGAAACGGCCGTCCCGGACTATTTATTATATTACTATATAATAAATTAAACTTGTGTGGTGCGGAGGGTGCTGATACTTATGTGTTGTTTACGAATTAATTTTATTATTATTTTTATGATTTTATTTTTTTTTATAATTTTATTATTTTTTTTTTATGATTTTTATAAATATTAAAACAATGTGACCATATTTGTTTTTCTTTTAATAAATCTACAATATTACAGCTTCTTAATATAACTCTATCTTGATGGCAGAAGTAAGGATTCTTTTTGCTGATCATGCCCCATTTCATATTACAGCAATACATTAAGCAATACAGCTCCCTAAACAGAATCTTAGCATTTTTCAGTACCTGAATCCAAAAACAAAGACAAAAAAAGGAGTACATATTTACGGAAACAAAATATATGTAAAGATTCTCCCAAAATAATCTCCGCCGATAGCGTATAGAAAGAAAACATGGAAAATTTTTTCATTTCAATTTTTGATAATTTTCAAATTCTAATTCGTTGTTCTCCTGAGAAGCAAACAGAGCTCCATACTATCCATAAATTTTTGAATTTTGCAGCATCGAAATCAGAAAAATCTTAGTCAGATTTCGAATTCAAATTTCGAAAGCAAGCCAAAAGTTAATACTCGCAGATACACCGCACGATTTCTTTTTTCTAAATATACGTCTACGATGTTTTTTTTAACTGAACATATGAATGAAAGATGTAAAAATTTTCAATCTGGCAGATTTTTCGGTAAATATCATTCTTGTGTACTGCTAGTTTATCGTAGATTAAATATTTGAGGTTCCACGTAGAAGGAGAAGTGAAATGTAAGTAAGCAAAATTGTAAAATGGATGCAGTTGTGGAGAAGAAAATAAGCAAACGAAGGATCCATTACAACAACTGGTTCAAGTAGGAAAAGGATTTGAAATATTAAATTTAATAAATCAGATAAATGAAAATCCATTTACCATTTAAAGCAGTAACAGAATTCATTTTTGTCGGTATTTTTACAACTGCTAGGCGCTTAAGGGCCATGAACCACTTTTACATCGTATCTTTTTTATTTGGGCCAACGTGACCAACAAACTCTTCAACTGGCAGTTTGTCCACTTTTAAAGAGTTGTCAGTAAATGCTGCTTAACATCCACATATTTTCAACCTTTTAAAACTATTTCTCTGCAGTGTGTTCATTTGGAGTACGATCTTCCTTAAGTTTGGAATAAGTGCATCACAGAAATAGATATAGCATAACTGAATAATTTCTTAATAATACTAATAAAAATCATTTTTATTGGTAATGCGGCTTGCGCTGAACTGCTGAAATATATTGCTTTTTTCAAAACATAGATAATAAATTTTAAAAACTGATGAACAACGTGCTATTAATTGGATATTCAAGTTATCTACTTAAACCACTGAGACATGACCATGCGGCCGTTTAAAAAACGATCTCCTTTGACTATGTAAAGTTTACAAATGAGAGATGACACATAACAAAAACTTTTCGTATGGTCAGTGGAAAGAGTGTAAAGACGCGGAATAGTCTAATGTTGGTTACACCGACTAAAGTTGCAACGGTAGTTACTAATCGCGATTAGTAACTACCGTTTACATTGTAGGATTTCTAACTGTCGAGATCATTAACTACGGTAGTTGACTCACGATTTAAACAGGGCCATGGACTTAAAAATTACACTGTAGCACAGCAAGCATTCTTAGTGAAAGAACATAAAAGAGGAAGATTTGAATTTGCCAATTTTTTTGCGGATAAAGAAGAATTCTGGAGAACTGTTGCATTCTCGGATGAGAAAATACCCCAGTCTTCTAATGATAATAAAATAAGAGTTTATAGACCCCGATATGTTCATCCCAGTTCGGATGTTCGGGATGCTGCCATTTGCTGTTAAGGTATCACATATTTTCCTATCATTTTCATCGAATATATACGGAATATAATATAGAGAATAGCAAGAAAATACTTCAATACCGAGTGGCAGCATTCCGAACATTTACCAACTACGTATTACAACTAATGTATGCAGAATAAAAGACAATGTAAAAGGTTTTTGTCCATTTTATACTGCTCCTAGTACTTATCTAACAATCGAAGTTCGAATTTGGCATACGAAATCTGGATTTCAAAAATTTGAACTTTATTAACAACTGCCCCATCCATACCAATTATGAACTGCAATTCTCACACGCTTAGCTTATAAAGTATCCTTCAAAATTCGCAGTATGGACTTAATTAAAATTAAATTAATACTAAAAATTGCTGTTCTGATAATTAGATAAACATCGGCGACAAATATAATAAGTATTCCTACTGGTATTGTATTAAGTTAATTAAACAAAGTAGGGTCGCACTCAATCTTACCACTAGTAAGCGAGCTAGGGCAGAAACCTTGATTATTTATCGCTCTTGATAATCTCTTAACTCAGTCGCTAGCGCTGAGGAATTTCTCAAACCTTAATGAACTATTACACTTAATACAATAATCTTAATTGAAACTTGGGCTTATGATATTCTACTAAATAAAATAATTTCTTAGCTAAATTACAATAAAATTCAATAGCTTTTTCTTATTCATTCCACTTGCAACTATATTCCGTGCAGATTCTAAATACCTATGTACATAGAATCCGTGCAAATATTTAGTAGATGGTACCAATTATACCAATTATTCAACTATTGAAATGGAAAAGCTTCAGCAATATTTGTGCTAAATCGTTATTGCTTTAGTGAAAGTTAGCAAAAGTTTCGGAAAAACATCCTAAAATCAGCAAATCTAAATTACATTTTAGTTCATTTCGTCAAAGCAACTGCAACAGTGTTACTGCAAGTTAGTTTTTCCTGGTAGCAAGGTACAATGTTGTCAAATTACAAAATGAATTTGCTTCCGATAAGGATCGTTAGAAAAGTTTAGGTGTGACTCAATTCATACTCTACATACGAAATTAAAAAGTGTGTAAAAGGGACAATTTAAAATGGAAAACTAAAAATAAAATACAAAATCGCATTAATAACCTTATATATGTCGTGTAATCTATGGCAACTGATCGTGACGTAAATGCGAAGTCAAGAACAACGCCTCCATTTCCTCGTATATTTTTTATCAAATATAATATACACGATACGCAACGGAAGTACACGAGGGAATTGAAGCCTTGGCCTTAACTTCACCACCAGCCGCCACTCCATATAATATGTACTCAAACAATCACGTAAGTGTTTTAAACACAAAATTTGACATTTTCTCCAGGAAATTATAGATTCTCGTGTACTTTGTAAAAAAATTAAGAAAGTAAAAATGGTTGTTTTATTTTTTTACCAATTTGCCAATTTTCAAGTCGTATTCCGTCGTTTTCCTATATTTCTATATGAAATTATTATAAAATAAACAACATAATGCGTTAGGGCGGATGCAGAAATTTTATTTATTTATTTTATTTATAATACAAAACACTTCACAGCTCTTATTTAGCATCCTCTTAAATACGGCTCACTCCCAACGCTGAAGGTTTATTTCATATAATCCCTAATGAGAATTTGGTATTATAAATAATAAGAAAACCAAAATTTCATTACCTTTGCTAAATTCAATTTAGCACATGAAGACAATGTGAATGCAATTTTCTTTATCTAACAATAGCTTCTAATTGTCTTACTCTCGCGTTAATGTTTTGTATAATACATCAAACGTCTTCCACTGATTGTACCACTTATTCGTACGTCACATTTTGCCAAGTAACTGTTCACACCCCCATCCAGTTCAACATTGCTTCCTCCCTAACCGAAACCGCTAATCAGTCGATGGAGAGCGTTTAATAAGATTACACCATATATACGCAATATTGTGTTCTCATTAATTTGCAGGATGATAGGGGATTACCCTGGTTTCGACTTCGAAGAACGAGCCCGGGAATATCTCCCAAAGGACTTTCCGGCGCATATTCGCGGTACTTGCTACTTTCTCAACGCCTACAAACACCCGGATATGCCGGAAGATGCCACCCTTGATGAGCATATAGACGCCGCCTGCAGGGACGTCGGACTGTACTTTGACAATTCTTAATGAAGACTGCACACACTCACGTAACTATGTAACCGTACACAATCCAGCATTGGTATTTTTAAATTAGCTTCAATATACTTCAATCATTTAAAGCAATAATATCATAGGTAATGCAACTAAGGATCGTTTAATTAAGTTCCACGATTCCTTGTAGCTTATAATATGCAACTGTACTTAAAATATTGCAAATGCTTTCTACCCTAAGCTCCACCGCCCTCGAATTGTTGATTATTTCATCAATTTAGGAGTTAATTCTAAGTGAAAGAAAATGAATATTTAAATAATAATATCTGAAACGATTTTGTTAGTTTGTTTACAAGAACTTTCCGGAAATTATCACCTTCATGTTCAACCCTCAGTAACATTAGGGCGTAAAAATAATTTTTGTTTCCTTAATATTGTCACTGTCGAATTTAACATGTCGAAACAATCATTTTGATTGTTTCGACATGTTAAATGTTAAATTTTACGCAATGTATATCGCATAGATCTTTTGTTCCATATGGCCCCATAAAAAATTTTCTATGGGATAAGATGCGGCGGCATTGATTTCGCCCTTTCACTACAGTGCGCGACCGGTTGACGAACTAGACTATGTTCGTTAATCGATTAACGATTTGGCACAGATTTTTATGGGAAATCGATTAATTCGTTCTGAAGACTCAAAAACTAAGATAAGCCTATAGCTTTTATTTATGCCAAAAATAATAAACATTAAAGATGACCAAAAAATTACATGTCCATACCCAATATCCAATATCGATCACCTTTTCCACCGCTAAAAGATGACATTTTTATTGTAGAAATGCCTTCTTTTATTGACGTTAGCTAGGTTTGGGTGCAATTGAGACCCTTACTCTAATATCTTCGCTAAAAGATCTTTAATAAAATAAACAAATACATAACGAAAAACCATCGATATGACTCTCTGGTCTTGAACTATTTAATAAATCAAATTATGGCGGAGTGTTCGAAGAATAGGGAAGTTGCAAATATGATTTAGGTATGAAATTAATCTAGTTTCGTCACTCATTTTTTTATAAACATTACCTGGGCACTAAATAATAGTGATTACTAATGCAAATACATCCCTTCATAATTTAACTATTTAACTTACGAGCAGTGTAGCAGCTGCAACTTACTTGAAATTTAGATATATATTCTTATATCAATAATCATGAAATATGCGATAAATCGAGTTGAATCTTCATAAACCACTTATTGCACTATGTACAGCTGCACGCAATAAGAAAGAAATTTTCCCATGCTAAATACTCGTTTCCATTTATCATTTAAGGATTCGTCCAATTCAAACAATAAGCATTTTCTTAAAAAAAAGAAGTGAATAGTTTTCAATAAGTGACATAAAATTTACCACAAGAATTCGAAATAGAAATTAGCAATAACTTTCGCCAAAATTAGCATATTAATTAAACCGATCTGCTGGAATAATACAGCGAAATCCACTAAACCAACAATGCACAATAAACGTCTATTTTGTTTAATCTGATTTTCTCGGACGAACACTGCATAATAGAGCTGCAAGGAATTAACGAGAACTGTAATTTTATACACTTGTTCCAGCTTAGCTCGTTTGACAAAAGCGTAGTAAATTGGGAGGCGAAATTCTCTCCGCCATATAAATTTCACTGCTGACACTTTCGTTCCATATGTACGATCTTAATTGTAGAATGATTTCCTAACTACAAGTTGTTCTGCTGTGTACATTGTAAATAAGATGTATATTCTCTACACTCCTGTATAAAACTATACTTATAACATACTTATAACTGGCATTAAAATGCTTTAATATCTAATAATATATTAGTGTAGAAGTGTTAGAAATGTGTTCGGCTGTCTTAGGAATTGTAATTTTAAAATGAGGCAAGTATATACCACAAATTGTTCTCCAGACACGTTGTGTGAAGAAAAAAAAAGTTACATATCATAATTTCATAGCTTTTACTAGAGAATCTAGGGCTACTTTGAATAGAAACATTTGATAGATATGTGGCTATATCTATAGTCAACAAGTTTTCGAAATATTTACAAAAAATGGTATTTGCAGTGCTCTGCAGAAACATTTATAGAAACGGCTGAAGCACCTCAACATTATTCATAAATGGAAACCAAAGATCTTCAAAACCTAATGTGTCCATGAGTTCAACTGCGATCGGCCTATGCTTCATTCCACTTCGAAATCAAAGAAAATGTTTATTCTTATAATTCACAAAACCTAAGTTTAATTAATAAAGGACAAGATTAATTATTAATTATAACATAGTTAATTACAAAAAAAAAAACAAATTTGTATTATAGACAAACCAGAAAAATGTTTTGAAAAAGTAATATGGGGCAATTTGATTTACAAAGGTACACCGGAAATTCCAAAGAAAGTAAAACCAAATCAAATTGAGTTTAACCCGAAGAACTCAAAACCTTCATATTTTAAAAATTAAACGCACAATAGTGTTATTAGTTCTTGTTGGTAAACGGTACCTCTTATTTCATCCACACACCAGTCAATACACTCAAAGCAGCATTGTTTATCGTTTTTTACAAAATCTATAAGATCTACAGATATATTCTATGGATAAAATATTGGCACAGAATTGCAACTTCATCTGTACACTTTTACAGGTGTTACAGGCTACGTTACAGATCTTAGAGATGTGTACAGAATTAATCCATTAATCTTAAAGACAAATGTTTCCTCGACTTTCCGGGTACAGCAAATTTTCAATCACAGTTTGGCATAAGTGTAGCTGGATATCAGTGATACAGCGTATAATCTCCTCCGTCAAGACTTGGGTGGTTGTGGGCATAAACTTTGGACTTGAAGAAACTCCATAGAAAAATGTCCGAATGCGTTAAATCATCTAGGCTCGACCAATTCTGGTCGCGCAAACAGAAGATTACACGACTAGGTAATATCTCATGCAATAATACGATCGTTTCATATAAAGTGTGGCAAGTGACACCTCATGCCTTCAAGATCCATTCCATTAATTTGAGACTCAAAGAACTGGGTTATCATGCTCCGATATCGTTCACCATTGATTGTTTCTGCCTGCCCAGCAGCGTCTTCAAAGAAAAGTGGTCGAATGATGCGTGCAGCCTAAAATCCACTCGAAACAGGTGACAAGTTTCCGATGCACTTCTTTCTCATGGAACACATTTGAGTTTTCGTCATTCCAAATGCTTGTTCTTTGCATCACCAAAGGTGATTTTGTTGGAAAACCATCCTGTACTTGTTGCTATTCATTGACCCAATTGACAAACTTTTTTAGCGGTGCAAGGTTGAATTTTGTAAACGTGAAGATGTGAACATACGCTGCATACTGCTTCTTGAAATATTAAATTCTTGAGCAAGATGCCAAATGGGTGTTCTCAAACTCTCGGCCATACTGGCAAACAATCTGATGTTTTCTATTGAGCGACCTGGACGAACACGTGTTGATTATGCGACGTCAATAATCTACATTATCTCCTCGACATTTTTCGAGTATTCTCTCTACAGTTGATGAACTTCGTTTTCGAGCTGTCATAATGGTTTCTTCATCAAAGCACAGCGGTAAAAATGACGCCAATTAAATCAATTAAATTTTCCGCTTTTGTTGGGACACCTTCATAAACTGCTAAAGAACCCTACTTCCTAAAATAAGAAACTTAAATGTTTGAAGTAAAAACACAGAGGAAGGAAATAAACGACCGTTTGCTACTACAGCTCAAATAAAAACTAGATTCTATGATAAAGAAATACAATTTAAGTTCAATTATATGGTAAACCCAATAGAAACGATAACTGAAACTACGATTCCAAACAATAAATAGCAAAGAAAAATTTCTTTCACACATAAAACCAAAATTTTTGAATTAAATAAATTGCCCAAAATTTTCCCCGTTTCTTTCTGTTGACAATATCTTAGTCAGCAGTGAAATTCCTGTCATACATTTGAAAGCATGTTAGTTGTGTTATACTTTTTACGATAGTGATAATTTTTTGACGTATTTCGTCAAGTTACAAGCTCTTTGAAATCGAGGTACACTCAAAAGTAATTGATAATAAAAACATGATTGTGTTAAAATTTAAATTTTTGATGCTTAATTACGGCGACTCTGAGCAATAAGTCGAAAATGCTAAACAGAATGCTTTAAATTACTAACGCAAAATATCATCAGCAATTCAAGATTTTAAAAATATACATGGTGTTCGATTTAAAATAACGATGAAAATGTTACTTGAAAAGTAAAACATTTAATACATGGTCGTTTATATTAAGTAAAAATATTCCTTACTCTATAGGTTACTTATATCTGTAGAGCACTGCAAAAGTTATTTTTTGTAAATATTTCGCAAACCGTTATAAACTGTTGGTGTAGATAATCCTATTCTAAGCGACCCTAGATTCCCCAATAAAGACCAAATATGTACTTGTGTGTAGAGTGTTCTATTTAAAAGGACACAAGTTTGGCATGTCACTTTTTTTCGCCTTGTATATGTAAAAATAATTTTGAATTGCCAATAATAAAGGTATTATTATCCCACCGTGTATATGGAATTTGGCTTAACAGCACTAACAAGCTTTATTATATGGTAATTTGTACTATGTCAGTCCATAAATTCATCCAATTCCAAAATTTCGTATTGCTTCTTATCAATCTTAAATGTCTGACTTCTGACTTTCAATTAATAGTAAAGAGTTGTCTGCAACAACCATTGAATTTTTAACGCCAGTTAACATTGAAATAAAAGCTGTTTCGGGGAATAAAAATCTTCGTATAATAATTCTCCATTACACCTAATAGCTTGTGTGTGATGTTTAGACGAACCCTGTATGTTAAAAAAATGTACTGCGCGTATATATTCTTAATTAATTTAATTGATTGTTGAGTTAACTTGTTAATGTGTTACGAATAAAAGTACGTTAAACAGAATTTCCAATTTATTTCCTTTTACCGAGAAAGCGATTTTTAATGCAAACTTTTGTGCTAACAGAAAATCAAAACACATAACTATAGGGTTTAAAATGTAAAGCTGAACACATTTCTCTAATACGCGATTTTGTAAATTTTCTAAACATCTTGTTGGTTTAGAAAATTTCGAAATTCTAACTTAGTGAATGTATCAGTTGCTTCTAATTGGAATCTGTAAATGTTTACTTGACGTGCTAAAGCAAACATTTAGTATTAGATAAACTGTACATTATTGTCTCAAGTTATCATCTACTACTCCCCTTTCGGTTACGTTACAATATTAAGTAAGGAAACAGACGAGTGTATATGTGTCCTTCACAAAACACTGAATAAATAATAGAATGCTCTTGAAAATGTGATAAAATTGCTTTTATATAGTAGTACATAGATAAATATAGATAGGATGCTTAAATAGAGTGTTGATGGATTGATAGTAATATGGCTAAAATTTTTTTTTAAGTTTTCTGAATATGAAAAATTATTTTTAATTCCACAAAACGTTTAGTGAAATTAACGGACACTAAAGTATTAATCGATTCTTTCAATACTTACTTATACTTTCTTCTTTTGCACACGGTTACACTTCTGCACCTTGAACACTTTAATATTAGACGCAGTACGGTGTAAGCGACATCATTAACGTTATTTTTCGGGAATAAAAGATTTGTGTACAGATTATTAAATGCTTAATTGTTACTGATGTACTGAAAATAATAGCTTAAAACATCGTTTCTTGGCGTGTTCTGAACGTAATATTAGCACGTAAAAATATTTTTTCATTTTTTCGATATTAAACACTTGCAACTCAATATATTTTTTTAGGAGACACGTACTTAATGGATAATGTTTTAATACAATGAGACCATACAAGTTTCTTTGCAAGAGTATCACTGATTTTAGTGCAAAATCGTCCTAATTTGATTCCATCAATAGAAGATTCCAACTTAAGCCTTTACTTCTGCACTTATACGGTTTCATTCAAAGTATGGAAGTTGGCAAAAGCTACAAATATGTTTTACTCTTTTTTTCTACTTTTCTGGAAGATCTTTTTCTTTTGTCAATATTTATCCAAGCATATGCTGTATCCCCTTCAAAGCTTTAAAGGATTCGTACGATAGTTAGCTCTTTCGTTTGAGACCTTCCATTATCTTTTTCAATTATGAAAACGTTCGTAGACTAGTTACGTTAATTGAAACTAAGTTCACGCTAAAAATAGAGAGTGCAAGCAATATAATATCTACATCTAAATTTCTGACGGGATCGAAAAGGCACTACGACATCAATAGAAGGCACATCCTTACATTTTAGGAATTTTACAGTGATATTGTACCAGACGTCCCTACTTTATAACTCCTGGTGCCTGTTTGGTGGTGCTTTTTTTTTCTGTTTACCTGATATTATTTGTGTTATTACAGAATGCTAAAATTTGGATCATTTCAATAGGATCCGTGAGCTTGGGATATAATGTAAATATCAATTCTTCCTTTCAATAACTTTAATTATAAACATCAAATCTAGAAAACATCTAATTAAATATTATTATTACTAATAAAAGCTTCATTCTCGTAACCACTGCCACATACATACATTATCATGTATCTATTTCGGTTTCCTTTTAAAGCAGCGCCTTGTAAAATGAATAGTTTCTCGATTTCATTTTTTCTTTCTTTCTTTTTATGTTCCTTTGCGGAATAAACTTCTCTTACAGCACACCATTCACATAAAGTCGAAGAACCCTGACCTGAGATTTTTAAGTAAAAGATTTCCCTTTAAAGTTCAACATCTCATAATTAACTCATTTATCGCAAATGTAGACTATAATTTTGCATTAAACCAAAAATATAACAGGACCACCATATAGAAACCAACATCTTGTAAAAGGAATTTGGTGTTTACAAACAAGAAGAAGATACTGATCTCTAAAATTATCCAAATTGAGCATAATACATTCCAAAGAGACAATGCCGCAGACGAATAATGGATTTCGAAAATGTTATCAGGAATGTTTCCTTCGAAAATATTGCGGTACCTGACAATGTTATTTAATTCTTCAATAATAACAAGATCAAGCGATATCTACAAATAATTGTTTGTCCATTATTTGGAAACAGATCAATAGCTAAACTGATAAAGAAAATTGATATACAGGCTGTTCTCGACATACTATTGCCAACATTGCTATCATTGATCAACGTAAGCAAAAAAGAAAAGGAATTAGTTTATGTTAATTATATCTTCTAAATGTACATTTGCGTAGGTTTTCTATTTTCTCTTTTTATTTCAGGAACATAGGTATAACAGACATAACTTTGCTCCGAATTTTTGTATAAAATATAAATAATTTAAACCAAATCAGATATGCGATATGCAATTATGTTGTGTTCACAACAATAAAAAAGAACACTACAATATAATTCAGTAAATCGACGCGGTAACATTACCGGACCCGAGTGATTCCTGATCCGTAGCTAGTGAAATTTTATTTAATAAATGATCCAAGTGGTGTTACTGAGCGTTAGCTTGAACTATTTATGAAGAAGACCTTTTCTCGAAGAAATTTTGAAAAGAAAATGTCGTTGTCGAAAAAGATTTATTTCTCAAAATTCCATCCATCGATTACTAAATCGATTAAGTTCAATGACACCCTTTCAAATGGCAATAACAACCAAATGTCTTGCGATTCCATGGAGACGAGCATAAGTCCTGGTACGGTTTTATCAGGTGTATCAAAATTAGGTAAGGATGATACCAATTTTGATTGTTACATACGAACAGCAGTACGCGTGTCTGAATTTGAAATAATGGAGAAATTTTCATAAAAAGAACTATAAATGTAATTTACGTTAGTAATTTTGATTTCGCACAACACAAGTTGTGTTAATGGACTCTTTTTTTCTTTACGAAACCAATTTTACTTAGTGTGTACGACGAGGATGAAAACCCTATCTGGCGGAAATTGGTCCCTTTGGTCCTTCTTAAAGTCTAAAATTTTTTTGGTCCCTCCTCGTACACTCTAATATTCTTTTCGGATCAATTCACCATTCATCACTTAATGGTTTTTAAATTTTATTCTATGTTAATTTTAAGTTTGTTTTCTTCGATGCGTTTTGCTGACTATTTGTTTATCCGTCTCTACAAGAATCCCATTAGAGCTTTTGATCTTTTGATGATTGCGTGTCTTGATGCAAATGACATTATGTACTTTAATGACTTGATTTCAATATAGTAATATGGTAAATGTTCTTGTGTGTTTCTTTATAAAAAATGTTATCAGAATATTAATTCTATCTTGAAGAATTAACTGGTGACATTCATTTTACAGGATCCTTTTTTTAAGAATAGGAGTGCCAGGTTTCAAATAATAATACTGTTATTTAAATTCTTCAAATATTATAAAATAATTTTCATGATTGTTTCTGTTGATTCTTTCCCTCTTCTATCTTTGACATTGGTTTAGATGTGAGAAAAATTATGTACCCTTGACACATCCTCCTTACTTTTTGCACAGCTGTTGCAAGGTTTGTTATATGTTGATTTCCCTCCATCGATGTGTGCCCATTATTTTTCACTTGCACCACGTTCACTTAGAAGGGTAAGTGCAGATTCGTCCGCGCCTTCCCCACTATTTGTGGGGTAAGTGCGGATTGTAACGTAAGTTATAAAAGAAACGTGCAACATAAATAAGATTGGGCAATAATTTGATAAAACACCTTAAACGCTCCTACTTACTTTAAAAAGAAATAAGAAGCACCGAAATATTCTCTGATGTTTATGGATCACGTCAGTTGTATTAACTTGACACCCCTTCAATTAACATCTTAGAAAAGAAATCTTTTCTGTAAGTTATTCCTCACGCTAAAACACCTTATCGTCAAGTCACTGAATCATGATGTTTTTGACGATAGTATCCCATGAGTGGTAGCTCTTCGAACCTTAATCTTGGATTTGATATCTCATCTTACCTTAAAATAATAATATGGGAACACGTCTTCCCAGTGCAGTACATACATCATTATCGCTAAGAGTACGTATTCAAATGGAACCATTTAATTAATTAAATACTAAAAGAAATATTAGTTCCTGTCTTTTACAGGAAAGTGTATTTATTCATAAAAGCCACGTATGAACTATCAATACATGAAATACATAAATATTTAATTGAAAGATATAGATTATAGATTGAATGTTAACGTATACCGTATATCGCAATCTATATAGTCAACGATTGCCGCAGATAGCTTATCCACGCTGATGATTTCGATTTCCTTTTTAGACTTAACTGACAATCAATAACATAACAGGAAATAATTTTGGGAATTGTATCAGTCATAAAAAAAAATTACGAGAATACCTGTACGATGTAGAGTAAATTACATTTAAATATCACGGGCTGAATTCTTTAAGTGTTAATAATTGATCAAGAAAAAGCATTGTTATAGTCAGTTTATAAGAAATGTTTTTTCTATGACTCTAGTTAAGCGATCTGCTAAATGTTCATGGATCATACATCGAACAAATATTTTTTTTCATAATAAAACGCAGCAATGTAAAGAAAATATTTGACATGCAAGTTTACAAAAGGTACATATGCGAATTCAAGACAAATCCTCGTAAAATTTTTAATTACCATAATTCCCTGTCAAATATTTTTTCTTTCGCACTCACATTATATAAGCAAAAATTCAATTGAACTTTTATATATTAGATGCTTTATCTAGTCTTTAGTTTAAATTAATTAACTTAAGCCAATTTATATTACTCACTAATACATAATAAGCACCTAAATACGTAGTACTGTTATAAATTTAAATTTTCTTGGTCAGTCTAGAGATTGTCAACAACAATTAATAGCAGCTAAACAGTTTCAGTACTGTTCATGTTTAAGAATGAAAATTAACACACCAGCGAGATATGCAACCCATACAGCAACTGAGCTATACAGGTCATCTATATAGCTTTCAAGAAAAGAATTTATTAATAAAATAAATAATTTCTCCGATTACCACCTGGTTTTTAACAACCAAGACTTGTTTTTAGTTATAAACGATTGAAGTTAATGTATTACTTACTGTTGACAATCTAACTGCCATAAGAAAAACTTATCGAAAAAGCGTTTGTTCTAAAATCTTGGAGCTAGCCTATGTGTGTTGTGAAATAGTTGCTAATTTATCCTTATGTTAATAATTCATGTTTGGATATATTAAGGAATCGTTAAAAATAACTTTGAGAAAGATAGTTGTTATTGTTGTATTATAGAATTCATTTTAATGTAGCTCCTCATAATATGTTCCTTTTTGTACAAAATTATACTTATACTACATTGTTGTATATAAATAATAATGTTTCAATTTATAATTCACTATAAACATCACAAAATACTTGCTTCAAATAATCAAAAGATTTTTAAGATTATACGTGTCCTGCAAAAATTACAATAAAGAGGTTATGAATGTACTTGGACGTTTTATTAACGTTTCGTTGAACAAATGCATCCTTCTACTATTCTTGGAGATGTATTTAACGAGTTCTTCTGTGATAGAATGTGTACAGAAAATGATTCATAAAATGGTAATTTCAACTGGCGTAGCCATTAAAAGAAACTGAACAAGATAGGTTCAACGTTTCCCCATTATTATTCTCTACAAACTTAAGAACTAATTGTCTGGAACGAAGATAGCAGCCGCACTATTTAAATTTAGAAGTGTGATTCGTGAAAGCACTCAGAAAATCTTTATTTATTATTTGAAGTTTAAAGTTTGGCAATAAATCTAGCACGAAAACATTCCAGAGATATACCTCATAGTTGTTTTCTGTTGTACGTAAACTAATATTTACGAGGGAACCTCTGACCTTGGCAAGAAAAGAAACATGTTTATCTGTAAAATTCGTTTTATTTTGCAACATAGTTTTCTCTAAGATCAATCCAATGTTTTTCTATTTTTTGTATCCTATCTGAAAAATGCAAAATAGGCGTTTGTTTTTGCAAGCATTTCATCGTTAGGGCCAAATCTTTTTCTGCCGAGCTATTTCATCACCAATCACTAAAGGCTAAATCTGATAAGTATAGTGGGTATGGAAGCAATTCGTGTCCTAGTCTATGGAATTTTGCCATGGCGACGACACAGGTGTGCACACGTATATTTTCTTGATGAAATACAATCCTTTTCTTCGCCAAATGCGGAGGCTATACCGCGTATGTCCCAAAACACTGTCGCCATGATTTTGTTGGTCGACAAAATGCCTCTGCCCTTCTTTAGCGTTGGTTGGCTACGAAAAACCCACTGTTTCATTGTTCTTTGGTCTGTAGTGAGGCGTGATGAATCCATGTTTTGTCAACAGTTACCAATAAAATTCCACGGATTAAACAGAAAGAATGGTTAGAAGTTTTCACATAAAAACTTTTTAGAAAAAAAAAATTTAAATTAAAACAGAAGTGTATACTTACGTAGCATAAAATTCTTTTGAAATCATTGTTGCTCGTTGTATATACAGGGTTAAGAATATTAAGAAATTCGCGGACACGGACTGATGAAATGACGTTAAACGTCAAAAACTGAAACTAATGTTTCTTTACCATTTTTTAATCTGATCAATATTTTCTGACCTATAGCAATTTTAAGACTGGAAAATAAAACATATAAACATTTTTAATATTAGACCATTGAAAATTATAACAAAACACTTCGAATTGTCTTTCGGTAGCAGCTAAACATGCTTCAGCAGGCCTTGCTACTACTTGAATAGTGTTGCGTAACACCTACGCTGTTGCTTTGGGTTACTTGAAATGCACGATCCTCTAGTTCATGAATATCGGCTACGGGTGTTTGGTAAACTAACGCTATCGAAACGCTCCGTACGAAGAAATCGCAAGGTGTTAGATCTGGCGATGGAGGTGGATAAAATAATAAATACTAACACTACCGATTCAACAATCAAGGAAAGCATTGTCCAGGTAATCCCGTACAATTCGCGAGAAGTGGGCACCTGCCCCGTTAAATCATATTTTACCGGAGATTTAAAGGCACGTCGTCCAAAAATTCTGGAAACTGTTGTTGTTGTAGAAGATCTAAGTAATATTCTGCATTTATGCTATACGATAAAATATGAAAAACCAATTGCAAAAAAAAATTGACGTAACCTTACTGGTCGTTTACACAGTATACCACCGCAACTATTTAAGTCAAAGCGAGGTTGACGATTTCTAGGTGTTCTTTATGTGGATTCTCCTAACTCGCGGCTAATATACAAGTTCTCTGACCCTTACGACAATCACTTCTGTGTTAGCTGATCCCATGTTTTAGTTATCGACACGTCTGACAACTACTACCGCAATCCAAACACGGAATCTTATAAAAATCACTATAAAAAAAAGAGTAAATTTAACAGAAATACCTCTCTTATTATGCAACTTTTGCTAAGATATTTTTACGTTAATGACCTTATTTTAAGATGTTTAATCACCCTTGGAAAATAAAATCACAGGACCGCAAAACCCTGTATTATATTAGTAAATGCTTTAAATAACTATTTTAATCTACAAGTTAATTTGTTTAGGTAAACGTCGAAATTTAATTTCATTCGTCACGTCCTCAGTTGAATCATCAAAGAAGTTTGTACTGTAAATCAGTTTATTGACTAACGGTTTAGAATAGCAATTGTTGGCGAAAATAGTAAATATTTTTTTAATAAGAACGTAAGAATTCTTGATCAGAAATATGAGCGACCCTATTTTTCACTGCTATCACAGTATTCAATTTTTGTTTCTTTGGATGGTTCGAATAAAAATTAATAAACCTGTCTGACGCAGTTTGTTGTTGATACCAATCTAAAATTATGACATTGTTTAGTGATCGTATAATTTTTGTATCCAAAAAAGGGATACTAGGGTACTACCAATTGTTTCTACTTCTACCGTGGGCCAATTCACGACAGAAGTAAGATTAATTTTTCAATCACCAAAGATGAACATATTAAATAAAATTCGAATAGATTTTATCATATCACTCGAGAACGAACAAACTGTAATCGACATATTTAAAAGGGAATTCAAAATAAAGGAAATTACATTATCTAGCAATTCATCAAGAATTTACTAAAATAGAACTGACGGGAGAACCCGTCAAAAATTTATTATCGAAAGCAAGATATGAATTGTTGAAAATGAACTTAATGAGTATTAAAAAAAATCTTTTGATAATTCTGTATAATCTCTTATCAAGTTTCAGTTCCGGGCAACAATAAATAGAACTAATTCCAAAGTCTAAAAAGATCAAAACATAGTTATGCGGTAATTTAAATTGATTGATATGTTGTAATTGAGTCAGGTAGAGTAGCAGATAAAATTTGGGATGAGAATTTTAATAAATTGTAAGTTGTGGAGTTAACTGAACTAATGATGCAACCTAAAGGAATATTTGATTTATGAAAATTGGAATTATAAGATGTTTTTTTTTTTATTTCGCCGGTTATTTTGCCTTTATTTATTTACTCGTTGTGTACGTTCTTTGTAGTGTTTCAGTCGGATTACATTGTAAGACTATAAACTAGATTGTCTTGAAGTAATAAATAAGTTTTTTCAATATAATCCATCCCATCCATTGCAACACTACGTCCATCTTTGTTAGCTGTTAAAATAATTAATTATGCTTGGGTGTGATTTTAAAAACATGCTTGGTTTGTTGAAAATAGGTAAATAATAAGACAGCTTATTGGTATCTGGATATGGCATGAAATTAGTTAAAGTGTTTTTTTAATACGTTCAATCCCCATCTCCAATTCACGGTAGTAGTAGAGCCAAATGGCAGTATCCCTTTTTTGGATGTAAAATCACTAAACAATATCATAATCTTAGATTGCTAGAAACAACCAACTGCGCCAGCCAAGTTTATTAATTTTTACTGAAACCAATAAAAAAAACAAAAATTGATACTCTGATAGCAATGTAAAACAGCATAATTCATATTTCCGATGAAAGAATCTTTACATTCTAATAAAAAAAAATGGCTAGCCTAAACCGCTACTCAACAGACTGATTTACTGTATAAACTTCTTTGGTGGTCCAACTGATGACGTGACAAATAAAATTAAATTTAGACGTTTACATTTAATAACAACTATTTAAGATACCTACTAATATAATATTGGACAATACACCACTTTAACAGTTAAAAAATTATTCCTTCAAATAAAGGACAAAGTTCCTCTTCCATTATGTTTATAAGATTCCGTGTTTGGGTTGCGGTGGCAATTAATCCGTCAGATCTGTTAGTAGCTAAAACATCGTATCAGTCAACACAGAAGTGAATGTCGTAAGGTAAAAGGTAAAAGAGCTTGTGTATTAGCCACTCAGCCAAGAAACTGGCCACTTGCTGATTTCGATAATGTTACTATTCTGAACATTCAAGATAGCCATCTTTTTCTGGAAATGTTTTAAATCAATGCCACAACCAACACAACTAACGCAATTTAAGGCAATTGGGACACAAAAGCCACGTTACCTTGCGATGGGTCTCAAGCCATCAAGGGACCGAAAGTAATGAAAAGGCAGACAAGCTGGCTAAAGAAGCTTCGAATATGTCCCTCGTCGATTCTAGCCCCTTCTGTGACCGTATACTGGAAAAATGTCCCAGAACAAAAACAGGCGAAAGCATTCATATCAGGCTCACCTAAGACAGCAAAAGTAGTACTATCGTTCAGCAAAGGGGACCTTAGATTACTTGCGGGATTTCTGACATGTTATGCAGCCTTAAAATATCACCTATTCAATCTATAAGAAGCTGAAATTCAAATCTGTCGTCTACGTCTAGAAGATCCGGAGAAGGCAGAACACATTCTATGTAAATGTGTTGCCTTCAGTCGCACTCGACAACAATATTTCAGTAAACTATTTCCGACATCTACTAAACTAAAGGATGAAGATCCTATAGTAATACTAAGGTCTATTAAGAGCCTTCACCTACTCGAACACATATAAAGACATTTTGTTACAATAGATCCATTAAGGTCGCAGCGACTAAAGGCATTTGTGCCATTGCCCAATGATACTAATACTAATACCAACACAACTAACTTTAAAGCAGAGACTGATCAACTGAATAACATTTATTTCAATATTTTAAATTTCAGAAGTAAGCACTCTATTTTAAGCCAGACTGTAAATTGTCAGTTTAAATTTCATATATTTTCAATTGAAAACACATATTCAAGTTTTTTTATACTTCACGGTTTATTTCAGATTCATGTATTTTTCAAATGTTCAATATTAAAACAGTTTTGCCGTTTAAAACAGCATTTTTGCAATGTCTTTATTGTCAATTTTAAAGTGTTTTTCTTTGTCTCTGCAACATTGTTCGTTAACGATTAATTCTCATCGTAACTTTTGAAAAAAAATTTTTGACAAAATTTTTAACATTTGACCATCTTATTAATCTTATAGTTAACTCTTGAGGAAGTTTTGAATAGAAGACGAAATATCGAGTGTTAAATAAAACTGAGTTTTTCATTTTGCCACCCAGAAGCAGACCTTTGATCATAGGCAGCTTTTCTCGCCTAGCACTTCTAGTAGTTTTTTTTTGCCTTCAAGCGAGGAATCCTTCGAAGGAATTATCTATTTCCCATCCAAATGTGATGTTCTCAGTTCAATATCCACATGAATTATGTATAGTTGCCTTACGATTTTTTTAACTTTTCGGTAATTCTTCACGACTCTCGTTGTTCAAATCCTTAAAAAAAAAAGTGATTTGCCGCCGCCTTCTTTACTCGGTTATATAGTCTCGACGTGACAGATCTAACAATCTTAGCGCTTTGGAGCCCTTTCCTCAAACCTTGGCATAAATGGTAAGTTTGTTCAACTTAGACATTTTAATTGTACATACGATAAAGTAGCGTCAATAACTACGGATATACATATGTGTTATAGACTATGAAAACAGAAACATCGCATAGAAGATGTCCTAGCGGCGATTAATATCGAACAAACAAATCTGTTACTATATAAACCGACAATATTTTATGAAACCGTCAACAAGTGTCATTACACAAATATCGCTTTCACAATAACTTATTTGAAAATTAGGTTTTCAGGTGTGTGTACATTTTCGAGGCAAAATGTTAAATTTTCAATTAATGACAGAAAAGGATCGCAAAGAAGCAGCTTTAATCGAAAGAAAGAGAACTATTGAAGAGGAACGAAAGAAGAGGATCTTCAACCCTAGAGCTAGATTATTTGGGGTAAGAATAATCGAACATGATTTGCATTTTCTGCACAGACTAAGATGAAAATCGCTCAAAATATATTTTTTCTAAACCTATATAATATTTACAAGATACATCATCTTCAATTGTTAATTATAGATTGATTATCAAGCTCTAGATCGTCAAATAGCAGAAAAGAAAAAGCGGGAAAATGAACAGAAACAGCTTGAAGACTACTATGCCATCCAACTACAAAAATATGATGAAATATCCACTGCCCTAGAGGCCAAAGAAAAAGAGGTAATCTTCCCGTTAAGCGTAGAAAATTGAGACGATGAAATGCATTTACATAACAAATGTATATTTTTTAGGAACGTAAGAAGGTTCAACATGAAATAAACGAATTTCGGAGGATTTACCAAAAGCCTGAAGATCGTCGGGAATTTGACCTAAACGATCCAGACTTATATAAAAAGTCAGTTCCGCCGAGACTAAGAGATGACGATCCAAGGTGTGGCCCCTCGTCGGCCCAAAAGTAAAGTATCGACATTTTATTTATTTGCTTAGTTTACGAGCCATATTTTTTCATATGGGGTATCTATATTTACGAATGCGTTTATGTTTTACATTGAAACTATTTGCTTCGGCACCGTTTAAATAAATTTCTACATGAGAAAATATTTCCACATGAAAGTTATAAGTTGGTCCCATACAAAGAATCGGTAATTTACTAAGTTGATGTGGCTCAGATAAATTATGCAAAGAGCATTGATTCCTTAGTTCTAATTTCAGCTATGTATAACGATAACTAACAATTTTAAGCGGAATGGTCACTTTCATAAAATAAGTACACGGATTGCCGGCTTACTATCTCTAATGCACCTTAACGCAACAAATTTTGAATTTTTACAAAGCTGATCATGTACAAAGGACCTTGTACGATAACTTATTTAAAAGTAAGGTTCGCAACGCTAATGTCAGATTCCGGGCGTGTGGAGAAGCGAGTGACATTCAGATAATACCGTGCACCGTAAAATTATTTCATTGAAAATGTTAGTACATCAAATTAAAATCGTACCGACTATATTTGACATGAAGATTCTAGAAATTCATTTCTACTATAGTATTCTTCGTGGCAGTATAATCGTTAGTTATTTAAGCTTTTACTGTGGTTTGTATGGGGCGCATTTTCGAAAAAATCACTGCCCAGGTACTTCGTTGCTTGGAAAGTTCATTGAAGTTAACGATGTTGGGGGATGCTGTGGAGAGAGCTCAAAAGCTATTAACCCATCCCTGTCTCCCTTGATGAAGTTGAAAATATGCCTGAAGTAACAGAACAATATTGTTCAATAATAGATTAGACAAGTAATTTCGGATATATGAGCAATCTTTATTAGAAGTAGACATGAAAAACGATATAAGTAGTACTTAATACTATACTCCAATAATAATAAGCTAGTATAAAATTTGAATGGAAATGGTTCCTACATCATCTCTGCCGAAGAGCTAACACGTACAATACATCAAAAACAATCATTAAAATTAGGTCAATGATAATGTTCAAAATTGTGTTTTCTTTAAAATGTCTACCAGGAATATTGGCAGCTACTGGAACTAAACACTGAAAAACTCAGGCGTCAGAATTAAATTTGACCTGGACTCGAGTATGGAAAACTTTACATGGAAATAAGTTTAAACCAAACAACTACTCACGTTAGTCACAGCCTGGTGATAAGTTAAAAACGACTGAACTACTCCAGCTAGTTAGTAGGAAAATTAGAAGACAACAAATATTTTTGAAACAAAATCGTATAGTCAGATGAACCAAAATTTACCAATTTCAGATTCTTCAGCAAGAAAAGGGAGCATTATTAGAGAATGCAGAATTTCAGACAAAAATAGATCAAGAAGACCACAACATCGTTTTAAATTAACCATTGAGATGGGCATTTTGAGAAATCGACACACAGAACCAGTTATGTATGAAAAAACATGAAATAGGTTTGGAAACAGTGGAGTTGTATGGCCGGCCACATTGAAGAACTTCGGGGTAGACTACAGCATGCCTATTTTGTTCACAATGAAAAACTCTTGTCATCTTACACATGGTTGAAATCAGAAAAGGCTTTTTCGGGCGGTGTCAAAATCAATATTACTCCGATAAAAAATAAGAAAATTGATGATTTCCACAGAGAACCGAACCGTCATACAAAAACTTCGACTGTCTCATTAGATACAAGATCGAAAGTAGTCTTAACAATAAATTTTTTAGTTCTTCTCTGAAAGACCAACTGAAGGTGTCAGAGGTAAAAAAAGGAAATGAACATTTTTTCGTTTTCTTGAAAAATCTTCGACATCATTTCCCACATAACAAACAACAAGATTTAGCAACTTTGCCAATTTTAAACTTACCCTCTATCTTGAATAGTATCCCAGATCTCTATTACCTCAGGGGCCTTTAATATGTAAATGGTATGTAATAGTTTTTCACGGCGTTGTCTCTATCATGTTCTCGCCATATAAATAGAAGCACAGTTAAGTATTTCCTAACATGCAAAGGATGACTTAGACTTGCACTTATTTGACTTCGGTTGACTTAGAATATAAGCTTTCCGCAAAGAATTTAGAGTCATTTCTTTGAAGATATAAATACCTCCTTAAAAATTTTAACGTCCGATTTTTATTTCGTAAAAATAAAACTCCGAAATATGCAAACATGATACCTACTTTATTGGAGCAGTGTTAATATTATTAATATTACTAGATTTGAAGGAGAAGATTTATCAAGCGAAGAAAGATTGAAAGTACAAAGGGACCAGCTAAAATCCTGGCTTGATCAACAAATGCTCGAAAAGGAAGCTGCTGAAAAGGAACGAAAAGCAGCAGAGAATGCATACAAAACTGCTATTATAGCAAGAGATCAACGAGCAATAGAGCTAGACGGCATGGAGAGGGATTGCCGCAAAAGATTGGAACTGGCTTGCTGTAAATATAATAAAGCATTGGTATTAGCAATTGACAATAAGGATACCAAATTTCTAAAAGACCATACTAATACGTATTTTAGGCCGATGAACGGGGGTTACAAAAGCAATGCCAAGAACGAAAAGAAAAGGAAGATAGCATGGCGGAAATATACAATATTCTAACCAGCGATATGATGACAGAAAATCCGGATGTTGCGCAAAGTAACTTGGGCATAAACCGAAAGATTGGCTATCTCTACAAAGGAATGACTCCTGAGGAAAAGCTGCAAGTTAGAAAAATGCAACAGGCACAAATCGAAGAAACAAAGGTAATGTGGGCATCTCTACTTGTTCCTTACTAACTTGTGCGCTTTATTCTTACCTATTATTATTTAATAGGCAAAGAAGGAAATGGAAAAACGATTTGAAATGGAATGGCAAGATTATACAAATGGTATTCAAAAATCAATATCGTTAATGGACAAAGAATTAGAAAGAAGGAAGAAGTAAGTCAATATAAAGTTATTGCCTCACTTGTTTATGCTTTTTGATCCCTATACAGAACATTAATATTTATATCACACAAAATAGATTTTGGCCCGTACATTTCTTCGTTCTTAGCACTTGGACATTCAATGTATTCGATAGTCAAACAATGTTTGTTGATTATGAAGTTATCTATTTTTTCATTTATAAAGAATTTTACAGTACCATATAATTCATATTAGAAACTACTTGAAATTTATATTTACCTTAGGTCTAAAGGAAAACCTCTCTGAGTAAAGTTTGTTTTAGGAACATGGAAAAAGAATTGGCCGATGAAAATAGACGTATGGGTATAGAACAGAAAAACAAAAAAGACTATTTGGAAAAAGTCGTATATACCAACAAACCTACAGCAGCTTATTTCGACCAATTCAACACCTCGACAAGATAATAAATATATTGTTATTGACACTGTTTATACATAACTTTTAAATATTTAAATAAAAAGAAAATTCAAGGATTATGTTCATTTGTTTTCCGCAATCAAAAAAAAAACAATCAGTAGCGTTTAGCTGGTCCTTTAATTAACTCCTTATCGCGTAGATTGATGATTGAATTGGCGATTATCTTGGCTGTTTTCTTCATGTAGCCTCCACTTGTTAACATGATAATCGGAATTCGATTTTGACGAGCCTTTGAGAAAACTATTTCGTCTCTTTGTATAATTCCCTGGGCTGACACTGATAATTGACCTAAGGGATCGCCATCTAATATATCAGTTCCTGCATTATAAACGATTAGATCAGGTTTGAACTCTCTGAGGGCCTTTACTAAATTTCTGTAACAAGAGAATATTCTATTAGATTATTTTTATGAAAATATACAGCGCGTCCGGCAAATACATTTAAACTTTCAGGGTGAAAAAAGTCTAAAAACTTTTAATACAACTAAAAAAATTACCTTCCGGTAATGTCGTCCAACTTTGGTGTACCTAAGTTAGTCATGACGACAAGAAAACAATCCGGCATTGATGAAAAATATATATGCCACGTATTCTATAATTATAAACAATGCCAGTGCATTTATTTAATAAATTCGTATAATTTATCAAATTATACGTAGGGAGATAATTTAAATTTGTTTAGAACGTAGTAAAGTGATCCTTTGTTACTTAGTATCCACAAGAACAGAAGCCGTTACATCTTATTTCGTATATATACGATCGACTACCAGTGTTCGCTGTGCCGATGAGCCGTAAACAGCGACACGCATCCACAGATGGCGGTGCTGTTAGTTTCGTATTGATTATTCATTTAATAAATTTCCCTTGGTGAATTTTCAACTAGCCGAAGCCCGTTACCCTCACAGATAGGTTAAATATGTGTACTTGTATCATAATATTCTGTAGAGGTCGATATAACGTTAATTTCAGCAATTTTGATTGATTAGGATTTGTAAGTTTAGATATTGTCAAGGATAGTTGTTAAAAAAAAAAGTTTCGACATTTTTTGCATTTGAAAGCTTAACCATAATTTCAAATCAGACACGATGTATGGATGCATCGATAAAGTGTTCCTGTAAAGAAAGGATTAGCTGTTACTCCACTTCTGCGCGAGCGAAGATTCCTACTCAGACTTACAATGCACTACTTTGAAACAACTATCGGCAGGATACTACCTGAATTCTAAACAAAAAAACACTAGGGAAGCTAATATCACAGACAAATAAAAAAAAAACTTTCTAATAATAATTAAAGACATAAACCAAAAAGGAAAAAGGAAATAATCATAATTCAATAAAATCTAGATTCAGAGCTATGCTGATAACCACTACACTGGGTATTTTGGATTCCATAAAATCAACCATTTTTGATATTCACTAATTGCAAACATAATTCATTATTCCATTCCACAATTAACTTGTTGTTCTCTTCGGAGGTTACAATGGTTAAGCATTTTCTAGCATCCAAGTTTTCAATTTATAAAAACTCAAACAAGAGATATATTTTTGGACGCACAACACACACACAACTAGTTTCAAATTACCATCCAAACCGAGCAAATTTACCCGTAAATATTTTTTGATGTTTACCAGAAACCGACAAGCGGCTTATTGCACTGGTGCGTGTTCAATCTTGAGCGAACAATATTACGCCAGTACGCACTTGAGCATTCTTGTAAGCATACCGTGGGCGTAAATTTACTCAAATGAATACGCACCCTTTCATTATTGTCAGTACTATTTGGATTAATTATTTCCTTTGACGTAGCAATTTAATGTAAACCTTTAAGATGATAATTACTAATCTACGGTATAAAGAAATACTTCACTGGTCAACTTTCCGCAGATACTCTTCATCTGCAGTGTAATTCAGTAGTTCTACTCTACGATTGATTGCAACTTTAGCTTTGTGGTCGTATGGATAAATTTGTCTATTGTAAACGTCCATAATATAAACGTTTTCGTTATCTATAAAATCACGTTCGTAACCATTTCCCTAAAATCAACATAAACATGTGAATTCTTTAAATCTATCACAACAAGCAAGTAAACATTCAAAGAATTAAAATAGAGTACCTGATGTGCATCTAAGTCTACAATCAAAACGTTTTTAACTTTCTGGGGAAAGTTATTGAAGACAAATTGTATAAGTAAAGTAATGTCAGCGTAAGGACAAAATCCTCCGCCTTTCTCCGAACAGCAGTGATGAAATCCTCCGCCAATATTGATTGCCCAACCCCTTTCTAAAGCTAGTTTTCCAGCTAGGATACTTCCTCCTGTTTGGTACCTAATGCAGAAGTAAAGATATTAAAAAATTAAAATCTTCGAGAAGTAAAATCGTATGGATTAAACGCATTAGTAGTTTTCCAACAATAGACTGACGGTAACATTTTCATAATAATAACGATGAATAATAAAGAAAGGTAATTTGGTCAAAAATTATCCTGGAAGCTTAAATAAATATTCCTATTAATTTCTGAGAAGGTCGTCTTAAGTCCATACCCTTTTATATAAACTTTTAGTTTACGCGGTTGTAGTAATTAAATCTAGAAAAGAGTAAACCAAAAACTTACTCCTATTGCTACATAATACTCTCGTAAATCAACACTGGTCGAAATTACAGTTACATGTATGGTTTTATTTTAATCAAGTATGTTGCGTGACAAGATTGAACAACGCACTTTAATTGTTGAACCTATAAGGTCCAGTTAACTTAGAAAAAAGCAAGGGGATCATGTGCAGCTTAATTTTACCAACAGGGTATACTGCAAAATCAAGAACTGGACGTTGATTTTTCGAAAAAGAAAATGCTGTATAGTGATGTAGCGCATCTTCATTTGAATAGATATGGAAACAGCCACAACTGTCGTCTTTGGGTTGCTAAGAATCCTCCGCTAGTTCCTGAGAAGAAAGCGCATCCACAAAATATAACCAAGCCGGTAATGCAGTTATAGTTAATGAAAATAAAGATGTTTTTATAGCCTGCCATGGTCGCTGTGGAACTGAACGATATGTGACTCCAGCAGAACGAGGTAGCCTGCAGTTGTTGCAAAAAAGATTTCCGAATTGTGCTATCTCACGCAATGGCAACCAGAATAAGCCACTGGGATCGTATGATCACACGCCATGTGATTGTTGACTGTGAGGTGTTCTTCAGTTTCACACAATCATCAACAACAGTTGGTGAGCTTTAGAATGGAATTCGACTTGAGAACAAGAGCAAGCTAACAAAGTCGTGGCTACCATATGTTGGCTGTTCTGCTTCATAATTAATTGGGGTTCGTGTATTAAAAGTTACGCAATAAAAATAGTATGATAAAAGTTAGGCTCTTATTACGTCGCTCATTATTACTTACCTCATGGGACGTAAATATCCAATTTGAACGAAGTAATTTGGCACAAGGCATAATGGAGGTAATTCGGCTATGTATGCAACATTTAGACTACACTGTAAAGAATGACGTTATTAAATGTGTGTAAATAATGCAAATGCAAACGAACCTTCAAGGATTTTAAATACTTTTTAGTGTGAACAGCCAATAAATCTTCCTTGCTGGCAGCGTTAGGGATTGTAACGGTACGATCACAGATAACTCCCGCAGCTTTCAAATACTGAAAATACAATTTTCTTAATATGGTTTAAATTCTATTAATTGCATTAGATGGGAAAAAACAGCATCACCCTCTTGGTTGATCATGATTCAATTTGAAGAATCCTCAAAGGAGTGCGACAAAGACAAAGAGAGAAGTTCTACGAAATAGACAAATCAACAAAAGTTAGGCGATCATGTCGACTACTGGGAAAGTGATGACGATGAGTCGCTAGCCAAACCGGTCACCGACCCTAAGCAATTCTATAGCTGATCCTTTATTGCCCTCAACAATGGGCAAAATTTAGGGCTTTATAAAAAGGGTATTGAACAGGAAAACACCTGGTTTCGATTTGATTACAAATGAAATCCCAACCCGTGGCATTATTATACAACTTGACAGAAATCATAATCTCAACATACCTTATACTTACTTCAAGGCGAGACGAAAACATGCAAAAGTCGATGTTATTCGAAAACCTAATATGGATTTTCAGGATCTGCAAAATTGTTAGCCATAAGTCTTCTATCTAATCTTCTTCAAGACAAAAAAATTATTGATTTAAGAGAATCGACTAATAGATCTACTTTAAGACAAAAAGACACCAGGCGACCAATGACTTCGACGTAGGCAAAGCGTGGAAACATATGACACGAAAAATTTCCACATAACATTATTGGTCTAGGCTACTTCAAATTATAGAAAATCGTCCAGAAAGTCTAACTTTCTTCACTAGGGTTAAAAGCTGAAGATTTATAAAAAGACAAAAATACCTCCGTATTTCATAGAGTTCTGGAGCTTTTACTTGTGCAAACGGACGATATCGGATCCCAAATCATCGGGCGTTGACATTGCAATATACTCTAACAGCACTGCCCTGTAAAGACGAGCGGGTGCAAGTGGTCATTAACCAGCTATCTGCCTGGTTTCAAAATCGGATTGGCAGAATTGCTCTGAAGGTCCTTTACGAACTTCATGCATCTGCTTATGTTCAAAAGGCTTATTTAAGTGTTCACATGGCAGATGTTAAGCAAAAATTTCTAGCAACGAGACAGAACGTATCGAATAAATAAACAATCTACTTCGTTACTTCAATATGCAGGGTGTTGGTATGGTCAGTAACATCAGACTACTGGCTAAGCAATCTGAAGATACAACTTGAAGGGACCATGACTAACCTTACTAAAACGTAGAAATCATCAATCAATACCTAGGAATGTCATTATACAATCTACAGCCGACTACATCCTAGAGCTATATAGTGGCTCTAGTCCAATCTTAAAAGAAGATGTTAATGCAGGAAATGTGCTCTTTCTGTGAAAGATACGCTTAGTTTGCCTTATTTAGTTTTAAATAGTATAACTATAGCGAAATTGTACTCAAAAACCGGAACAATTTTCATAACATTGTTCTTCATCTAAGAAGTTCAGTTTTAGGGACATCATGATAAACGCCGATGCTAGGGAGTACTTGGCAATACCCTTGCCTTTACGTTTACCAAGTTTAATGAAAAATCCAACAATTGTGGATAAGCGGAGTGTTCTAGTTAGAAAAATATCTACGTTTTATCAAAAAGATAAAGTGATGGTGTAAAAGACAAAAATATAAAGAATCTGCACACTTCATCATGTTTCATCATCATCGTTATTAATAAAATTAAAAATTCAACTGTGTCACCATTTTCACTAAATATGTTTAATTTAAAAGACGATAAATTTGTTCCATACCTTACAGGCGCTGCATACAAGCTGATTACTGTATAGTATGTACTGGTTATATTAACTACAAGAATAAGTAGAAAACACGTATAAATATATAATCTTAGAATAAAAATGTTTCGTTTTTGGACAAGTTTAATTTTCTTGTTAAAATGCTCCTGAAGCGAGTCCATCACAGATAATGTTTACCAACACAAGAACACATAGATACGAAGGTACTTTATTAAACTTGTTTTAAAAGAGTACACGTACTGCAACTAATATACACTGCCGTTCAGTGAATTTCGGTCATACAATAAAAATCTATTATATCACACTGTATACAATTATTAATACATAAAATTAGAAAAATATTAAGCATACACTCTTTTCTAAGGGATTAAAGCCATAAATTATTATGTAAAGTAGAATATTGCGACAACCACAATAAAGTCCCTTTTATTATCATTCGGATTATTAACGAACAATACATTTAGGAAATATACCGCAGTATCATTCTTGTTTATTTATCACAGGCGTAAAGATATAAATTTGCTTCATTTTACTGTTAAACGTGTGTTGGTGTGCATCTGTCGTTTTTGCGCGAAAGTTTTAAGAAAATTTACTTCAAAATGGCACGTGGCAAGCCTACCAGTGTAGAAAAACGTTCACGCATTATTACGCTGTTTGAAGAAGGATATTCGGGGCGACAAATTGCTGAAAAAATAAATATGAGAAGTTCAACAGTAAACGACATCATAAAGCGATATCAGACAACTGGAACTATAGAAAATCGTGTTCGTCCTGGAGCATCTAGGAAAACAACAAAAGCTGAAGATTTGAGAATTGTATTATTAAGCAAACGCAATAGAAAATTAACAGCGCCACAAATAGCAGCCGAAGTCAATCGCGGCCGTGAAAAACCAGTTTTGGCGAGTACGGTAAAACGTCGACTTCAACAAGCGGACCTTCATGGACGCATTGCCATTCGAAAACCCTTATTACGTCGGGCAACAGAGCAAAACGGCTACAGTGGGCCCGTTCTCATCTAGATTGGGCGTTAGATGATTGGAAACACGTGCTTTGGAGTGACGAGTCAAAGTTTGAGGTTTTTGGTCAAAATCGACGAGTTTGTGTCCGAAGATCTAAAACCGAAAAGTGATCCCGAACTGCATTGTGCCTACAGTGAAGCAAGGGCGTAGTTCTGTATGTGTAGTGTGGGGATGTTTCTCCTTTGCTGGGACGGGAGATTTATGCAGAGTGCAGGGTGTAATGAGGGAGGAAAATTATTTTGCAATACTCCAGAATCATGCAGTGCCATCAGGATTGCGTATAATAAGCCTTAACTTTACATTCATGCATGACAACGACCCAAAACACACTGCATTAGTGTGTAAGAACTATCTAAAGGAGCAAGAAGAACAGCACACCCTGAAAGTAATGACATGGCCCCCACAAAGCCCAGATTTGAACCCTATAGAGTTGTTGTGGGATGAACTGGACAGGAAGATCCGAAAAATATGCCCAACTTCACAAGAACATTTACGGAATATTCTGCAACATGAATGGATTAATATTCCATAATCCGTTTTAACAAAACTTATCGAAAGAATGCCTAGAATAGTTCGAGCGTTGATTAACAGCAAAGGAGGTTTTTTCGATGAAAAAAAAAAATAATGTTCAGTATGTTATATTAGGCAAGAACTTTTTATTTATTTATTTTTGTCTTTTTTACCTGTACATACAATAAAATTGCATTTTGTTTTTAGTTTCGTTTGTTTCTGTAACCTTTTCATGTTTCTTACCAACCGACCGAACTTCTCTGAACGGCAGTGTACATATGTGCATATATTTTTCCTGGTCAAAAGTAGTAACATAATTGAAATGAGGCGAGTTTCACGCTCGTAGGCAAAGGTGATTACATAAAAATGGAAATCTGATTTTTTTTCTACACAAGTTTAATTTGTTAGTAGGTGTCTCCTATCTTTCTGTAATAAATTCACGAAAGGAAAAATACTTACTTCATAAATTCGACCCCATTTTCCCGCATCAAACGGATGCAACTTTTCCAATCCCAAAAAATGAACGTTATATTCCTCCCTGTATACGATAGGCCATTGTGTTTCCCTAATATCAAAATATAATTTGGAACTGCAAAATTAACTATTAATTTAAATGTACTTTGATTTCTAAGATAATACTTACTCCATTTTATATTCTTTATAATTCTTCAAGCGAAAGTAACTTTTAAAACGGAAATTTTTGGCGCTGTAAGCTTGATATTGATTTTCTCCCTCGGCAAACACCTAATGTTAGACTGTTTGTATTGAATACCTTCCCACTCTAAAAAGCAAAGCATGTTACGCGATAATTCTACATTTTTATTCTCAAATTCGTGTTATATGGAAAGCTGAAGCAGCCAGATTGTTATGCGGTGTATGTGCTAATTAAACGGAACGCGAAGTGTTGAAGTGCATGGCATGGGCCAACTTGTCAAATGAAAAAATGACAAAGTCAATGTGCTTTCAAAAATTTTCGTTGTGGCGCGTACATTTTATGGTAAACGTGAAGAAAAAATGAATGGAATATTTGAGGAAGACATGGAGTTACCGTAAGTATCCGCGCTTTTTCTTAAATATAGGTGTTTATAAAATTTAATCGAAATCAACATTTTCAGGAATTTAAACCCGTTAATAAAAGAATACGAAACCTTATTTACAACACTTAAGGAGCAACTAGAGTACTCTAAGGTCAGTGGAACAAGGTACTTAGCAAAATAACAATGCACTTACAAATGAATAAATTGTCCACAAATAGAAATAATTTGAGCTTCTAAAAGCTTATTAAACCTTGCTTACCTCCATCAACTTCCTAAATAAATAGAGTCTATTCTTTTTTATTAGAGTGTTAATTACTAATCAACTAACGAAATAAAATGGTTATAATTCGTTTTTATGCAGTATGTGTAAATTAACTTTCATTTGCAAACAGACACTTGATTCCACAACATTTAAGTATGTATTATATTTACCATCATCACTGGAAAATTTTAATTATTAGTAATTAGATAAAAGCTAACTATCTACTTTCGTGGGCGAAATATTTCCGGAATAAGTATTTGAAAATATACAGCGTGCCCACCTTGTATCTCCTGTCCCTTTTCAAACGAAAAATATTGGAAGACAAGTGCTGCACAACAAATAATTATATTCAAATGAATAGAATGTTCTCGTTTCACAGCTGATGAAACAAGTTTGGTTTTCTAATTGGAACACCTGTACATTATTATTAAATTTTTTGATATTTATTTGAGATATTTATTGGAAATAATCGTTAAAATTCAAGTCGTGCATACTATTTAAACGTCTTGAACTGAGCACCATTTTCCTTCTTATAAGTTATAATGTGATTTCTTATATTTTGTGGAACATTTACAGATAATATTTTGTGCAATATCCACGTTACGCATTTCATTAAGAAATTCATCTAGAATGTTTATGTGTGATGCTATAAATAAATCTATTCGTTTTGTGCTCAACTCAAAATTTGTTTGCGTAATTTTTTTAATTTATTATTTATGGGTGCTTAAGTTGCTAGGCAATGTATATGGTTACGTCGGGTAGACACTAGAATTTTACCAAAAAAGAAATGTTTACCTGTTAACATATGAAGTAAGACACATTATTAGTTTTAATATTTGTTTATTTTTCCGATATATATATATATATATATATATATATATATATATCAAACTACAAGAAAAGAGAACGAAACAAGATACCTATGCTATATACACCCAATAAAAGAATAAAATAACTAAATTTTGTACCACCACATTAAAAAGCATAATGCGGTAGTTGCACTGCAAATATTTTCCTAAGAAGAAATCTAGCTTTACGGCAATATCATCTGCTACGATTTTGGTTCTCAACAACCCGTTTTTGAAAACCCTAGTGGCCTTCGAATCTCCCTTCTTTCCTGTATTGAGATTAAACCTTATAAATACTTTTTTCTACAATCACTATCCAAAATAAATATTTGCGCTCGTAGTTGACAACGAAGAGTTGACGTTTTCCGATAATTCTCACTTTGCTATTTTCAAGCAACAAAATCGGAAAAACGCTCCGATTTTTTTTTTTTTTTTTGAAATCATAGGAAATGCATTTCTGCACGTCTGTTAAAATTAAGAAATATGTACATAATGCAACCATTCTTGCAATATAACTAAATATCATAGATTTTCGGGGTTTAATTTTATTAACTATTGTATCAAATTAATATTAAAGTACGAGGGTACTCTGGAAAGTTTCAAATCTCAACATGAAGATGGCGTTACTCGTCAAAAACACTGGTCATGCCTTGAAAGATATTTTTGAAAACTTGCCAGTCGTTTGTGATAGTCGATGTTAGTCTTTTTTTCTAAAAATGGAAACAATCGAACGTCTAACCATCATCAAATTCTTACTGGCTGCTCTAGAAGTAAGTCGGATTTTTGGTGTAGATTAATTACAGCAACACACTCCTAAAAACAAGACTGTGGAGGGTAAATCGGTTCCGAAAGAGCGAAGACTGTTCCATCGATAGAGGAAATAATGGCGACTGTTTTTTTTGGATGGTTATGGAAAAAAGTACTTGTTTTTGTATTGGTCTGGAAACTTTTCAGACTACTCTCGTAATTTAGTAGTTTTATCATAAACGGTGTTCACAGCAATTAAACAAAGAAGAGATTCGTTGCTCCATATAGCCACATTCTTCGACATCGCCTACTTTATTGCCATGAAATTTGGCCAGTTAGCAATCCAAATTATTATTGTTCTTTCCACTTGCTATCATTCTTCTGTTACATTAACCGACGAAAAGTTTCTTCTTATCAGGGTAGCGCTTTCACAATCTCAATCTAATGTAGAAGTTGCTTCCAATTACTGATGTGTTAATCTTCACTCACTTTTCTCCATTCTCTTTCTCTGATAACTACCTTTACCCAACTAACTGAGACAACTGGTTTCATCGACAGCGAAAAGCCAAATGAAAGAAAACACACTCTAAGACAGCGGAAACAATTCCTACGCTTTTAATTTTCTAATAAATTTGATACATCTTTTCTTTAGTATCTTCATTGCTCATTCGTTCGCGTCCATATATTTTATAAATTTAACTTTTTAAACTTAAACAATGTTCTCGTTTTTATTTCTACATATATATAATATCGTATGGAGAAATTTTGTGTTAAACATATAAATACATTTTGACTCCTTCATTATTAATATTAAAAAAAAAATAATATAACAAAATAATTACGCAGGTAACCTTTTTAACTACGAAATTTTGCATTTCTTCCAGAAAATTACAAATAAAGTATTAAGAAAAGATTGCTTGTTTTTTTTTACATTCCATCAATTTGCAAATCATTAACACTCTAATTCTAATACAACTTTATCATTTTCCAATTGCTTTATAATTTATCCTTGAATTACCCTAATTAAAGTAAACGTTTATAAAATTTTGCTACGCTCTTTTTTTTAAGTTTAATAAAAAATGCACGAATGAAATTGCATTGACCTGATACAAAATTCATATAATTTGTGAAAATAATTGCAAACACTTACTTTATTACGATTTTTTGCAGTAAGTAATCAGATACATGAATGGATTTTAAAGAAATATTAACAAAAAGCGCCTTTAATAAAATTTAACTGAAAAACGAATACGTGTTACTTAAATGTACATTCAAATGTAGCTTATTACTTCGTATAAAATATATTCTGTAATTATTTATACAAACTAAATCAATTTTGCATCCAATCAATTTACCTAAAAAATATAGTAACAAAATCATATTTAAATGGTGATTTTGTCAAAAGAAATAATTTTATGCGGGTTTGCTTTAATTAAAATAATCAAAACAAATTATAAAATAAATCAAAAAAAGAGAAAGCTAAACCACTAAAAATTGGTTTGCAAAGCAAGCAATACTTTCTTTTGACCTTACCTAAACATTCTAGAAATTATGCCAAATTTTGTACTTTTCTGAAAGAATTTGAAATTTGAAAATTAAAATAGTCATGTGATCGTTTGTTTGCATACCGCCCCATTTTATTTTGTAAGCACAAACAAATGGCGAGGTCAGAATTTACTATATTGATTAATAAATGATTCCATATAATGTATTGAGTGAAATTTTCAATGAAATTCCAAAACCATCGCTGATCAGCAAGTTATTTATCTGGTTTCGTCTAGATTGCTCCTTAGTTAAAATAGATAATTCCAAATACACATTTTGAAGATTCCATATCTATTTAACAATCTAATGCTGATAAATTGTTGTTCGGATAATCTCTTAATTAATTTTTGTGTATCTAACTTTAACAAGGACGTTTGCGAAAATAAACTCGGGAAGATTAAACCGAACTCAAACAACATAAAAAATTGTTTGAATTTCTTTGTGAAAGAGAAAGTTTAACTTTTGTATTTTTATTTCATCGCTTTCATTTAACATATTTTTTGATTCATAATACACATAGGCGTTAATGTGTGATTTGGCTAGAAAAAGTACTGAAAAAGGTTTTACTATCTATAATCTATAAATATACAAAAATGCGAATATCTCAAAGATTATTAATTTCTGTGGAACAACCTATTTCTATAAATCGCAATTGAAGTGCCTCACACGTCCCACAAAGTATACGTATATAATAGTTACCTGTGTTTTCAACTCCTTCCATTAAGAATGTTGATTTTTTTGTTAAGATTTCAAATAAACGTGTTACATTTTAAATTAAACCTAAGAATTTTCGAGAATTTAAAACGAACTACAGTTAGAATAATGATAACCTATTGCATTGTTATATGTACTTGGGTTCACAAAACTTCGTCTCATCTATTCGTCTTGTTATATTTAAATGTAAGGTTTTCCAATTAGCACGTCAGAGCATTCAATTAAGACACAATAATAACTACAAGTGATAATTTTATTTTGAAGAGCAATCCATGTTTATTTTTAAAATAATATTGTTTAAATGCCTTTCCGTCTGAATACATTCTAGAAACATTTTGTAACCATTCTTTCGCGATACTGCAGACCAGATCCGTTGAGTGTTTCGTTTAAGGTCAGAAATTTTTTCTGGCTCCCTGGGAAAAACTGCAACGGCTTGAGATCACAAAATCTTGATGGCCAGTTGACGTTAGCATTCACGTTCAGCAAACTGCTGCCGTAATAAGACATTATCTGACGAGATATGCAACATGTCGCGAAGTCTTGTTGAGAGAAAACATTGTTTATGTCAACATTTCTCAGTTCAGGCCAAAGATATTCCACTAGCATTTTCCTATACCGCTCACCATTACCAGTAAACATGATTTCCATCATCTTAAAAAATATAAGCTCCGATCACGCTTTGAACCCAAAAACCGCATCGCAGGTTGACCTTCTTAGCATGAAAAGAAGCTTCGCGGATAAAAGGATATTCGTCAGTCCAAATCCTACAGGATTGCTTGTTTACAAACCCATTGAGCCAGAAATAAACTTCATTGGAATACAATATATTTTCTGCAAACTTGGATCAGCTTCCAGCTGCTGAAAAGCCCAATTCGCGAAACTTCGACGCAAACGATCATTTGCCTTAAGCTTTAGGACGGAAATCTGATGCAAAATTCTCCACGTAGTCGTCTGAAAAAGGCTAGCTTCTTGAGAACGGGTGGAGTAGAGAAGACACTAATGGTTTGATGATTATGTCGACCATAAACTTTCTCCACAGCGCCCGAAATGTCCGGCGACCGAACATGCGTTTGATGGCAAATACGAATAGTTTCTAAGCGCTGTAGAATCGTTAATCTATCCAAATTAACTTGATACAATATACTGAACTCATTTGTTATCAATTTTTAACACTTACATATATTCCAAAACAATCTTGCTTTCTACACTAAAATTCTAACGCGCTAATTGGAAAACCTTATATTTGCTTATATTTTTCTGTTAATATTTATCCGCAGTCACACTATTTGCTTATTACAGATAGAACAAAATCACTTACGAAATGAATCTGCCATATTACTGGAAGAAAATAAAGCGCTTTCAAATTTTATTAAAACAAATCTTCGCAGCGGAGGAGATGAACAACCTAAACATAAGTATGACGAAAATGACGTAATACAAAACTTAAAATCGCAAATTCAGCTGCTTATGAAGGTTATTTTAACAATAAAATTGATTTCGTTTTTATGACAGCTACGGCATTTCAGGAAAAGGAATCTACAACCGAATTATGGAGGAATTCCTTAGAGACCGTAGACCATCTCGAGGATGAGTTGAGAGTATATGAGGGTAGAACTCATGGGTATGTGTCAAAGACTGATGTTAAAAAGGTATACATGGAATACTATACTATAATGCACAAACTGAACGGTTTCTAAAGTTGTAGCACCATTTAATTCTTTCGTTTTCACATTGACGCAACATCTACACTATTTAGCATCCTTAATTTCTAATTGCGCTCTACAGCTCAAAGAAGACTATAAAAAACAAATCAAGGAGCTAGAAACGGAATTGATACAAACAAAGGTATCACTTTTGGAAAGTCAAAAATCGACTAAATCCATTATTGATTTGAAAACAAATGAGCTCAAACAACTCAACGAAAGTCACCAGGAAACATCGCAAGCCGTGCAAAAATTGCAGAGTAAGATCGAGCAATTACAACAGGAGAAGCATAATCTACAAGCTGAAAACGACAAATTGACGTTAGCTCTAAAAGAAAAGAACAAAATCATTTCCATGTTTAGGATCAAAGAAAAGGAGTCGCAAATGAAAGTTAACGAAGCGATTCATATAGTTGAAGCAGCACTGGTGGAGAAAGATGCTGCTTTATTTCGAGAAAAGGAGGCAAAAGGTAAGAATTTTGAATAGTGCAAAATTGAAGTGTTTTTCGATCGTTGCCGTGATGGTTTTTTAAATTTAACCAACATTTAGACGTTTTTTCAAAGAATTTCCGGTTAAGCTCATAGCAGAATTAGCACAATATCAAGTTTAAGAATGCCACCACGGCAGTATTCGAACACATGCAAAATAAATAATTTATTAAAGTTACTATATCGTACAGATGAAGCGATACAACTTACAAAAGCTTTATCAGAATCTGTAGAAGAAGCAAACAAAAAAGCACAAACAGAATTGGATTCAGCAAAAAAACAGTACATTGAAAAAGCGCAAAAACTGAAGTCTGACATGAGAAATCTAACAGAATTTCTCAAACAAAAAGATCTAGAACTGGAAAAAGAAAGAAATGCGGCGAAAGTGCTGGAAGAAAAATTAGATATAGTACAAAGGGGAAATTTAAGTATAGAGACCAGTAGTACATCGAAGTTATTACTGTTAGAAAAAAATTTGGAATCGACGTTTCAAAAATTAGTAAGTTAAATCCCGATGTATATACTATGAAAATATGTCTATTTTTGAATTGTAGCTGTTTTCAGAAAAGAAAAACATTCAACTCGAAGCTGATAATAAGAGCATAAGAGATGACTTGGAACATATGGCAAACATGTATAACAGAGACATTATGTCTCGAGAAACTGAAAAAATTGTTCTGGAAAATAAGATTGCAGCTTTGCAAAATGATCTTGAAGTTAGTAATTCTAATTTAGTACAAGTAGCGTCTAAAATGGAAGAGATAAACAGCAAACTGCTCTTAGTAGAAACAGATTTAAAAAAGAAACTTCATCTAAAAGATGTGTAAGTATATCATAACTATCTAAAATTGAATGTTGTATTTACGACTCAGTATTTTGCAGGAAAAATGAAAAGATCCTATCAAACAAAATCAAAGAAATTGAAATAGCGAACTCTAAACTAAATAGCAACATTAAGAAACGGCTACTAGCGCAAATTCAATTCAATAAAAAATGGAAAGTAACGATGAACGATATAATACAAAAATTAGAGAACCGTGTACACGACCTGAAGCAGGAAAGTCATACCTTAAGACAATCCAAAAAAGAACTGCGGCAAAAATTGAAAACGTCAGAGGAAGAATTAAATGAATACAAGGAGAGATTGAAATCTTTGTGTTTAGACGTTACGAAAATAGCTAGCTTTTCTAAAGAGCACCTAACTGATAGAGACTCAAGTGTAAAACTTTTAAATACCAATGTAGATATTGCGGCTAGCTGATATTTCGTGTTGATTATATTTGTAAAAACATAATGAAGTCCTTAAAATGTTTGTTTGCTTACTTAATAATATGATTGATCGATAGCTTCTAGTTTATTATAGCACCCATTTAGAATGTTATTTTTAAAATATCGCACAGAAGACATGATTTCAATTAACCTTTGTGAGTTTATAAATCAATTTAGTATTTAATCTAAGTTAATTTTTATTGTAATGTCAAAGATACTGCAGGAAATTGTCTCAGCTCTAAACGCTTTAAACGATCTGGTAACAATGTGACGACGCACACGAGAAATATTTGCAAATTTTAAAGCAACATTTTTCTAATGGTTAGATCGTATGAGATCAGGTTCTCTGGCTTAAATCCAATAGGTTTCTTTTACGAGGGGAGGGCGAAATATTTACTAAAAAAATAGAATTCTGGCAACTACTTCCCTCGGAATTACACCGCAATAAATTGAAACTGTTTTAAATGAACTTTAATGATTAAAATACCATTTGGTTGTTAGCAGAAATCTAGAAAATGTTGTTTTAAGATATTTTAAAAGTGCGGGTTTGTATTATAAAACATCATTATTGATTTAAAACGTATCAAACGTATTTTATAAATTAAAACGAAATAAATTATTGACTAAATGCACAATGTTTTTAAGTTATTCAGTGATGTCAACTACAGTCTCTATAACTGCCGTTTCGGTGTGTATAGCATTGTAAGGCTCATCGCATTTCACGTGAATTAATTTTTTATCTCAAAAATTGTAATGCAAATACACTTCCACCAACGGCAAGTAATGAATATGCATTTCACCTGCGTTTGAAATAAAATTTGTTTTTCAATCCTCGTGATAGAAGAATATTATAATCAGTTTATTAAAAAGGAAAATTCTTCGTTTTTGTGTACTAATTACCAAACTGCGGACCGACGACCGCCTATACCGACGACGCTTGAGACAGAGTGGAGTACGATACAGTCTTCTTTGTTTGGCTAGAGACCTAAATGTAAAACATCAGAGCATAGTTTAATTCCCAATATCGCAAAAACATTAAACAAAGAGAAATAATAATATTTTATAGATATCACGTTAGAAGTGATTTATTAACATTAATTACTAAAACATGTTCGCTCACTTGTTAGAACATCTTTAAATGTAGAAAAGCTTCTTTCCACGTCGCAATTTGTGAGAGGACTGTGTGAGTGAAAATAGGACCTATAGGCGTTGTGTTTACTAACGGTTTCGTTACTTTCGTTGCACAACAGTTTTAATATTGACAAATCTGGGTTGCGGGTAAAAATTGCATGGATTTTTTACTTATAGAAGCACCAAAATCACCAGAAAATTCTCTAATTTGTTTATTATAACATCTAATGTTTCAATTTCATGTATTGGGTGTATTGTTTGTGATTCAAAGTATTTTATTTTTTGAGGTATATGACGAAAATGTTCGTTAATAAAATGCAAATTAGTTTGTAAGTATGGACCCTGTAACAGAGTTTTACATTTGCTTATCCTTTGTGGATCCTCATTTAAATTATTTATTACATCAGCAACACTTTCCAAATTGTCTTCTTACGACTGGAGAGGGAGGTAAAGAAAGTGCTGGAAGAAAACTTTTTTGATGTGATTAATCATTCAGTAACATTCGGAATTGCTCTCTAATATATTCCGCAACTCTATGGAGGGCGTGGACAGTGCATGTAATATGCAGCATATTTTTGCCTTTAAGCAATTTTCCAGCTTTTAGCATATAAGCTGCAGCGTCACTCACAAAGAGCAAGGCTTTTTCCCGTTTCCTTACATCTTCGAAAATTTTGTCAGTACTGGCGACAACTACTTCCGTTATTGTATCAGCATTTACCCATTCTATTATTTTCCTAGCTATTAAATTCGACTTCGTAGGACAAAGCGCCAACAATGACGTGAATTATCTTTCGCCCTAACGCATCCATAGTTTCGTCTGCGCTTAACCAATAGTAATTGCCTCCTACATCAGTTTTAATTTTGTTTACGACTTTTGTGTGTATTTTTGCATATTTCTTTCGTAACGTTGACTCACCGGGAATACTTCTACCCGTATATTTTGTCAGAAAATTTTTAAAGACTCTATTATCCAATTTTCGGAAGGGTATATCTGCAGCCATAACGGCTTCGCAGAGATCGTCATAAGACCAGGATTGCGATAAATTTTACAGTAACAACAAATTGTGCAATAAATCTTTGTGTCCCAGACAACTTCGATTCTTAATCAAGCGTATTCATGAGCTCTTTACCGGGGACGTTTGTTACGTGACAGTAAATATAAAAAAAAAACAACAGAAACCAAATTAATATATCTGCACAAATTAAAAAAAAATAATTTCAATAATAGGCGATAAAAGGAAACCAAATTTAATCATAATAAAAAGGAATTCTGAATATACTCAATTAAAAGGTACATAGTAAATATAGTTTACTCTACATCTAAAACTATAAACTAAAGCTAATGTGGGAGTAAAGGTGATAACAATAATCAAAAACAAAAAAAAAGCAACTATGGATGAAACTAAACTAATACTATATAGAACAGATATTAAAAAATCCTAGCCTCAGAAAACGAATTACTCGCGTGGAAGGCAGAGAGTGTGTGGCTTGACTGTGTAAATCGGCACAACTCTGTACAAGCGTCTATATTAAATGATAGGAGCAGTCGTCGATCCGCAAGATGGTTATTACAATGAAATTGAAAAAAGATCCCTATTCGACTTGAATACAAACTCCAAAATAAAATAATTTCATTAAGAACGTATTTCATAAATTCAAGCTCGGAACGATTATTTCGAATCTCAAAATATCACCACTCAAGTAGTAATACTATGACTAAGTCCTTATAAGGCACGCTCTAATCTAACTATAACAATCACAACACACTCAATAAAACTTAAAACAAAATTTTAATAAAAATACTACAAACTACATACATTTGATTTAATAGGTTATTAAATGGAAAATAACAAATAGTGCTGTAAAGTGTAACAAGAAAAATACAAATGTGTATATCGAATTTCTCATATTTTACATTTATGCATAAAGAAGATATGTACAAACAAGCAAATTAGTTCCGTGAATTAATGCAAGCATAAAATAAACTAGGAAAATAATACATTTTCTCATTTGGATTTTGCAAATCCACCCAGGCTAATCCCTCTGTCAACAAATGTTCCAAAGCCTTAACAGACCGTTCTTCTCTCCAATTAAGTCTATCGTTTAGTAAATTAACAGAAACACAACCTTGATTTTGATCAGCACATTGCAAAACAGTTGTGTGGTCTAAGCTGAGCTCTCCTGGCACCGACTGAACCATATATTGTCCTTTTCCAACGGATAAAACAGTAAAACCGTTCCCTAGTATTTTAAGTTTACGTGCTGCTGCTAAGAGATCATCTTTTGATATTTCCTGGTGGTGCTTGCTTTGTCCTCGTGCTTTTATTAACCTTGTACGTAATTCATCGAGTCCAATCAAACCCCCATTCTTATGATTTGTAGATAAACACACTTCCACTATTTGCACTGCTAACTCGTAGTAAAAGTCTCCAATACCAAGGACGGACCAAAATCCTTTACCACTCGCCAAAGGATCTACGCCTATCGACGCGCACATTTCTTGAAATTGTCTTCTAAATTCTGGATTTTTCTTAATTTCATTTTTATGTTTTGCTGCAAATTCCTCCAAATTTACACGAAATACTTCCAATTGCTTAGTCATTTGTTCAAACTGATTCTCTTGAATTTCATTACCTTTATCTTTGTATTTTTCTTGTTCAAGCTTTTGTTTATGTATTGCACCAACACCAGCCCTTCTCCGCATATTAATGGTCTAACAAACTTAATAAAATATCAATAATTACCTTTGGTAAAAAAAAAGTGAGGTTGACACTGTTGACAGCTTTTTACAGTGCTCTGTATTATCATAGATATTTCACACGGCACACGATAAAAAATTTTACTTAAATTAAAGCATCATTAATACGTTCAGGCCATAAATTTTAGAATCATTTTAAAATTGTAACATTTACAATTACAAGTACCTCTAAAGACATTGTCAACATTCAAGGAGATTCGAGGTACGATCTTATATTTGGGTTGCCTATATGTGCGGGGAAGAAAAATATATTATCTTTGGAGAAATAAAAATTTAACTGCATTTATTAGATCATTTCTTCGATTAAAACTTTTGTATATTCGTATTAAAATATTTATCAGTTTGTCAGTACACCCATTTCCTTTTTTTTCACGAATTAGCTACATATTTCAGGTTATAGTAACAATATTGTAATTTTTCCTGTATTTTATAGCATTTTATTGTATAAACAAGTAAATCTCCTAGGTCCATTTGCAGGGAAATGAGAATTTGTACATTAAAACTTTTCGACGGACAATTACAAAATTCTGGGCGCAAACTGCGGCAAAAGATATTTTCATACTCATATACCATAATCAGCAACTTCACGCATTCAAATCAGCGGGTGAAATCTTTTAAACACTAGTGCGTGAAGTAATGTTGGTATTTACTGAATATAACAAAAATAAATTTATAACCGATATAACCGACCAATTAGATAAACATCTCTAAAACTGCTCTTTTCTCGGAAGTGATCTTTTTGCTCTAACTCTGTCGACAAACTAGTTCATAAAAACTGCTTTTACTCCGACTAGTTGCTCGGAGTAGCAAATATAAAGTGTCACTTACAAGAGCAAACTGTAATCAAACAACAGTTTTTTATATGTGGAGTAACCATTTAAGTTGAATTTTTGCAAAAAAAAAAAATTAAATCAATATTGTAATAGCTTTAACTAACAACTGTACTTACAGAAAGGTAATACTGTTATTATTTAAAAGAAATATAGTTCGATATAAATATGATAAACAATAGTTGTGGATATTTATAAAAATAGGAAAAATAATATATATAGTACAATAATAAATACTTAAAAATGAAAATAAATTATCAAATGAATATAATGTAATAATAGAAAAAAAATCAAACTTCTATAAATATTAAATAAATACTTATCTAAAAATGAAGATAAATTTTAAAAATGGCATATATAAAACAAATCACAATTACAAATCTATGTATTGACTGTTTACATTTTAAAATAATAATGTTTTAACTTTGATAGAACTCGGACGTGTTCTTCTTTCAATTAAAATTTGCCCTGCTTTAGACAATAGCTTCTTACATGGAACAGATGTTGCTAAGATACAGCATTAGTTTTTAAATAACTTGCTTAAATGTGGATAGTGATGGTGCTCTTTCCACCAACTTAGTGAATCACTTGTCGTCGGAAGTGAACTTCCATTATTGTCCGGGAATTTGCTGTATCCGGACAAACTGGAAATTCTGCTACTGCTCGAGAGTACTATGTGCTCAGAATGGTTATACTCTTCCATATTTAGTCGGTTTACTGCATTTATTACGCTTTCCTTATTTTTTTCTAAAGCATTTGCATTTGTCACATGCCCCTTAAATCTAGGGTCTATAAAAGTGCATAGTACTAATGTTGCACTATTCTATATATGTTACGGCTTCGAGTGACTTTAACATTTTTTTAAATTCTGTGATAATTTTACAATCATCAACAGATAATTAAGGTATTTCGAGGTTTAATAATGCTACCGTAGACTTAATTGCTTCTTATAATTCTAGAAATCTCTCCAACATATACATAATATGTGGAGTTCCACCTGGTGCTTGCATCTTAAAGCAGTTTTTTGAGGCAGTCTATTCCAGAACTTCTTTGATACTGGAACAATTTTTTATTATCCAACAACGGAGAGATTAATTTTAAACCATTTTGGGCAATCAAACTTAGGATATGCGCAAAACATCCAAAATGTTTCAGTTCTAGATTAATAATTACTTTTTTATGTTCGTAGCATTATCAGAAACTACTAATAATATTTTATTTTCCAAACCCAACTTAGTTATAAGAGTTCTAAATTTGTGAGTCAAATTAATACTCGCATGTTGGTCACTAAATGACATGCAAGTTTACAACATGCTTTGCAATTGAAAATTATTAACCATGTAATTCGCAGCCAGATGTAATTTTTCATTTTAATGCTTGAAGTTTTAGTAAAAAGTTGACCAACATATTCCATCTGAATCAACTTTGCAATTTCCGTATTTCTACTAACAATAGTGAACAAGTCCAAAAAGTAATATTTTTATCATTTTAATAGCGCGGCTATTACAAAAGTTTATTGGATTAGAGTCACTTAAGAAATATGCGTTAATCAACCTATTTGTAGAATATTCATCAAATTATTGTATAGTTACGATTTATAACTTTCGATACAAAAATTATGCGCTTTAAAAGCTTCGCTCGTTTAGAAACAAATGGATCATATCCAAAACTGCTATTTTTGTGCGGTTGATACAACGGGTTTAATAAAAAATCGAAACATGCCTTAACATATCCAAATATCTGATCTGCAACACGATCTCTTCTTCACAGTGAAAATCGACGCACCCCTTGAGCAGATAAAAAAAAAACTGGTATTTTTCAGAAAACCAATCTATTATGTCAGCCGAAGATTTAGACGATCCTCCTTTTTTACCGCCTTTATCATCGACACCACATTTGCTTACACAGCCGGATTTAAATGATCTGATTCGAGATTTAAATCTTTGAGAGGATCAAGTAGAATTTCTAGATTCAGTATTTCAGTGGTGACATTATTTACTATAATGATGTTGAAAATTTAATGATATGCTTGGGTCACAATCATGTTACTGATGACTATTCACTGATTCATTAAAACTCAGTTTAAAAGTAGTTCTGCTCCGTAATACAAACGTAAGAAAACGTTCTGTATTGAATTGCGTAGTTATTTGCGGATGCAACAAAGATATACAAAGTTTTCCTGTTTTTTACGTAAATGGAATACTCGTGACATGGAAAACCACTACATTTGAAAAGACTGACCCAGAAGACAAAATGTGATGGGTGAACCTCTAGTTAATCCGAAAAAGAATTACTTGCTGCCTTTATATATCAAACTAGGTTTAATGAAAAACTTTGTTAAAATGTTCGATAAAAACAGCAAAGCGTTTCTTCACCTTAAAGTATATTTAAATATATAAGCGACGCCAAAATAAATACAGAAAACAACGAAGGTTGTATATTTTGAAGCCAAACTCACTGAAACAGAAATATCAGCGTGTGTATCCTTCCAATTAATATGCTCCAGTTTTCTTGGAAACGTGAAATCCCCCAATTATTATGACATTATTAATGAAATGTTGAGGTGTTATCATTTGATGAGCTGTAATATGTCACTGAAGATTCATCTCCTGCATTCGTGTTTGGAGTTTTACCTAGAAAATTCACAAGACGTTAGTTATGAGCATGGGGAACGATTTCACTAAAACATAGCTAATGCTGAAGAACGTTTTTAGTAAGAGTGAAACGCTACTATTTTCGTCAAAGATACATATGAATGCAAATCATATTCAATTTAGTTTAAAGTATTAAAATATGTAGTTATAATGCAATTAAACGAGGTGATTACAAATATCTTGGTCTCTCTGAATTGGTAGATGCTGAAATAAATCGCAAAATTTGGTAAAAAAATCGATTGTAAGTGTTTTCATCTTTGTTCGGTTTAATATTAATCCACTAAATCTAGTTCCTCCCCCGCTAAGGTGACAGCCATGCTTGTCTGGCTAACAGGCCTGAATATAAGGTTTACTATTATACTGTATTATTTATTTGGAACATTCATATATCTAATGCTACTTACTATTTAGATATATGGTAATAAGATAGACCAGTGCTGCCAGTTCTATCAGATGTCGCCCAAAAATCGCCTAATTAACTGAGCGCTATTATTATTTCTATTATCATTAACGCTACGAAACAGGTTAAATTGGCAAAGTGGTAATATTTTAATGCTGATTAAGATAAAATTAACAAAAAATAATTGCCTCTTATTGCCAAGAAAATTTTTTTTTTTTCTAATCTAATAAAAAAATGTCTTTGATAGAAAAGCTTTAATAAAGTGTAAAAAATATAAGGTGTTTAGTTTATGTGAAAATCCAAGTTAGTTTACTTATCATCCAAATCCAAACAAACACCATACTTTTCCAAAAAATACTGGTTAAATATTTCCCATGCTTTCAACACCGAAACTTGCCTTTTCGAATACAAAGGCAATGATATTACATATCATTGATGTTTGACGTCGTAACTTTGAGAAATTGATTTCTTCTTCAAATATTTGACAGATACAAGATTCCGTTTAAATTAATTGTGGGATACTTGCTAATGACATATGAAAACTATAAATGGGTTCCCACATATTAAGTAGGACTGCATGGGTAATTTACTTAGCATTGAAGATGAAACTTTACTTAAATGGACAATGTTTTACAGTTTTATATACGGATTTAAAATCTGTTTGAAAAAGTTTCAAAATGTCAAATATCTTCTTATGTATAAGGAGTACGAAAAAAAGTTTCACATGGAGGTCACTGTTTTCAATAAAACCAATATAAAATTGATGTGGAACAAATATTTAAAATGGCGGTTTTTGAAGTATTTGCATCAACCTTTTAAAATTAAACGGATACCGCATTTGATATTTAGGTTATCGAATCGAATTTTTTATTCTCTCTTCAGAGATGTAAGATAATATATGATACCGGTAAAATTAATTGATTTTACATTTTAATCAAGTAGGCTTACATGGATCCAAACAAAATCAGGCGACATTTATTTTAGAAAAACTTTCTATGTAATTCCTGTAATACTTAGTAAAATATTAATGCAGTACTAAGTATTAAGTACTTGAACCACTTATTTGTATTACAAACTTAAAAAATCATGGCGAATTTGTCATTATTAAAAGCTACAGTGTTTTGCACATTTATGAAGTATTATAAAGAATGTCCGTTTTGTTGCCCAAACCAATTTAACTAGAAAAAATTCAACTGACTGTCAAAACGTTTAAAGAGTAAACAAGAGTATGCAGTGGGATAAATTATTATTAGTGGAAGATCATAACAACCCTCAGTTACAACAATATCTCATATCGCGGCATTTCAACTTGAGAAATAGAAGCATAGGTTGGTGTATCTAAGTCAAAAGCTTCACGAATTTTAAAGAGACACAAGTTTCGTATTTCGTAATCTTTACGGCCAGAAGATTTTGTAAGTGGTTTATCCGTGAGAGGACTGAAGTAGAGTATAATCGACAAATGGGGCAGGCGGAGTGTTTTATCCACACAATGAACACTACTGGCCGCAGGAGAAACCAAACTCGATTCGGATTTAATGTACTTTGCAGTATAATGGGAAGTCATTTAATTGGACCTATTTTGTTCAATGGAACTTTAGTCGCTCAAAGTAAGTTAGAAATTCTCCAAAGATCCTAAGAAGATATCATAGATGGCCTAATGTTGGCTGACAAGATTGCTTTATAGTACCAACAACAAGATGACTGTCCGGCTTACAATTCAGAAAATGTAGTAGATTATTTAATTGACCAATTTGGCAATAACATTATTGCCACCAATACTAATACTCGGTGGCCAACCAGATCACCGGATCTAGCGCCTCTTGATTTTTTTTTATAGCATACGTTAAAGAATAAAGTATATAGAAGTAATTACGGCAAAAATAACTTTGAGGAACTGCACCAAACAGTGCTAGAAGCGTGGGTTGCGTAAAATAACCTGAAATGTCGTCAAACAGTGTCTACTATGTTTGGCTAACAATGGCCAGCATTTTGAACATTTCATTTGATTATTACGATTAAGTTTTGTTTTTTATATATTTTTTTTTTTATATAAATTAAACTCTTATTTAGTAGAAAAGTCTTTAGCATTATGACTAGCGCTATTCAGCCATAGACAATCATGTAACGGCGACGTTCTATCGACACCTAGCGCCATTTAACCCGTTTCCTTATACACTGGCCGCAATTAAAAATGCACCACCAAATAAATTTTGCAAAATAATGTTTATTAGATCAAAAATTCTTATACTACTTATAAACATGTAAATGAAAGAGTAAGAGTAAGTAAAAGAAAAGTAGAAAATGTTACCGACTGAAACCGATGTTGCACAATCAAACGCTTCGAAAGAAAATCTTCTCGGTGGCTGGCCTTCCTGGGGGCACCTGAACATACTCTACGTGCTTTACCTTGATTTGAAATCCACAGATTCCATTAATTCGGCCATATTCAAATGGGGTTAATTGTTTACAAGGTGCATGTTCTCGTCTGCAAGGCAATTTGCTCATTTTTGTGTACCTGTTAAAACATGTATTTCTTGTGAAAACTGGAAAACAAACTAAAACAATGCAATATGATAAACAATCGTTTAAGTTAACCTTCAGAAATACATTTATAAAATCTTAACGAAACACTTCTACAATTTGGTGCATTTTATCAGTAAATATATCTCTAAACTGCGATAATTCTAAAAAAAACCGGAGCACAACTCTTCTTCTTTTTATATTCTTTCCGCAAATTTAAAGTAAAATAACATATACAAGACTATTTGGCACAAGATAATGATTTCCCAAATTAAATATGGTTGTTTAATGCATCATCAGGGTTGCTATGGATTAAGCTCTACTTTGACAATATTGCGCAATAGGACTAAATGTCTTTCGCCATTTAAATATTTTTTATAAAAGTGTAGGCAAAGAATGTGGTGATTTTTACCTGCACAAAATACATTAAATTGTCGGCTTTCTTGAAATGCTCTCTGTATAACTACATGGAGATTTTATCTGCCAAAAAGTGACTGTTGGGTCTATTCAAGGTACCGTCTTTCACAAGTTTTGCTTCGTCCGTTCATATAATTCTCCTAACAACGTTGCGCAAAAATCGCAAACACGCACCCTTCTGAGAAAATCTTGTGGGTGCAAGTTTTGTATTTGCTGGTATGAAGAGATCTCCGCTTGTATTTTTTTAACACATTGAATGAAAATTCCAGGGATTTCTGGCATTGTTGCTACTCGTCGAAGAGCCCCCTTAAGCAAAATAAGTTTACAAGTTTTGAATCTGATTAGTTTCTGATGTAAGCTAGTTCTGTGATAGCTTGTATAACTTTGTTTTAAGAACAATAAATACCCTTAAAAATTGTGTCGTAACGTGTAATTAGGTGAAAGTTAACAAATGGTTCCAACAACAGATAAGCAAAAGGATGGTGATTTTTAGCGTCAGTTTTTGTAGACGATAGGTTGAATGTGGAGTGGGTGACTAATAAATAATTCAAAGTACCACTTTAGTATATTAGGTCATTTGAAGGAACGCCGACTTAAAAATCGGAGTTAGGTTTAGTTTTTTCTTCTGTAATTTATTATTTTAATTAATATTTATCTCATCCGGCTAATTCCTTTAATAACGTTACAAATATATGTATTTGTATGAAAGCTGCAAATACTATGTACATACCTACTTAATGCCGTTGCTATATGAAATGTAAATCAACTCATATTGGTCATTAACATGTTTATAGATAAATTTGTATAATAAACAGAAAAATAAGCCATTTATTAAAAATTATTATTAAAATAATTTAAAATCAAGGTACTTGAAACTGTTTTCACCTGCATTAGCAAATAAAGTTATGTAAAATAGTTTAATCAATAGTATTTAGTAGAAAAGTGCTGATATCACGCGTATTTCTAATTGGCCTTAATCAATCTTAAAGTAGCATTATTTCAAAACGAATATTGATATTATATAAGATATGAAATTTTTAACAGTTAGAAGCTAAATACACACTTGTCTGAATTATGTAAGTATAAGCAAAGGAGCGGTATATACTGAAAGTAAATCTACTTTCTACTACAAGTAATCACTTGTTAAAACGTAATAAGATCGATGTTTCTACTTTGTATTTATATAATATTTCTATTTTTTTATAAGACATTTTTCCGTTTGATCGCTAAACACTTTCCCATAAATAATCGGTTTTCTATTTCTAACTGTTTGTAGTTCGAAAGTAATTCAACAAAAATAAATAGAATTTTTAATAAAAAAAAATAATGTTAAAGTAGCTCCCTCATGGCATAAATGGAATCATTTACGGCAAACGCAACAAAAGGAGAGAAAAAATGCACTACCCATAGATATTTTTCTGCCTATCAGGCGTTAGCAGCGTGGTTTTGACAGTATTTTAATTCTACCTTGCAACGCCTCACAGTTAATGCCACAACATTTCGAAACATACGCACGCCTTTTAGGCAGCAGCGACACAAACTGTCGTCGCTATTTTAACATTATTTGTTTTGGTTATTGTTTTTAGTTTTTTTTGTTGTTTATTGCAACATACAGCGTGTTTGCCTAAAGCATGGGTGGAAGATGATTGCTTCTCCGAGAAATTTAGGGAAAAATACCCCACACTCTTTTACTTTTCTTTGCTACTCCGGTTTTTTCTTTTGTAAATAGGATTTTCTCTTGGTTCTTGTTTGTTTATGGCTAAGTGAGACTGTGGCAATTAATTTGGACCGCTTTTTAAGTGTTTTAATTTTAGTTGGCGGTAATGGTGCTAATTCACTTAATATTGTATTCTTTTACGTTGTCTTTAAATTTTGGGAAAGTACTACAGAAGGATCTCGTACGCGGATCTCGACCTCGCACATTTTCCTTGGTATTATTAATATTAGCAATTTAATTGGTCACTGAAAAAAAATCAAATATTGCCATCTAGGTACAAGAATTAATAAACAAAAATAGGAATATCTATAAATGCATATTCTGGAATTGCGGCAGAATTGAAACGGCATATTCTTCTGAAACCTGCCGGATGATGTTGATTTCCTCCGGCTTAGGCATAATAGTTCTCCAAATTAGTATCTCGTAATTCTTATTCCAGCGTAGTTTTTTACCCACAAACGACAAGACTCGTAAACATTAATTTTGAATTATTCAAATACAACCCTATTTAGTGGTTACAAATAATGTGTGGTATGGTCTTGGTAACAAACTATTATAATTCCGCTACTATCCAGATATTCCAGGGTGTCTATAGTGTGGAATGAGAAACATGTCCATGTAAGATTAACAAAACTTTGTTTTTCAGTTTTCTCGGTACAAACACTTCCTTCGGCTATTTGAAATATATTTCACAATTTTTATAAGCGGATTTTGAATTCATATATACATAATTTAGTTCCGAGCAGCTTGAATTTTCTAGCTCTTGCTGTTTGCACCTTCCTTTCATAATGGTGGTCGGTGGTAAAAACATAGACCCAGGATTTCCGCATGTGGCAGCAGTAATAGTTTCACCTGTTTCTGCAGAAGAGTTGTTTAACTGACTGTTTCATTCATGTTCTTCCGTAATGTTGTTTAACAGACCAAAATACTCCTTTACAGTGTCTCTATCGTCACGCGTTGCAGGAAAACCTCTTGCCTGCATTCTCTTTAATATGTTTCACTAGACGTTCTTCATTTTCTACTCTAAATAAGCTGTCGGGACCTAACTTCCCTTTGGAATCATTATTGTTTTTTATTCGCCTTTCTGAAAATTTTTGGGGTATATTAATTGTTATAGCTGTCCTACGAATTGATAATTCTTTATTTTTAACTGCCCGCATCGCTTGTTTTAAGTTATCTTCCGTTCATTTTTCCGTTAACCGAATAGTTTTTCTTTTGTATGTGTTTGGGGTCCATGGTAAATAGCAAAAATTATAATTTATTTCATATTTAAAAGATGGCCATATGGCCACCTATCCTCTAGAAACGTGGGCCTCTCCTATACGACATACCAACTAATCTTAAAAATACCACAACGAGCGTGCAAAAGTTTGCTTAACTTCCCTATCTGCTAATTAAGTGAATATAAAATTAATTTGACATAGTCATGTACAATCTTGAGCATCATAAAACGTCCTAGAAAATGTTCAGTAATTAACTAAATATCTTTTTAAACGCCACTTACTATTTTTAAATATAAAAGCAATAACAGTCATACTAAACTCTACCTGGTGACCACCTTGTACCACGACTCCGAATTTTTAAGCTTGAGTAACTTCATTTTATGATAGGTACAGTACCTAACAATCTCTCCTCTATCGCGATCTGTGCTCGATTTACCCTGTATATTGGGCAAACGAAAAGACCAATCGGCGTTAGATACGAAGAGAAGCTCGCTGATCTTAAATTCATAACATTTAACAAACCTAATTTTGCCCTAAATATGCTTGAAAAGAATTATAATGTTGATAATATAAAATTAACTAAATACGGAAATTTACAAAAACAAACGCATTTTAATGAATGCAGGATTAGAACCCTTAAATCCCAGACTTTACTGAATCACGGCCTCGGTCAGTAGCTTTCGCTGAGCTTGTTAACTCCAGTTTACTGCTGAAATCATGGCCTACTTATCGAGGCGTGCGTTCACTATTAGAGAAATGTTGTGGTAAGGGTGATGGGAAGTGTTTCTGCAATCCTATTATTATTATGAATTTTCTAACTATCTTTCAAGAGTAGTAATTTAAACAGAATACGTTTTTTCGGTGGAACAGCTATGACTTAAAAAATTGAAATGCATACAAAACCATTTTGAATGTAAACTAAACCAAGAATTCATTGGGATCAATAGGTTGAATTGACTCAATATTTCCTGCTATTAAGAATAGCAATATCAACATATTTAAAGAATATTTTTGGGAAGAATCTACTTAAAATCTAACTTTGCTATAATTTAATTACATATTGCGTTTTTGTTAAATTGAAGATGTTACCGTTATGATTATGAATAACGGGAGAGTGAGAAATCACACAGCATTTAAGCTGGAATAGGCGTGTCATGTATTGTCTCTCTAAGCTTCCTAGGTAGTCAAGTAGCATATGGTCTGAGTCTAAAGTAGAACATTGTTCAGGAAAAGTGCTCTAATAGCGTCTAGACGAAGCTGTCCTTCACCCAGTATAATCCTTCTTATTGACGACAGCGCCGGACATTTATAAAGAGGATGCTCGGCGATCACACTAGACAATCGCAGGTGTCTTAATGGTGCCCGCTCGTTCAAATATCTGGTCTCTACGATGTGGCGGCATTTACCATATTTGCGTCCATTTTACATACAACTATTATTGGGTATCTGATCTAACCTCTTCCTTAAATACACTACCATGAAGAATCATGACCGATTCATTCGGTGGCAATATATTCGCCTCTTTGTTGCCACGATTATGATTTTGTGGACTTTTGGTCACACTATTTGTTTAAAAGATTGAAAATAGATCTTTGTAACAGCTCAGCAGGTTACACATAATTAAAGCGACTTGAACTTTAGGACATTTCGAAAATAAGAAGGAAGGTGAAATATTGTTGCCCATTGCAGTCTTGAGAACCGGCAATCCACGGTAAGTCCTACGAAGATATTTTTTAGTTTAAACTTAATATAATAACTTTCCACTATATAAAGGCGCACCAAACATTTCCAGTCTTCAATAGTCAAATCTTCTTTCTAAAAGTAGTTACCTAGCACCGACAGGTAATTCGCAACAAAATGCAAATTCTGTTGAATGTATAAAGGTTTGATTGCTAATAATAAACCTGTAAACGACACTTCATAAAACTCATTTTACCGTTGTAACTACTTACGCTATATTTAGCTAAGCCCTGTGAAGTAGTTTATCGGGAACATAAAGCCGATGTTCCATCCAGTCAAGCAAACGATTGTGTTAGAGAAGCATTAGATTACTAGGTTTTTTTGAGTAGGAATTAAGCCGTGTAGTACGAAGACGTGATGTAAATGTAGTAAGTATACCTTAATGAACAGCATCTAATAAGCATTTCATAGCTAGTTTTTAAACAGTCTCCTCGTTTCAGCGATACAATTGAAGCATAGTCCCACCACTAGTAATATTAGTAATACTAGAAAGTACAAATTCCACCACATACATCTAGCATTTTATCTAAATAATTGATAACATAATCTCAAAATAAGCTATAATTGTTTCGGCAAGTGACAGCGTGCTTTATTGCCGAAGTGTTTTGATTTAGTGATTAGTGTGTATCGACGAAATGATGTGTTTGGTTAATGCTCTTATGGTTTTATTACTCTTCCAATGTACTGCTTCACAACTTATACCAAACATAGACGAATATATTTCTCTGCTTAATAACTCGCGTGTTGTAAGTGATCAATGTCAAATCCAGATTACCTCCTATATCAATGGATTGTTAAATAACCAATCTTGGGCTTGGAACAGTAAGTAAAACTTAGTTTTGGATATAGCGAAATAGTTTTGGAACTTCATTACATTTACTTATATACTCGCCTAAATAGCTATGGGTAAATTGAAATAAAAAATGGTATTCGACTCTTTTGTAAAGTTACTGCAGCGAATATACGATTTGGTTGCACATTTTGCTTTTTGTTTAATTATTTCTTTGTCATCGTTGTTTTATTATATCTTTATAATAGTTATTAATTTGTCAGTTATTAACATTTTTCCGATTAAAGAACTACTGTTACAAATAATGACAGTTTAAATCGATACACTTTTATAACGGAATACAACGAACAACCACAAAAGCCAGATAAACAATAACAACAAAATAAAAATTTCTTAACAAGATATGCGACCAACTCATGCAACCCAGTGCAAAAATAATTAATTTAACAAACATTGAAATATCCAATAGACTATAGCATACGTTTGATACAAGTTTTAGGTATTATGACACTATTACAAACGTATAGAAACACACGGTGTTCCATTTACAATAAACAAGTTATTGTCCATATAAATTTGTTCATCTTTGCAATTTATTTAGAGCGTAACGACAATACGGTAACTTGTGGTGTAAGGTATAACGTTGTCATAGAATATAAAGTACTTTGTAAACACTTGCAAAACATTTTTCGTAATTGCAAATATATCTTAGTAATTTTTAGACTAAAATACAATGTACGCCTAATAAAAGATATGCAGAAAGTAATGTAGGATATAAATAAAATTAAAGAATATACAGAATATTTAATCAAAAATCAATTTACATTTTTGGCTGTTTTTAATTTAGTCTTTGACAAACCGTTAACTTCATTCATACTTTTATTTTTTTTCTTCCAAGTTTCTCAGAGATAACCTGGAACAAATACATGCCTTGTTCTTTTCATGACAACCATTCCAAAGGAAAATATTGGCCCAATAATTTTATTTTTAAAAAGAACCGATTTTTGTAACGCCACATTCTTCTGTTAATTTTTTACTTATTCAAATAGTATTTTCCAGATTAAAACGTATGCTAAGTATGTGTACTTCTGATTAAAAATTTTAATATGTATTCTAATATTTTTGTGGGGTACAATTTAAATTGTGTCTCGATATCCTCTAGGTTTTACGGTGTTTATTTAAATATTTCAATTCGGAAATTTAGAAGTCAAGTAACTGTGTTCGCTAGAAGCACATAAACCTGAGGTTTATGCAGCTGAAATTTCGAAAATTTAAGGTTAGTAATTTTCATTTCTACATCTTAAAAGTTTTATCTAATAATGTCTAAATTGCTGAAAGGGTGTCTAAGGACACTCTCGAATTGACGACCCTAATTTCTGTAAATTTAAGTCTTTTGAAAAATTTCGAAAACGTCTTAAATTTCACCCCACAGAAACATTACAGTATATATTGCATAAAGAATCGTTTATTAAATCAATTTGTAATAATGTATTGACAATTTAATTCAGTTTAGTCAGGTCGAATAATAATTATCCTAAGCAACCTGGATTCACGATTAATAATATAGATTTTTATACTAAAATACTAAAATTAAGTAAAAAAATTACGAAATTTAATAAGCTAGTGAGATACCATCTATATCCATAACAATATAATAATTGTTTAATATTGCTTGCAAAATCTTTTAAAGGAATGAAGATTAATTAAAAGTAGCTTTTAATCCCGATGGATTATCTTGATTTCTTATTCAAGACAATAGCGATATATTCTTCAAGGATGTCATATACAGTGAAGAGCGTAAAATGGATTTTTAATGTTCGAATAATTCGAAGAAATATAGAAAATAACCATCAAGTAGCATTAATCACAAACTCTTTTTCCTGTTAACAAACGAAAGGTATTCCTTTAGTTGAAGGAGCTACTATTTTGAATTAAACTGTTCTTCCACTAGCCGATAGAATGAAATAAATTTTAACTTGGCAAATATAATTATAGCAGAATTAAAGGAACAAGGCTAAATACAGGGTTAGATTGAATAAGAACTTATTATCCCATTACGGGATATCTATCTAATTTATAGCAAAAATAAGAGGCAAAATTTTCACACTATAAAATCGTATGACTATTAACTGCTATTCCATGCTTTGCTCTGCTTATTAATTTTCATAGTACAGCAAGAGTAAGTCTCGTCAATTATTATTATATTGTTTCCCTTTGTTACCTATATTGGAACGGATACATATTTTAATGTAGCGGATATTTGTCCATTTCCCTCTCGAAAGTAATCTTTATAAGAGTCTAAATCATTCATTCGGCATCGTGATGTCATCCTGTAATATAATCGATCGTTTGAAACTTATCTCAAATTTTGCAGGTGTGTTTACTAGTATATGTATAGTAGCCATGGAATTTAATCGGTATTAATTTACTTCTTTTATTACGGCTAAAACAAATATTGTAGTAGCAGATTATCTTTTTTTTTCCTCCTACGTTAGAAACACAGAAAACAATACTCATGTCTAAAGTTCGCCACTTTCCGTGCGCTTCACGAAATTAGCAGAGACTGCATAGGCTCGTGTTTATTCGTCTCATGAGAATGGGTTCGTGTTGCCTACTGGTGTCCCCGAGAGTCGACAAAACACGAGTCTGCTAATTTCGTAAAGCGCACGGAAAGCGGCAAACTTTACTCATATTTTTGGCAATCTAAACTGAAGAGATGGGAGGATACAAAGCACTAGATAACGGATATGTTTCTACCTATCACGCACTACGTCACCAGCGTTGCTCCGAGTGCTTTCTTACCTCGCACCGCTATTTGCCTCCCAACTTGCGTCACTAAACTTCGTACATGTCCTTAAGAAAATAATGTGTCTATCTGTGTCATGTTTAGATCGTAGTAATGTTCTTGGGGAGGCAACACTAAATGCTTTCCAACAGAAAGGTTATTTAAGGTGGTAGGTTGGTATGTACTATTATCAGTAGAAATTGTTAGAAAAGTCTACCATAGAGCTTATTGTTATTGATGAGTGTGACCAAACGTTTTCAATATAAATTAGAAGCTTAAATATAAGAACTAAATATACGGAAACAAAATAGAATTATTTTCTTTTTGTATTATTAATATTTAATTTATAATTTTTGTAAATTAAAATTTTTTTATTTCAAACGTAGTTGTATTCTGTCCACTCAGTTCTCGTATAATACTGTTGTGCGCAAAAACATTTATAACGAATCCATTTTTCTTACTTGTAATAAATAAAAGTCGTTGTCTTCGACCTTTTGAAACTGTTAGACCAGAACTGAAATTATTGTCGAGATAGTGTTGTCGATCCATCCTTGTGGTGCAAAATAACCAAACCAACATTTACCCACAATTCATCTGTAAATATATTGTTTCTCGCCTCTTTGCACTATTTTCTAATAGTTCGTCGCGCCATTTCATATTCTACCATCACGCTCCAGTTACTTTACTTTCCTGCTCATCTTTTCAAATGTAAAACCAATTTCATTCTAACAATTTGCAATATGCGATCATTAAAAAAATAAGCATATCTTCTTCATCATTTACAATTATTATTACAATTAAGATTAAGATGCGTAACAAGTAGTTATAAGTTTTACGCTTGACATACGTTTGTATGCGCTCATCATATAAACGCAAGCGAGCATCCTTGCGGATGATACCTTCACTTTTGTTGTTCTCCCCAGCTCGCACTCAATACATAATTTGCCACGGCCTAGTGTTTGACTTGTTTCTTTAACTGCATTCGAAACATTAATAATTTCTGTAAAATCCGTAAACCGTTTGTTCTTGTGCAACACTCCTAGTTCTACAAAGGGATAGATACTGATAAAAATATAAACTAACAAAATGGGGCTTACTTTGTAAAACCTAATACTTCGAACTCATCGTGAAATAGGCTACATACTGTGTAATACGTCTAGATCAGATGAAGCATTAATAATATGTTAGATATTTAAAGTTCTTGTGAGAAAAACTACGTAAATTTTACATAAGTGGTAGCAAGGAATTTACATAGATAAAGTAACAAATCCCTGATAATTATGAATGCATTTCAAGTAGTATCCGTTACGATAATATTGTTAAAGTCGTATAATACATGCCTATATACTCGTGACTCAACTCTACAATTATAATTGCTACAATTCAAATAATACCTGGTTTAGTTATTAGCATAAAAAACGCTGCAATTATATCTGCGCTTGATACCAGTCGCAATAATTTTGAGTAGCTTATGAACCTCCAATTTTACATGTGCTTATGTACATATGACGTACAAAAATTCAGCTGTATACCACTCTAATCAACGATGGTCTACTAATTTTTACATCTCAACGTGATAATACATATGTATACCTTATCATTATCGGCAACTCACACATACTATGAATCATTGCTTTTTTTACGTTACATACATTAAGGAATAGAACGCCTTACGCCTAAATACGTGTGTGAACTCTCAATAAAACATCTGAATTTCAAACTATTAGTGAAACCAAATAAAGATATATGTGATATTATTTTTATTGTAGAGATTATTTATTATCTCAATAATTATAATTGACAATATGACCTACAGGTGTTTTCACAGGTGTTTCGGATTTTTAAATGACATTTTTATCACTTTTTGAATGTAAATGTATAGAAAAATGCATAATCAAAACAAGACTAACAGGTGTCTATTAATTTCTAGATTGATGTAAGTGGATATTACACTACATTTAATTTTAATACTTAGGATTTAAATGAATTTTTTCTGGTAACGGCTATGTAAATCAGTCATTATTACCCTGATTGAAGAAGCGTAAGTGCGATTTATTTACTTTAGTGTTAATTACCCCTAACACCGGAATGTAATGGAATTTTTCGTCCTTAGGGTTCTATTTTGAGCAGCCAAAAACTAGTTTCTTATGAGAAAATTTCATCGAAATACTGGAAAACATTGTTTTCCTATTAACAATAAGAACACAATTATTTTTCCAAACAGGCTAGAATGAAAAATTCTTTTATACGAAATATTCATGTAAAACAAGGGAAGAACAAAACAGTAAGATGGGTAGTTACTGAAAGGATGCCGCAACTATCTCTGTTGAAGTACGCAGGATGTTTAGTTTCTCTGGTATGTTATTTTTTAATGGAACACACCTGTATATTTTACATTTTTGGATTACTTGATAAAAATAAAGCAAATTTATATAATTAAAAAGAATAGTTTTCGAGGAGTTTTTAAAGAAAAAAATTGCAGTTCTGTTCAATGTATCATTATTTTCGAAGAAATTTTTGCTGTCGTTATAAAAATTTCAAATGATGAAAGATAATTATAAATTAGAGATATGAAGTTTTTGAGGAAATACGAATGCAATTTTTTTCCTTTTCCTCCTCAAAAACTGTTCAAAAGCAGATGAATTTGTTTTATCAAAGTATTAAAAAATATAATAATATGCAAGTACCAGAAAAACTAAGCATACTGCATAGTTCAACGTAACATTAATTAGAGAAATTTTAAACGGTTGAAACTCGTTTTTGTTTCAAATGGAACACCTTATACGTTCTGGACGTTGTAGATAAACTTCAAAAAAGGATCTGGACCGGATGGAATTCCGCGAATGTATCTTCGCCATAATGCAGAGTGTATTGATATTGCTTGCTTGCTTTTTAAAAAGTCACTAGAATTGGTTTTCCTTCCTAGTGAATGGAAAAAGTTTCGCGTTGTGCCCATCCAAAAAACTGGCAATAGAATATCAAAAATCGACCTACTGTAGCAAATTTACTTACCTATATCGATTCTTACGGAAATCTCTTGACAGTAATGCATAAATTGATCTCACATATACTGACCTAACGAAAGCATTTGACAAAATATCACACAATTTAATGCTTAATCAACTTGGTTCGCTTGGAGTCTCCTTCCATTTGCCACAGTTGTTCCACTCGTACTTAGTTGAGAAACAGTAATGCGTATCAGTTTTTGGGTTTAGCTGAAAACAGTTTGTTGCTGTTCTAGCGTTGCGCAAGGCAGCCATGTTGGCCAAATTTCAAGCTACAGAAATAACCAATTGTTTTTAAACTTCAGCAAATGTTACCCATAATGAAACGCCGATCTCAAGTCAATACCATATGGAAGGACAATACATCCAAGCCGTAAATACCGTCGAAGGTTTGGAGATTACTTTGGATAATTAACTTTTGACGTTCACATCGAGAATATAGTCATGAAAGCTTACAGGATGCATGGTTTCATCATGAGAATTTGTTGAAATTGTACTTCTGCGGTTGCCCTTAGGATCCGCTATTTTACTTTTGTTCACAGAAATTTATTTCACAACTTGTCACTTTGGAATTCATTCTATGATGTAGAATATACAGAACACATTCTTAAAGTTTGCATTTTTTTTCGGAAGTTACTACACTCAGTTTCGCAATTTTCTTAAACTTAAAACTCTTCGTCAAAAAAGATAAGCATATGATTTCGTAGAATGCATTAAAATATTAAAATCCATTTACGATAGTCCCGACTTGTTTTCGCTCTGTCTTTCAATTTACTGCAGAGACAACTTCGTTCGTACGAGTTGCTTAATATATCGCCTTTTAATACAAACGCAGCATCCAACTCTCCTCTTGTGCGAATAAATAGAGCTATAATAAGTTCAACCCACATTGGAATGTTTTCTACATGAAGAGTCATGCAACTTGCGTAATGCGTTGGTAGTTCTTTATTATTTTTTTTGTTTGTGATACCACTGCGCTTCCGTGGTTGTAGTGGTTATTTATACATATTTATTTTTCTCTTTTGTATTTTATTTTATTGTATTTTACATTCAACAATTTAGGTTGTGTATTGGGATACTGTTTGTGGGTTCGCCCCGTTTGTACCCAAAAAAATAAATTGAATAAAAACACATAAATAAACATATTTAAGAACAATATTTCCCAACAAAATCACCATATATTTGAAAACATTTATTCCACCTTTGTTGTAACATATGTGCACATTATTCAAAAAACTAGCGACTTTGACCGGAGAAAATTTCTTGAACTGCTATTATAATATCGCTCCCCTACTAAATTTGATATCTGAAGACTTTCTTTAATTTTGCAAATATAAACCACCAGGAGGTAAATCGGGCGAATGCCACATCAGCTCGAAACCTGAATTGTAAATTGAGTTTAAAGAAACGAGGCTTTTATGGAGCATTGTTCATGTGGGAGAGAATACCACGCGGTAAATAATCTTACTCGCTAAGGGTTGGGCCCTAAATTTTAGATGTTGAAAAACCTTCGTTGTGGCCATTCCTTGCTTTGCTGTTTAGTTTCGGAATCGAAGTGATGGACCAACGTTCCGTCAACTGTAATAAACCGACTCGAAAAAAATTTTGGATCCCTGCCAAACAATGTAAAATTCGCTTATTAAGTGAACTTTTTGTTCAACATTCGAGATACCCATCTTGTAGACACCTTAGGAAGTTCCAAATAGTCACTGATTATTGTTCCAGCTGTACCGTCTAAAATATCTGTTTTCTCTGCTGAACATCTAGTAGCTAACCAATGATCTTGTTTAATCAAGTCATAGACACGATCAATATTTGAGTGCAGGCAGTTTGCGGTCGACCAGCATCTTTTGCATGTTAGCAACTTATTCGACAACAACAAAACCGCCGAGAGCAATCCATACCTGATATGAAGGAAAATACTTACCATTCCTCATGTACGCCGTCTTGATGCACAAGGATTAGAAGGAATCGGTTTTCCTATACTATAGTGTTTACAGAACGAGGAGAGCAATCAATAACTACCGAAACAAGATCTCAGTAGATATAGCGAAGGATGATGAGCAATTTGAAACTCATGCGATGATAATATTAATAATAATCTGTTAATGGCGATGTTTATACACAGATATATATATATATATATTGAACTTTGGACGATTAAATAAAAGTAGCAATATCGGCAAAATCATCAAGATAGATAGGGTAATGAACAACTAACTCTCTGTATAAAATCGATGATTTCTTTGAAGACGTCTACTACGTTTCCTGCATTCTTTTTTTAATTCTTTATACCTGAATAATTTAGAAAAAAAGTTTTCAAATGAAAAATATTTACAGACAAGTTCTACACAACATAAAGTAATATTCAAGTATACAGGATGTTCTGCAGAAACTGAAGTGATATAAGTTTGGTTTTTAAACGGAGCGTCCTCCCCAATTTATGTCAACCTATATAATATTCTCTATCCTCATTTATCTTAGTTTTTGAGATAATTGGCATAATTTGGGATTTACAAAATGCCACTGCTTTGTGCTTTATATGCCAGAGCCGTTTAAGCCATTTAAGCATTTCTTGGAATATCAAGCAATTACCATTATTATTTTATCGGGCCTTGACACAGATGCGTTTAATCACTTTAACTTTAATAGATCTACTGTAACAAAAAGCTATTGTGCGTGTTAGAATAGTTTACTAAGCCTAGTACTACTCGAGAATCTTCTTCATTTAGTTTGGTAGATGCAAGAAATGAATGTGTTCCGCCGCCTCCAAATCTTCTTGGCATAGACGGCGGATTTGATCTTCAGTCAAAAATGCTGCCAGTAATCTAAGGTACTCTTTGCTGAACGACGGCGAACCTAATACGAGTGCTTTTTCTTCCTTGCTTTGTCCTGGAACATTTTTCCAATACGAGCCCTTTCAATGATTCTCCATGTCTTTATTGCTTGTTTTATGTGGCTTCTTTGGAGGCCATAAAAAGGGTTAGGACCAATAGGCTGCTTCTCGGCCAGCTTATTTTCCTTTTCACTTCCTTCGATGCTTTGGTGCACAAGACTTGATTCGTATGTGTAGGCCCTCATAATCTTTAGAAATGCTATTGCTGAATATATTTACAGTTGTGCCTCCTATGTCTTTCTCGAGGTCCTTTATGGCGTACAGATTTAAAACAGCATTTTTAGGTGGTATTTAGAACCACTAATGTGTATGTCTATCCTCTAGCAGTCCATGTATCATCGAAATCAACAAGCGTCTACAAGATGACCTTCGAAATCGTTGCCATGCTTGGTTTAATTTTATTTAATGGAATATCCTATACATTTCTCAAGAATCTAATTGAGAAACTGTAAAATTTTTCATACACATTCTCCTATTCGAATCGTATCGTTCTTTAGTAATTTTATTAGGAAGTTGTGAAGACAACATTTTTTGTTTGAAGTACTCTAAACTTTTGCTTCTCTACAGAAACTCATTAAAAATAATCTGTCCAATTGAATTTGCGGATACAATTTTGATGTCCATTCAGTGTGTAACTTTTTTTTTCATACAAACTGTAATACCATTCTGTGTATTTTGATGAACATTTATTAACTTGTCAGAAGTAATATTTTGTATAATGGCTAAGTTAGGCGTTGCGTTAAGACATTTCCGTAATTGCGTAACTTTTTAAACAATTTTCAGGAAATTTTTATTTTTCGTCTACTGATGAAAGTACTTGCGTTTTATGTTGCACTCTAATCAGCACTGGTTTACTTATTTTCGTTATTTATTATTTATACATGCTTTTACATATTGTTCTTAATGATTATATTTAGAAAAAAAAGTTTATAGTATCAGCACACTCCCCATCACACAAGTATAATTAATTAATCCGAGACAACTGTTTCGAGGATACGTCGATCTTCATCTTTAACCGCGGGAATTAGACGCTTACGAAACTATTTACATAAAAAGCAACACCAATTTGATAAATAGAAAAAACGGACCGTTATCGGAAATCAAAAGGAACAGCTTTACCATTGCAAGACAGGAAGTATCTACTGTATACAATTTACAATGTTCAAAAAGTCTCCTCGCGTCTTATTTGCTTGCTCTGTATACAAAAGTGATCCTACTGTGAAATGTAATGGACAGTACGGCATGAAGTACTGGTGCCCCAAGCAAGAACATTATGCACTCTCCTTAGCACTAAAATTAAGAGCGTTTGTATTAAACGATTGGGCCTGATCTGTACTCTGACGTCTGTGTTTCCGGGCCAACATATCCAATTCTTATAACGAAAATTAACATTTAAAATTTAATTTTATGAAATATATAATTCACTTGCGACTGTTACATTTAATATATCTTCCGCCTGTCTGCAACGCACATATTTTAGAGAGACAAAAATTATTATTATTGATAAACAAATTTCTAGTGAAGATTCTCTATGATATTCTAGAAAAATAGGATGTTCCATTAAGGACGAGAGCAATCTGTGTATCTCAGCATAATTTTATGTGAACACGCTGTATTAACCGAAGCATACAGCAAAAAATATGACATTGTGCAAAATCGATCAAGCAATTTCACATTCTTTGAAATTATATACCTATGAGCTGCTTTCTCCACCTCCACTGCATATGTGCTTAAAAAAAAGATCTGAAAAATAAACCCATTGTCTAAACAAGTATTTTATCTCTGACCTTTGCGTATTTTGCTGAAAAGTTGACAACAGTAAATTTCAAATTACAAACATTCATAGCCTGTCCGGAATTTAACTGATAATGGTTTGTTTGTATGAAGCTAAGCACCTGGCATGAACCAGCATTATCGCAAAATGTACATATGTATCAGATCGAAACCGTCTAAAATAAGATACTTTAATACAGAAACTTAACCTGATGATATAAAAATATATTACAACTGCCTTATTTATAACGTTATTAACCGCCATTCGCTAATCCTATTGTACACAAGGATATGTCTAAATACGTGGAATATGTTTTGTATTTTGAAATATATAATCCTTTTTAACTGAACGGAAACGCAGTCTTCTTACAAATAACAGTATATATGCTCCATCAATTTTATAATTATCCAGTAATAAACAATAGTTAATCACATTTATACAACAGAGTAATTGGATTATATTTAATTAATACACACATTTCTCCCATGAAGAAGAACTTTTCGATAAGACTTACTATTCAGTACTGCAACACTCCGCTTTCCATTTCGGCAGAATTCCACGTTTTAGGGGTTGAAAGCCACTCCTGAGATTTTGATGATTTCCAGATTTTTGCAATTTTAAACATTATTATAAATAAAAAAAAATGCATACACCCTTGCGGAGTGAGGGGGAAGAGCAAAACATACGTACAAGTGATCTCTGGAAAATACCCCGAAAAAATTAAAGGTAACTATAGTGTATAAATTTAACGTTACTATGGTAGTAGGTTAAACTACATTAAAGGCTCGCTATTTTATTTGATGCTTTATTGGTGGTTAAATTTTTTTACTTTTTTTGTAGAGTACATTCCACAAAAAAGCACTGATTTATAGTAATTAGTAAGATCTTACTGCAGCTTTTTTTGACACACATTCTGTTGTATGGTTGAAATGAAAATAATGTGAGCAGGGAAATGGGAAAACAAGCCGAACTCATGGGCCAAATATGCCTTCACTCTCCTTGTAGCTCTATTTCACATTGATCACTTCTAATTAATTGTTTTTCATTATAGTTATAATCTAACTATTAACAAGTGGATATTATTTGAATTAATGTGTACCATGTTGCCGCTTTCCACTACAAAATATTACGAATTAGCAGCACTTCATACACGTACCCTGCTTGTACCGTGGGTCTGTCGGAAATACCATTTTTTTTTTGGAAAGTTACGTCCGATAAAATATATTATGAACAAATGTATTTCTGGGTGATGTTTACGCATTCTTCTGTTTTATAAGAGTTAAACGAATTCTTTGGATTTATTGTATGCTATAGAGGTTTCCTATAATTTTTTTCGTAATAGTTAGGAGTGAGGGTGCAGCAAGTATATATGTACGCGTGAATGATATTTTCCAAGCATATATTTTGTCTTTTTCCGTTCCACAACCACTCCACAAGGATCATGGGCGATAGTGCTAGGGGTGGTAAAAAAAATCTCATCCGCGCTAACTTGATAGACTTATAGAAATCACATTTACATATATATAATTTTTTTATAATCCGAAAATCGTCAAAATTTCATGGGTAGCTTACGTAAAGGGGCGTTTTACAATACTTGATGGCTTGTACAAATCTGACAAGTTTTAATCCGATCGGTGAGTATCACCTCGGAGTGCTCCCTTGTTAAGTAAAACAAGAAATTTTGTACTTATATAGAAGTAATGTGCCTTCCACCACTGACTTCTTCTAAGTTAAGCTTATATTCCAGAAATTTTGTATTAACTACGTATCAATGTATAAATGAATTTGCTTAACAACAATTTGATGTCAAATTGGAGACCATGAAGACATGCAACCTGTTGTAATAAGAAAGAAAAATATTTGTATATCCTAGTATATTATCGTCCCGTTCTTGACCAAATCGCTAACAATATGGTAAGCGAGTGAGACTGGCACAAATTATTGCTCTGAACAAAGGGCCTTGATAAAAACGGAGCAATTTTAGATATTTCATTTCAAAAAAACACATCGATTTCAAATATGAAGATTTTGCCGCCAATTCGCTTGGTCAATCACCACCTGGCAACAAAATTATCTGTAATTGTAATGCCGCCGATTTTCCTTACCTAGAATTTATTGTTTGTGGTTCACGTGTTTGCCGTCAACCAGTATTTTGTATCTGCTAACTCTCTATTAAAAATTTAGTTCAATTTAAAACTGATTCACTGTAACAAATATGACTAAACGCCTTGCAGATTTTAAAGCAGAGACCCAAATCTAAGAAGGCATATTTAATAATATTTGTAATCATTTTTCCAAACAACTTTCTTTTCGCTGTTTATACTACCAACCTCTAATATAATTTTATATACGCCTAAAAATATAAATTAAAATGAAATTCTGGAAAAATATTAAGTTTGATGGAATACAACATGGCAACAACCCGAATCGTCCGAAGGCTGTTTCTATGTTAGTAACGTTGCTAATTCAGTTGTTGAATTGTTTCTTGGACGGGGGCTACCTTTAAAAATCCATATAAGGAATATCGTAATTGCAATCTTAACACAAAATGCAGTTTCATGCATAGAAAAACAAGTTGTATCAAAGCGGATATACCAAAAAAGTTGAAACATGCTCGTTATATCAAAAAAGAAGTAATTTTCAATCCTAAATATTGAATAGAGCTCTTTGCCTAGAAGAGGTGGTATAGTTTCCTATTATATATTGCTATTACCTGCAAAGTACTATTTTTAATTATTTATACTAACAAGGAAAGCTCTCCGGGTATCAAATTCAATATCAGATGATACTTGGTATGGATGTAGAGTATGTTCAGATGTACGAGGGATGTTTCCAAAGTTCTGAGAATTTAGCTATAATTTTTTTATTTTGTCAATATTCATTAATGTTACAATGTAGTTTTTGTACATAATCTCCATTTAATTGAATACATTTATCAAAACGATAAACTATTTTTTTTAAGCCGTCTTCAAAGAACTTGTTGGCTATTGGCAGTCCATTTATTTATAACACGCTTTATGTCAGTTAAACACTCAAATTGAACACCCCACAAACTAGGAACAGTGGATACGGAAGCAATTCCCATCGTAAATCGTTCAAATCATCCTTTGTTTCTTTGCGGATGGGCTCTTGCATTATCCTGTTGCAATAACGAACGCTTATGCAACTTTTCAAGCCGTTTTCTGACAAGTGTCTGCTGCAGTGGTCCGGATAATAAATTTGGATAATATTCTGCGTTAATTGTAGTACCTTTCAACCGATAATCCATAAAAATAATCCCTTCGCAATCCCAGAATATAGTAAGCATTACCTTACCAACAGACGGAACTGCACACACCTAAAGTGGAGGCCCTTCTTCCGATTTACGCCATTCCTTAGATTGACTTTTGGTCTCAGGATTGAAATAAGGAAACCATGTTTCGCCAGTGGTTATTATACGTTGCCAAAACGTAGCGGAACAACAGCTCTTGAAGTTGACGCCAAGTGTCAGATCTATTGAGTGTCTGTTCCGATCGCAACAGTCTTGGTATCCAGCGGGCTGAAACCTTGCTTACGCCCAAACAATCATGTAAGATGTCATGAGCTTGTCGTACACCTATTCCTAGGCGTACATTGATTTGGCGAATAGTCATTCTCTTGTTCTCTTTCAATAAGTCCTCCACCGGAGTAATGTTTCTTTCGTTTACCAACGTACTCGGGCGACCACTCCGTGGATCGTCTTCTAATGACGTTCTACCAGTTTTAAAATGATCTATCCAACGATACACACTACTTTTAGATTCTGCAAACTCACCAAACACACCTTGCAGACGTTGAAGTTTTCACGCCCTCTTTTCACAAAAAAAAAATTATTGCTCTTTGAGATTTAATCGCGTTTTCATGGTTACAAAAACAGTGCTATGAGACTGAACTATATTGCACTAGATAGCTGCATAAACATGTCAAGATTTGTCTATCACCAATAGCGTTGCCTATAAATTCTGCGTAATTTAATTAGAGCACAATTCCCAGAACTCTGGAAACATCCCTCGTACAAAGAGATTTTCTTTTTATTTACGGAAATTCACTCTGAAGGGATGAAATGCCAGTTCGAAAGTTCATTGACTTCCATTTTTTTTTCGAAATTGTTTGCTGTTCTAGCTATAAAATAAAAGAGGCACGAAGTTCACTCAAAAAGCACCTCTACTACAATATCGATTTAAATAACCTAATGGTACTAATTGCAAGAAACAACTGCTAGATATACAAGGTGTTACATTCAAGTGTAGTTTTTTAACTATTGCCGTAATGTGGGAAAATGTTTTAAATAAGGAGGTACTATTTAAGTGCTCTTTGTGTCTTATTTGGTGTTAGTTACTTCTAAAGCGTTCTGTATAGTTGGAAATGTATATACAACCATTTCAAGGTAAATTTCCGCCGATAAAAAAATTCCTTGCATGTGTGAACATACTCTACATCCCTACCAAGTTTCATTGAATTCTGAATTTGATGAAGAGCTTCCCTTGTAAGTACACTATTCCGCATTCAAAATCAATTATAATAATATATAATAATAAATAATCACACTTAAAAATATTATCAGGACTTTCTTAATTACCAACTGATGTTTTGCAACATAGTAGAAGCAGCTATATTACATAAATTTTATTTTCGAATTCTTTAAATATTTTTACTCTACAGGTAGTCACAGATCATAGAAACATATGTGAAAATAGACATAAAAGGTGTAACTCATTGTGTTTCACGTTCTCTTTACACTGTTCAGCTCATTAATTAATAACCACTTTGTTTTGGTTGCAATAAAAATTGCTTACTCAATAAATATGTACTTTAATGTTGATTTATTTTCAAGTAATGTTATTTTATTTACTAGTACTTGATGCAACACCAAAAATTCCATATGGAATTCTAACGGGGAATCTGATGGAAACTGGAAACTACGACGAATGCCTACGAGTGAAATATGATGGTGAAAATGGTCGAATTTTGGGAAAATATTGTGGACTCTCAGTTGCAGTTGTATTACCCATACATTTGACAATGGATGATCAAATATATACTAGAAGTTCAGTAAGTAAGAATTATATAATTTCTGTATTTCCATTCAATATATCAGTATACTAAATTTCTTCTAAATGTGTCCTACAGAGGAGCAAATCTGTTCTTGGTGATACAAGTCTGTCTGTGAGATCTTCATTACCTATGGAACCTGAAACAGGCATCAGAGTACTACTTACTTCTGTCTGCATACCCGATGCATGTACACCAGCTGAAATGTTAGAATCTCTACTTCTGAACTATCTTGAACCACTAGTTCAAGCTATAGACCCAGTTACTAAATGCGAAACTGCGGACGATACACCAGAAATGACTAGTGCGGACATAGGCTTCATGTAAGCCTTATAATTGCAATTTAATAATTTAGCATAAAATTGCGCAAAGAGAATTTCACTTTTATAACCATTTCTTTCATTTTAGTGTCTTTATTTCAATTATTGGAGCGTTAGTGGTAATTTGTACGGTCTACGATGAGATTATTAGAGATAAAAAAAGTAAGTAAGAAACAATTCCCTACGATATGATGACGTTAATCATATTTTTAGAACCGCCGCATCAAATCTTTGTATCCTTTTCGATTACACGAAATTTCCAGAAAATTGTCTCTCATTCTGCTACTGAAAATAGAATAACTTGTTTGGATGGACTTAGAGTTTTCAGTATATTATGGGTTATTATGGGACACAGATATTCAATTCTCGAAATCTTACCCTTCGTAAACAAAGATTTTCCTGAAAAAGTAAGCAAACAAATCGTTCGTTATCTTTAGTAATTTATAGTATTTGTTAAACCAATTAATCGTTCATAGTATACATGACATTATTTAATTTGTTTCTATACATTCAATCAGCCGAACGCCGACTTTTCCAAATTGCAATGGTTGCACGGACTAAATCTTAATTAAGCGGAAGATCGAAGAAATGAAAATTCGAAATATTAAGACTTTTAAAACTCCTTTTTGCACCCATTTCATCAACTCCCTCTCTATTATGGTGCTTTGGACAAAGAATCATAGTAGAGAACCGTAGTTTCACCCCTATAACTGTCTTCAACACGACGACAGAGTTTTTTCCACGGAGATTCCAAAAGTATCGAGCACATTTAATAGAACGCTGGTGTTGAATTGCTGAGAGATGTTTGGGAACACACCTTGCATTAACTTTATTTATATCCAAATGATCGTGGAGGATTCGGCGAACACTTGTATCAGGAAGTTCTGACGTTTTTGATTTTTCTTTTACTTCCCTCAATAAGGACCGGAAAATGTTGCTTCTTACATCACAAGTTGATTATATTCTAAAGCAGAAATATATCCAAGTTTTGATAAAACTAACCTATTTTTCCAAGTTAGTACTTATTTAGAAAAACAGCTTCTTTTTGAAGTAATTTGTGATAACCTAGTATTTACATTTGCTTGTATCATTCAAATATTTGGAAATTACTACACAAATGGACCGCTTGAATTGTTCTGCATTTCAGTGGTATGCGACCATTGCAACTTTGAATACGAAGTTGGTGCATCATGTTTTGTAAATACATGTAACTAATATGTACATTTTCGCTGAGTGTTTTGCACCCATTAAGACGCTCCAATGAGTCCTTCTGGGTCGATGCACTGATGTAATCAGTGTACTTGGCATAAATTGCATGCTTATAAATGAAACTAAAACAACGATTTAAAGCTACTTGCATTGTTCATTTGAATACATTTCTTTGCCATTCTTTTAATTACTTGACATTTGAGATGGACATTGCTGTACATCACAATTCAAGATTCCACAATCAAAGAATTTCTTCAATCCATCTTGGTTATACATATCGCAATAGAATTATAACTAGAAAATCAAGCAATAGATATAGTTTTCTATTTTCAAAATATTTATAAATTTTAATTTACTTCCATGTAGGTATAGCAAAAACTAAGTCAGAAGCATCATGTCCTTTATATTGTTCCAAAAAATGTGTTACCAATTTTCATTCACTTTTAATTTCAGTGGCAGAGACAGATGTACACACAATATGTACAAGGAGCACCCACTGCAGTGGACACGTTTATGTTTCTAACGGGTTTGTTGATGGCAATGTCATTCCTTAAAGCGTATAATAAACCAAGGACTAAATTCAATATAATCATTTATTACATTCACCGTTATCTAAGGTAAGTGGGGGTAGTATGTGATTTTATTTCCTATTTACTTATTAAATCATATTATTAATCAACTGCAAACATATTAAAGATTTAGTAGTTTTCAAATATTTTATACAATTGTAAAGTTAGTATTTTAGGATGCGCTACAGCTTACATATTTCTTTGTATTATGTAGTAGGTATTGTATTGGTAACACATCAAAATTCGTCTAGGAACCAAGTTTTTGTCGCTGCTTTCTAGACGGCAAGTATGTCTGTTGGCATTAGATGGTGCTAAAAGATATTTTGCTCGTTGTTTCAAAGGGTCGTGATATAAGCTAAGAGGCAAATAGCGATGTGAGATAGAGAAACACTCGAAGTAACTCCGGGTAGACAAAAACATCCGTTGGCTAGTGTTTTCTCTCCTCACATTGCTTTTGCCGTGAGTCGTTCCATTAATACCACAAAGAGATATAGTAACATTATTTTAGTTATTATTTGTAGGCATGTTTTGATAGGGGGTAGGAATCATTTACATGTGTAGGCATCCAGAACACTCATACGCACGTTATCTCAAATTTAGCAAGCAGTGCTCGAGAGTTGGGTTTTGCACTGTACCCGATTTTTTTCGCTGCTTTCTAGGCGTCTGGCGTCACTAGATGACACCAAAAGAAATTTTGCTCGTTATTTCGAAAGATAGTGATATAAGCCAAGAGGCAAGTAGCAATGTGAAGTAGAGAAGCTCTCGTAGCAATACTGATGACACCAAGTAGAAACATGTCCGTTTGCCAGTGATTTCTCTTCTCAAACTGCTGTTGTCGATTCCAGAAAAACGTAGCATTATTTTGGCTATTGCGCCGGTGTTAACTAGGACTGAACAATTTAAGAGGTTCAAACCAGCCTAAACATTATGAAGCGTTTTCCATGTGGTAGTCTTAAAGCAGTTTTGATTTATGAAAACATTTTTCTAAAAAAAAGTTAAATTCGCCACTTATTACCAAATACGAAATTTTCTTAATTGCATCTCAATTGCCATATCCGACTTACTTTTAAATGTTCTTTTATTTTCTTCTACATATACATTATTATACACTCTAAACTATTTTTACCCGGACCACACTTTTATGGGATGTCTTCCTATCCAGCTGTGCCGGATAGGAAGACATCCCATAAAATTGGTTATGAATTATCTGTAGTTTATTTTAAAAATTCAGTTTATCAGATCAAAAAAAATGTATCTGACAAAGTAAGTTTCTCAAGAAAAATAAAACAAAAAAATTTAAGAGAGGAAAACGAAAATATTTCAGAATTAAGCTTAAAGCACATATATGAAAGATACGTTCACGCTAGAGCGTTCCGAGTGCGACTGCCTGTTCTCTTCGAGCTATCCTCACAACTAGGTGACAGTTATGGGCAAGATAGGGGAAGTAACTACATTTTTGCAGCGACTAGATGCACTCGTGTTTATTCGTCTTATGGGAAGAGGTTCGCGTTGCTTACCGATTTCCTCGACAGTTGGCAAAACTCGAGTCTGTCTAGTCGGATTGAAAATTTAGTCATTTCCCTCGTCTCCCCCAACACTAGTAAGCGACAAAATGAGCAACTATAATTATCTGTTACAACTCAATTTTTTTAACAGTTTGATGACTCAAGTTTATACTCAGCGTATTGCACATTCAACAATTTGAAATTATTCACATAGGTTACTTAACAACAACAATAAAAGCAATAATTTGTCTTAATTCATGACTTCTTACATCTTCATAGCAATTAGCCATATAAATATGTTTACAATTACTATTATTAATCTATATCGAGTTATTATTAAACTCAAAAGATTGATAATTATCTCGGATGAGAACAATTAATTATCTCCACATTACATATTCATAGAACCTTGAAAATATCAAACAATCGAAAACGCAACAAATGAGAAAGTAATTATGTATGCACCTACTTATATCCATGCTGCACCTTTTTGTTTTCAAATGAACACAACAAAACTTGTTTGTGCAAGGTAGTAAAATCATGTAATTCTTTTTAAAGAAGTACTCTTCAAAATCATGTTAGGATTTATCTAACCAGATAATTTACAGTTACAGTTTTAACTAATGATGTCGAAATCAAAAACATAAGTTTTCAGCTCTATGTTAAATGCAGTCACAATCTCAATATGTTGTAGTTATTAACCGCTTTTTATTTTTGCCTGCATTTTCTATATTACAATACACCAATAAATGTGAAAAACGTAATGCCACTGATTTCCCAACAGGTTAACGCCAGCTCTAGCAGTAGTGTATTTCCTGCATGTTTCTGTATTTCTACATCTTGGGGATGGTCCTTTGTGGAAGTATGTAACTGAGAGGACACGAGAAAATTGTTTGAATAGATGGGCTTCCTTTTTCTTCTATTACCAAAATTATTTGGATCATAACAATATGGCAAGTACAGTATTATTCTCTCTCTAGGTTAAACATGTACCTGATTTGCTTGCCTAAACAAAACTGTAAAAAGGTTCGTAGAAATATGCGCCTAGAAATTTCAAAATTGCGAATAAATGCAATACAAGGAGAGAAGAAAACACTGCCCACGGACATGTTCCCGTCTTTACCTTGTATCGCTGTTGCCTTATAGTTAATGCCACAACATTTCGAAACGACGAGCTAGACATTTCTTGACGCCCTCTAGTGCCAAGAAACACATGCCTGCCATTTAGAAAGCAGCGACATAAACCGGATATTGTTCGAAACGTTGTAGCATTAACTGTGAAGCAACACCGAACAAGGTAGAGGTAAAATACTCTCAGAACCACGCTGACGACGTCAAATAGACAGAAACGTGTTAGTGGGTAGTGTTTTTTTGTTTCCTCCCTGCATTCCGTTTGCCATAAATGATTCCATTAATAGCATTAGGAAGCTGTTTTAGCATTATTTTTCGTTATTATTTCTAGGCAATTTATGTGATCTGCAATCATTAACAATTTTTATTAAACCAGCAAGTACAAATTTCAAATGGTACTCGATTTGTTACGGTTGTGCTATGATTAGACGTTCAGCAACAACACGTCACTCCGCGTCGTCGAACTCGCTCAAAAATTCCGGTGTTATTCTGGAATACATGAAAACTATGTCGTATTCGATCGCGCAGATCTTCTAAGGTAAGAATTCGCGTAGGGTAAACAAGATCGTTTGAGTGGCTGCTAAAAAAAATCTCCTGTATTGCAGTTTGGAGAGCGCGATGGTCCCGCAACTAGCCCTCCTCTATCAATCTAACGATTCAGAAAATTATTAATTAAGTACCCCATAGCAACGAGATTAAAATGTCGTGGTTCACCGTCATGCATGAATCATAAATCACAGCCTTTTTCCAACGAAACGTCCTCAAGTATGCTAAGATCATTTACTAAGAAATTGCCTATTTATTCTGTCTGGTAAAAACATTGGTCCTATTAAATAATTGCCAACAATACCGATCCAAATGTTGCATTGAAAAGTTTGTTGGTATTTTGGTTATCTAATCGCGTCACGATTTTCTTCGGCCCATTGTTGAAGTTAATAATTGCATCTCTAGAAAAGTTTGCTTCGTCCGTAAAAGCACAGTAGATTGGAAGTTCAGATTGATGTGTTGTTGCAGAAACCAGTTACAAAATGGTATTCTTGCTTGAAGATCAGCTTCACTAAAACGCTACACTCGCTGTATGCGTGGTCTGGTATGGGTAAAATAACTGTTCATGCAGAACTCTCCATCCCGTAATATGCGAAGTACCTACTATGGATAATTGCCAAGTACTGTTCTTAGGAGTCTCCGCAATTCTATCCAGTACATCTTTTTAAAACTCCAGCGTTTTGGTGCTTCTTTGAACCCCGAAATCTAAAACATTCCGTTTAAAACACTCTCTCCTGCCGTGAAAGTTCCTTTGGCTGGATATCTGCGATTCAGAAATGTTTAGGCATAAAGCCCTCGAGCTGGATTTCCCTTTGTCACTTAATTGCTACGAAACAGGAAGGTGTATCTAATTCAACTTCGGTACACTTGAAAAAATCAAATAGACAGTTGAATTAATAAACTTATTAAATATTTGCTTGTATTAATTTTGGAAACCGCAAGTAACTTTTTAAAGAAGTATTTTTAAACATATTTATAGGAATTATTTTGTGGTTTGGTTCTATACATCGTATTGGCAAAGTTTCGCCAAGCAATTCAGATACATGTTGTATAATTTATTCTAAATCCAGTAGACTTATTATAAGACAATTCACTTTATTCTTACTAATTTTACGAATTTTTAGTGTTTGCTGCACACCTGGTATCTATCAATGGATATGCAGATATATATAGTGTCACCATTGGTTTTACTTCCACTAGTTAGGCGTAGAAAACTTATGATGAGAGCTGGGTTACCTATGCTGATTTTCCTTTCTATGGTATGCCCATTTCTCATCACATATTTCTACGAGACAGAAATGTTCGTATAAAAGCATCAATAGCTTGTAATTAGCAGAGGCCATAATTAATTTTTGCGACTGTTCTAGATTTACCGAAGACTATTACAAGTACTACTACTACCCAACTCATACGAGACTCTCGCCATGGTTAATCGGAACACTTACAGGAGCAATATTACATGTTTATAAGGATGCAAAATTAACAATTCATCCAGTAAGTATGTTTTTGCAAGTACATTAACCACTTTTTATATGCTATATTCAAATTAAAGCGATCAACCAACGGAGACATTTTTTTATATTAATCTGCCTACTGCTACGCTTATATATGAAACACTTCACATTGCATAAAAAATAATATTATATATTCATTATATTCGAGAAAACCCGTCCTAACGAAGGCAACGCAATTGTTTTGCATTTAGTATGTGTATTACTCAACATAGTCTTTTTATAGCTGTATATACTTACCCCGGCGATGTTCCAACTTCTTTAGGCCATCCAAATAATAGTATTTGTCAAATCCTGCACAATACGCCTGTGTTTCGACAATCATCTCTTCATTTGACATTAACCTCTTTCCGCCAAGCCATTTTTTTGTTGCGGTATGAACTTCGGGTCAATTAAGTTACCTCCTGATGATATATTTATCAAACAACAGTACCTGATTATTTTTTAAGTAGTCCTGACCAATGAACTGACATTAGATATTGTTGTGCATTCCTAAACAAAAACAGAACCACCCCCGTATTTAGCAGTTGGTTGAGCCACTATCGCTCTTAGAATATACTGTTTAGAACCAAAAAATTTATTTCGGCTATCCAACCTTTATTCAAATATTATATTACACTGTTGTACCAGCTACACTTTACAATTCACATGTTAATTTTCTGGAAGATCTTACTTAACTTTCTTGCTCTTCCACGTTTCTTATCTGCAATTTTCGCCATATCTTTAAACGGTTTAGTATTTTGACTTGTCGTTTTAGGAACTTCCATCTCGTCGCCAATTTCTCTTTGGCTTTGACCTTGCTAATGCAACACTATGATTTTATTACGATCTAAAAATGATATTTTAATAATTTTAGATTATTATTTTTCTGTATGTATAGCGATGACCTAACTTAAGCTTGTCTTAACCAGAGAAGCCTTTCGTGTGTAAATTGTGTGTTACAAAGCTTTGCTACTATCACTCAATTAATTTTCCTTTATGCAATACCCATCTTCAGTAATCCGTAAGAGACTGAAGCAAATTTAGATATTTTTCGAACTGTTTCCCGTAACATATTGTAACAAGTGTTAAAAATTGAATATTTGGTTTTCTTGCTCTTTACAGTCATCCTTAATTGTCTCCCGCAATAATTGACTTAGTTCATAAATAAATCGTTTAAATCGTAACTTTTTAGATCATAAACATCTTTATTTGGGCAGTGGTGGTCTCTGGCATGGTTGCTTGCATTCTCACATGGACCGATGTTACGTACAATTACGACAGACTATCTACTTCGTTATATTTATCACTTTACAAGCCAGCCTGGTGTTGTGGATTAGCATGGATTGTATACGCCTGCATGAAAGGTCGTGGAGGTAAGATAAAGAATTCGGCGTGCTTAAGTCATAAGTAGAGTTGGCAAATTCGTCGGATTATAAGGGCAGGCTTCGCAAACATTGCCAATTGAAATTTCGCTTTGCACAAATTGTGACCATGAAAAACATGTAAACAGTGTACAAAAATAAAAAAAAAAAGTGAATTCTCAACCAGTCAATTGTTGATGTTCATGGGCAACAGTGTATTGTGTACGGTTCTTAAAAAAATGTGCGAAGAACTTTTACACGCATCCTGCGAAGCCCATGCTTTACATCTTGTGGCAGAAGGTATTCGACAATGTTAACCGCAGGTGTACGTATTAACAACGAAAACGAAACGCCTCGATATTCCCGAACCACCAGAGCCCATTCTTATACGTTGGGGAACATGAAGGTAGCATTTTATTATTCCAAATATTTCTAACAAATCTGGGGTTCTAGAATTCTGGTGAAGCTGCAGCTATTTAGGAAAGTCGATAGAAATTTTAAAATACTTCTGTTGAAACAGATCAAATAACTATTCATGATAATCATGCAGGATTACTTGACGCAATAATAAAATTAAAGAATACTGCGTTGACGTTAGTGAAGTCAGTGTAAATAGTGAACGATGTACACTCATTGCTATGTCTTACAAGTGACATAAAAGATATTAGTGTTGTAGAAAAGCTCGAGAGTGTTTTAAACAAAGATTTTCCCAGATTAAGATGAATTTATAATGGTGCAAATACAGAACCATTATGTAATTTCAAACATTACTTTAACTACGTGTGTATTATATCGGTAGATGTCGAACGCTCTTTCTCAGCATAAGAAACATCGTTCACCGACACAAATTTAGAAACATTCCTAATTTACAGAGTTTTCACAAATATCCAGTTCGTTATACGAAAGAGTAGCTGTAAATAAGGTAAATGTTTCAGAAATGTCAAAATATTATATTTCTGTATATTGTGTTTCCCCGATTGTTAATAATAATAAACCCTTTCCTTGCATCTGTTTGTCGAAACCTCGAAACGTACTTAAATTCAATCGTGATATTATACGATCACGGAACTTACTCATATAATCCGACGAATTTGGCAGCTCTAATCATAAGTAAACTCTACATTCCTGGAAAATTCAGAGTGAATGTTAAAGTTCTTTCCTATTTCAGGCATATTCAATTACGTACTATCCGCCGAAATATTTCAAACATTATCGAAGATTACATATGCCATGTATTTAGTTCACATAACATGCCTTTTACACAATGTTGCCAGAACCAGATATCCTGCTCACTTTGGAGACCTAGAAGTAGTACGTATAACTGCATATGCAATTTGTATATGTAATTTTCCTAATAACTTTTTTAATCTAGATACTTTTTGAAATTCATTTAAAATTACATCATCATTTCATCCAGTTTTATGGTTACATTTATTGCGCGTGTTTTAATGGAGTTAACACAAGGTTTGCCCATATAAAACTTAAACCAGTGAGACCGTACGCGATTGATCAAGCACAATTACGACCTATTGGAAACAGATCTTGTCTATGAACAAACCTACATAATTTTGCTCTCAGAAATCAGCTCACTATTAAGCTCAAAAATCACTCCACGTTATTATACAGGCTGATTCATAGAACTGGTCCATTAAAAGTTCAACAATAGATTAATAGATGTATGTAATGATAAAACATGGTCAATTTAAGCAAAATATTTTTATAAACCTTACAACGACGGAAGGCTCTAGCGACTTTGTTTTAAATATTACTCAGTAAATACGAATTTGAACTAGCTTATCTAGGAGATAATTTTGCTGATATCTTCTGAAGTACAGCAACCTTAATTTTGGTAGCCCACATAAAAAAAAATGTCCCCATGCGAATGTCATACTTGTGAAAGTAACCCTAGATCGGCGCATCCAGCGAACCTCAAAGCCCTGCTAGAAAAGGTGTTGAAACATGTACAGGCATCAGTGGTCCAAACAACCACGCCTACAGGAATTTACACCTATATATGTATCAAGCAGAGATTTCTGATCTGAACTTGTGCACCATAAAGGATCTCTAGATAGGGATGCGGGGCGCAACTCTAAACATATTCAGTGATAGCTAAACAGTTATAAAATTTGTTAGGGCCTACACATATGAATCTGATCTGATACACGAATGTGTACACAACTTAAGGCAACTGGGGGCACAAAAACCACATTATTTTGCGGTGGGTCTCAAGCTACCAAGGAATCAAATGGGACAAACACAGCTAATCTAGCCAAAGAAGCAGCGAACATTCCTTTTATTGGTCCTAAGCCCTTCTGTGAGCTCCAAAAGGGCCTCCTACTGAGAAAGTGTTCCAGGACAAAAATAGGCGAAAGCACTTATATCAGGCTCACCAAAAGCACAAAAAATAGCGCTCTCGTTTTTGACAAGTGATGTAGTTCTAAAATATCACTTATTCAAACTAGGAAAAGTCGAATATCAAATGTGTCGTCTATGCCAAGAAGATCTGGAGATGGCAGAATACATTCCATGCAAATGTGTTGCCGCTAGTTGTACATGATTTCTTGAGTAGTATTCTAAGATCTTCTTTCTAAAAGCCGCCATCTATTCTAACACACATAAAGGCATGCTGTTACAATAGGTCTATTTAGGTTGCAGTAACCATAATAATGGGAGCAACGCAGCCGAACATACTTCAACACCTAAGAAAGATCAAATGCATCAAGAAATCAAATACTCACCCATGAGGCACGAAAACATGTTATCCTACGCCCCACGTTCTTTGGATCCACGAAACTAGCCATCCAACATCGATGGGCTAGAATTCCTGACTGTTTATCAACGTGAAAGTAGGAAGGACTAAATATACGACGCTGTGCATTCACGAGCTATATGGCACTGCTGCGTATCTATCCTACACACGCGAGCCGAACGAAACACATATTTTGGAATAAGATGTCAAATAAAAACGGATGCATGGGGTGCCCGGCGGCCGGCGTGAGCGCCGACTTGTTTCCGCGCGGTTTGCTTAGTTCTCGCGTGAGGACCTCGGAAGCCGGTTTCAGCTTTGGGGTCGTTCTTTGGGCAGGGTGTTGGGGTAGAGAAAAAATGAAAAAAAGAAATAAAACCCTAAAACGGTAACTGATACCTGTAAGGATATTTGAAAAAATTGGCGTTAGAATTGGAAATATATCCCAAATCCCACACTTGCATTTAAAATAATAAAGTTCTGCCCTACTTCCGATTTTAACCGCAGAAGTGAAATAACTATTACAATCTTCACAGACTTTTAGTAAACCACTTCTACGGATCATCCTGTATAGTTGTAATATTTTTAATGTTCAACAAATATACTTACAACTCATCACAACAATTTTAATAAGAAACTAATAGGTATATTGTACGATTTCATAATTTAGTTCCATTCTTTCCTTGGTGATGTATTGATGACCATAGCCTTGGCATTTATATGGTGCTTACTGTTTGAGTCACCAATAATTGCTGTTGAGAGATTCATTTTTGGAGGTGGTACTCGACGTAAAGGTAATAAGATGCAATAAAGGTTTTGTGGAACATATATAAGTTTATTTGTATTTCAGAAAACAAAACCTCAACGCCTGCTATACAAGAAGGAGAAGTGAATCCTAGATCTATAGAAGAAGTGAAAATTGAAGATGGCATTTCAGTACAGGGACCACCAGCAATTAAAACTCATATGGATCCGTTAGGGATTGAAGAAGAAACATCAATGCCTACGTACTCTGAAAATAGACTAAGGACAATAGCCAACAATGAAGATGATATTCTACCAGAAATCATAGTTGAAAATAATTCGATTTACTCCAATTTTGTCGATACATACCCAATGTACGACGAAATTAAGGAGAATAATGAAACACTTCCAGAAGAAAGAATCGAAAATGATATTTTAATTTCCACCGAGAACGCAAAACTAGAACAAAATGAAGGAGACAATGCAAAGGATGACCAAATAAAACCGATAGAAAACCTAACACTTCAAGAGAGCGATTTTGCAAATGATAATAATGAAAATGATGATCTACCAGAAGTTATAATTGAAAATAATTCAATAAACAGCAATTTGGTTGATGCATCCCCATTGTACCACGAAATTATGCAGAATAATGAAACAGTTCCAGAAGAAAGAATCGAAAATGATATTTCAGATTCGCTTCAAGAGAGCGATGCTGAAATTGATAAAACAGTATCAATCGATGTAGATGAGCAAAATAAACATCAAGAAGGTAATGCAAGCTCAGCCGAATCAGAAAATAAAAATTCCGAAATACTAACAGAAGCAAAGTCTGAATCAGCCACAGAAGATGTAAAAAATGAAGATTACTACCCAACACCAAAGATTGATTCCAAAATGCCAGCAGAAGATCTAACTGAAAATGACGAGACACTAGTAAACTTGGAGAGCAATTATGGAAAAGTAGATGAAAATTTAGAAAAACCTGCTGAAAATGATGAAAATGATTCATCGAGAAAATATTGATGAATCCCCAGAAGGGGAATTGAAAGATGAGCAATTTTATTAAAAACTTGACAATTAAAATCTGTGATTACTCCAACTGTTGCTATTATTAATTGTTGTTAACGTAGTTTTTAATTATATACCATACACAGGATGAATTTGAAACAAATTGTGCTATTAAAGGTATGCTACATTAAAACTCGCGAATACAAAATTTTGCATAAACGGTGTTGCGTGCAACTGCTTGAATAGATCCGAATTCTTAAAAAAATAGACAAAAATGTTAATGTTCGCTATACTAGCTGCTGCTCTGCAACCTCTGAAATTACTACAAATTACTTCTAATTCATCCTGTGCACGATGTAGGTCTAAATATTTATTTATTTATTATAAAAAATAAAGTATTCACTCAAGGAAATCAATAAACTTAAATAGTGTAACTTTCTAAAACCTTCTATTTCCCTAAATTCATTTTTAGTTAGTAGATAAAAAATTAAACGAACAATTAATAAACAACACATAAGTATCGGCACCCTCCGCACCACACAAGTTTAATTTATTATATAGTAATATAATAATTAGCCCGGGACGGCCGTTTCGAGGACACGAAATGTGTGAAATGTGTGTTGTGTCAGAGATTTAACGTTTATTTTCGAGTTTGTAGATTATTTTGTTAAGAAATGTTGTTTGTTTATAGTTTTTGTGATGAGAATGTTACAGCTACGTTGAAGAATATCGTCAACGTTTTCCATATCAGGGAAATCATTGTGAAAATGTATTTATCAGAGTCTTCTACAGTCTGCGAGACCGGAATACTCCCCAGTACTAACATAGCAACTGAACGAGCTGCTCAACAAGGTTTAGAGGTTAATGGAGGTGTTTTTGAACATTTATTAAAAGAACGCTATGGAGCTTGGTCACTTCCCAGTTCACCTGTAGAAAGATTTTGTTAACAATTTTGTCTTCTATATCCAAAAAGTTTTAATACTAAACACTTTTTTGTTCCCTAATAGGAACCTGTTTACATTTCTTCCAACGTTTTAACATAATGGGGCGATACAATTATACACCTTTCATAAAATTTACAGTCTAAAAAGAATTGAAAATATTCACAAAATTTTAAAATTCGACACTAAAAAAAAAAACGAAAAAAAACAGCAGAAAGTTTTTATGTCCTTATGTGGAATAACACTAACAACTAATAAAAGAAATCTCATTAAAAGCATGCCTATTTTCTGAACTATCGCATATTTTTGCTTTCTACAATTTTCAAAAACGTAATTATTTAGGTGATTTCTAAAATATTTTTCCAGTTAATCCTTTCTTTTTGGCATGTATCCAACACACTTGTTCGAAATATAACAATAAATCAACATTTTCTTTTGGAACTTGCTCGTGGATAATAATAATTTACTGGGCATATTGTCAAATGAACAAAAATTGCCATCACTTTTGAGTCGATGAATAAAAAATTAAAAATGATATGAATTACATACGAACTATATTCGCAAAAACTTCTGTAGAAGTGTATTAATATTAATAATATTCTACCATTAACAATTATTATAGTAAAATGTTTACATGATCACTTAAACTAAATAATAAATTAAGAAAGAAATTAAAAATCGCTCATCCTAAATAGCACGTGTAGACAAACACTCTTCGAATAAATCCTTTTCTTTTCAGTGCAACTATCATAAACTTGTTTCCTCTTGGCGTTTACGAGAATTCACTTTAACTTCGATAAATATCGTATCGTCCTTCAAGTAATTGGATTTCAGCAACTGGGCGTGAGGTACGAAGATATAATTGGACGAAGATTCTTGGGGTTCCTCTGTATCTTCATCTGCGTAATGTCTTTTAGCTGTTATTAATTTTGTGATGTTTCTTGGCTGAAATAATGATGAGGCTGTAATTTAATCAATGCCAGATAATTACACATATGCTTGTTTTTCCAATATTTTGTGATTTTTTAAATCTAACTACTAAATTTCATATATTTAGAATTTAAAGAAAATCATTCTCCAAAACATTGCAGATGTTTCCGAATTACACAAGAATTAGAAACAGACAAAAGAAAAAACAATAACTTTTTAATAATACCCACATACATATAGACAACAAGCTGCGTTTCTTATTATAATTTAACTAGATGACAATACAAACTCTCAGAATTTGGTAAAACATGTTTTCTATATTTTATATAGATTTTGTATTGTTTTTCTACATAAGTACAGCGTATCCTCGGATGGAGTAGGCATAGCGCATGGTAGGCAAAAATCTTCAATTTAAAAATGGAGATAATTACATTTAATAATTCCCCCAAATAACCGGTCATACGGTTGAAAATGAGAATCGACGCATCCTCGAAACAGTTGTCCCGAAAAGATTAATTAAACTTGTGTGGTGAGTGTACCGATACTTTTGTATTGTTTGCTACTTAGGTATATAATTACTCATGTAATAAAAATATATTGAGGTCTCATAATTGCACGACTTTCTATTGGTTCACTCATTTGTATACCTAAATACCGCAAGTGTTGAAATCAAAATACTCAATATTCGAATAGTAAACAAAAGAAATGAGAAGACTCTTACCGTAGCATAATCTTGTAGATCTCTTATGATAACGTTTCCTTCTATATTGCAGGGCCAAGTTAGCATCAAGTCATATTCTCCTTTGAGAACATGTATGCAAGCAATCATGTGTCGACCTTTCCATTTCTTGATGCCATTTAAGTAAACTATAAGCTACAATTTCTGTAACTAATTTATATTATCGACATAATTAATGTAAACGCTTACTCGAATCTTATACCCATAAGAATGGCTATAAAAGATGGGGCCTTTTAAAACAAAATTATTTGATTTTGCTGTTTCCAATTTGAGGGTAAAATCATTAATTTTCCAAACGATGTGTCCTAAAATCTTAGATAGTAGGCTAAAACTTACAGTACTGGAGTATAATAATAAATTACCTGGTAATACATGTTCTCTACTATTAGTTGCTTCTTCCAGCATCTCTACATCTATTTTTAATTGAAGGAAGCTCTTTTTGAGTTCTTTCAATTCCCTTTCTTGCATTTCTAACTTTTCAGCATTTTCGGAAGATACTTGGGATATAGCTCTTAAATCAAATACAACGGTGTTATACTTTAACTTTTGATCTTCTAAATTCGACGTGAGAGATGTTATATTTTCCTTAACGCTTTCGATTTGCTTGCCTTGATCGCTCCATAAAGCACAGACAGTCGCGTTTTCTTGAGTATAAAATGTTTGGAATTTTTTAATCTCCGCTTGCAATTCATTTTGAGTCTCGCGGTTGTATATTTGTTCTTTCAAAAAACTGTCTTTTTGGGAGTTTAAATTGGCATTAAGGTCTTGTACAAGCCTCATTTTTTCATCGATCATTGCTGACCACTTTCTTTCACTTTCGGTTCGACTTTTTATGTTTTGTGCCGATTCGTAATTTAAAGTATTTAATTGCATATCGACATTTTTCTTCCATTCTTGTAACACTTGATTCTGATATTGCATCTTTTCATTTTGGAGCTTTAGATGTTCATAAGTTGCCGCTCGTTGTTGTAGTTGTTCCTGCCTACTTTTTATGATCTCAGTGGTTTTCTGTAGTTGTGCAAAAGCTTGTTCCAATGCCAAAAACTTATTCGTAATACTATTTATGTGATCCCTTTCCCTGTCTCTTTCATTGTCTCTTTCTCTGTCTCTGTATAAATTCAGATTCGGTGGCAGCGACACACCATTGTACATACCATTTCCTGCAAAATCAATCAGTATATTAGTTGTTCAAATCTATGCGCACCATAGATTTTATACCATTATATTAATTTATAGCGTCCACAAAAGCTCCCTTATAAAACATGTAATATAATTCCAACATAAAAAGTTAGTTCTTTTCTATGCTAGTGATTCTAAATGAATCACGTGCACCTTTCAAATTGTTGTGCTTTATATTTACAAAATTACTTCTTAAATACGATTTCAATCATTTTTATAGACTTCGGTGGTAAGCATAATAAAAGCCCAGGCTGATAAGAACTCAAAATTCCAAGCTGCCAGATTAAGGTTTTTTTTCGCGATCTTCCTTACTCCAAACTTGGTGAATGTCAAAGATGAACAACATAAGGCGCTTCATGAACGTAGGCATAATAACAATTTACGGCCAGCCGATACCTCCTGTAATTGATGAAAGCTGTTGATGGATACGAATGCATGAATTACTATTATAAGGTCAATTAACGCACTAAATGTGCAATTAAACAAAATGAAAGACTAACAATAAGTTTAGGTTCTGCAACACAAGAAGAAGAAGGACAGGCCGACTCCTTGGATAAAAGTGTTTAATACGGGAATCTCGTAAGCTAAATCAGCTAGCGGAGATCAAATTGGAAGGAACTACAGTTTTACGAGCTCATTTAAATGAGCCTTTTGCTTTTTGGAAAAAAATGCACGGCTAACTATATATCTCGAAAAACCTGTTTTTTTGTTCTTACGTTCAGTGCCTATAGCTTGATACTATTGACTTTAGAAAAAAAATTGTAAAGGAGAAAATTGTTGCTAATTATATGCTTAATAGTACTGTCTAACCGAACTTTTTATGATAAAAAAATTGCGCTCTTTTTAATGGAAACACAAAAAAGATATTCTTCAACGATTCCAGCGATACAACACTTGACATAATCATTTCTCCAAATAAATAAATTACGGCCATTTTTTCCTTTTAATTTACGAACTACTTACGTACTGAGCTCGGGAAACAATTGATAGATGCATATCGCGTTTGATAACAAATTTCAAGATAGTTATTAAAATATTTCTTTTAATTTCAAAAGTATAATCCTAATTATTTTGGTGCGCTATGTTTACTGCCTTCGAATTACAATTCTACATAAAAATGATTTCTAAGGAACTAATAAATGGAGAATGCAGAAATAGTAAACGAAATTAGGATACAATTAAGTAAAGGTAAAATATGTTCAAAAAGTCCACCATTGATAAAACTAAATTTGTTCCCGTAAAAAGAAATCTAAAACAGACAAATTGGGGGATCCAGGTGGCCATGCAACCGCCGCGCTTCTTCCGATTGCAGGAAAGTTTCGCTTATATAATTTCGTACCGTTAGCTGATTATGCGATGATGCCCTAAAAATTGTTTCTGTAGTTTACATGAAAAATTCAGAAATGAAAAGGACAAAATAACCGTATAGCAAGTGTTACATCGTTGAAATTGTTGAAAAATAGACGAATTTCTTGTCATACCACAGAAAGTACACAAAAAGCTCTGTCAGACTATCTTATTGCGCACATAATTACTTACTAATATAGTATAGGCGCCGAATGAAATACAGAAAGTTTTTTTCGAGATATCCAGTTTTTCTAAAAACAAAAGGCTCATCTAATTCAGATCATAATACTGCAATTCTTTCCCCATTTGATCATTTCTCTATCTCCGCTAGTTTCCAAATATTACTAAACCCTAGCGTAAATGAATGATGTCTGCTCGTAAGAAAAAAAAAGAAGCTGGAAGCGATTAATAAAAGGGCAAGAAGAGGACTACTAATAAACATAGAAGAAGCAAAACATATAGAATTACGACAAAAGGCGTGAGCAGGCAGAATCTGAAAATTAAGATGAACCAAAGTGAATTGTTAGAATTGAAAGAATTTTATAATTCTGCGGCAGAAAGCGGCAGATCTATGAAATGGCATTGTCTGGCATTAGTTTTCGTATGCGCTGACAAAGATTGGGTTTTCAAAACCTAACTTCTAATATCTTGGTCTACCTTCTGGAATTGATTGAACGGAAAATCCAGGTGATATACACAATAATCAATGACAGAACCTCTCCCTCAAAGCATCCAATGTATAATTCATTGCAACTAACCTGTTTGCACGACACATAGGCGCACTTAGAGTTAGTAAGAGGTAAACTAAATTCCCGATATTAAGAATTGGAAATCACTGCACAGTGGGAGGTACCCTACAACTTACAATCTATCGAGGTTAGGAATTCGGCGATTTTTTAGATCGTTCTTACTTTGAACTATTAGGCTTAACTTAGGAATATTTTATATACCTTATCATAGGATGTAATAAATAACATAGTGTACTTTTATAGTATTTGTGAATATATACAATTGTATAAAACATTCTAAATAGGTAAAATAAAAACAAACTACTACCTCACAAGTTCCTATTAATCGAAAGCGACTGGTTTCGTGCCTATCAGCACATTATCAAACCAGAATTGTTAAATGGAGAAAAAATTAAATCAACATGCAAAAACTAAGACTGTACAAGTGCAAAAAATGTACATGATTATTAAAGTTCTCCACTTTCCGTGCGCTTCACGAAATTAGCAAAGACTAGACAGACTCGTGTTTTGTCGATTCTCCGGGAAACCAATAGGAAACACAAACCCATTCTCATGAGACGAATAAACATCAGTCTGTCTAGTCTATTATAGATGTACGACGGATACAAAAATTAAAATTGTAAAAACATAAATTGGACAAGACATAAACGAGTTAAAATAGAAGGTGATTGGCTTAATTTTCTATTGCACTTAATAATTTTGGCCTGATAATGTACCGATACACACGAAACCGGTCGCTTGCGGTTAATAAAAATCTACGAGATAGTAGACCTGTTTCTATTTTATGATGAATTACTCACACAGAGGATTTCTAGATCAATACAAAACACACTATTTTAAACTTTGGATTAATTTTTTTCTAGTTACCTCTCTAACAGTTGGCCATTATTTTATTAATTATTAATATAGCTTTGTAGGAGACGAAATTATGATTTTAACAATTTAGAACTGGAGAACAAATAATTTTGAATTACTCAACACTTGTGATTTTCTATAAAATTTTTGTTTTAGCTAAATCGGTTCCAATTTTCATAACCAATCAAGCCTCTTTTTTTATTTAAGTGACATTTTCATGGTCCAAATTATGTTTATATTTAATGTTAACAGATAAATCAGAGCAATTATAAAGGTATTATCACCGTTTCACCGTAAAAATGAGTTCTTTGCTGAGAAAGTGTGTTAACAACCCTAACGTTTTCTGTTACATTTGTGATAAATGCAGCTGTTTCAACAGACGTATTTTGAACCTCAACTTAGCCAACAAAGGTATGAGTACTTCACAAAGTTTCCAAAACTTGTATGGTATCCCTTTGCAATTGGACGGTAGGTTAACCAAGAAACACCTAATTTTAGCGTATGTACCTATAGTGTAGAGTATAGTGTAGAGCGAGCCAAAAGATTATTCGGGTGATTATTACTTTTGCGTTCTAAATATAAATATTTAATCTGCAAGAGAACCGATACCATATAGAGAGTACTACTGAGTACCTGTACCGGTATTTACTTTATTGCGTGAAGTATTTTTCTAGCTTCTTTCCACTTTTTGTCTGGACGTACTTGAGACGTATACATATCTCGAAAACTGGAGCCAAGCGAGAAAAAATAACATCACATTCATGATAAGGAACACTAAGTTACGCAGAAATGACTATTACATTTCTGGCAACAGATTGAGTGTTCCCATATGTTTTTCGGTATTTTTCTTACAATGCATTCATGAATAATAAAATCTGCACAAATATCTATTTTTGAACAAAAAAAAACTGGTTTTCGAATCCTAGCACTTTTTTAAAAAATCAAAAAACAAAACTAGAACAATTAACAATATTAAGAATTAAACAAATGACAATAACTTAAGGAATTTTAACGTGAAAAACACAATTAAACAGCAACTTTAGCAGTTGTAGACTTTAGTCCTACAACTTCTATAAGCATCACTTATTTAAAATGCAGTGAAGTTTTCAAACATATTTTCCCGATTATTAATAATAATTAGTAATTTTTTATTATTCTAACGTATTACTCCCAATTCTTTATGAAACCTCTAATAGAGAGCTGAATGAAATTTTATTTACCTCAAAAGTTGAATGTATTCTCGCTTAACTCAACATACCGAACACTATACAGTTCTTCCATGTTTTATTGTATTATCATGGGTTTAGGCTTTAATAACAAAAATCGATAATTCTCCGGAAGTTGGCGTTTGACAGATGCAATGAACGCGTTCATGTGGTTCTCAATTACTAATAAGATGTTCGTAATATTAACATCTTTTTTTATGGCGCAGCCTGTATATTATTTTAGTTTTAATTGTTAGTAATAAGTATTTACAAGACTAGGTACTATATTCTTCGAATTTAGAACACATCTTTTAAAACTTTCTTTTTGTTTGCACTTTAATTCTTCTTTTTCCATATGTTTATTACAATTTATATGTATTTATACCTATAGTTTGCTACAATCTACTAACATGTTTACAATGTTTGATTTTGCTGTACGAGCCAAGTTTTTAATACGCAATGTACTTTAAACAAATCTAGATGTAAATAGATAGACCCACATTTTGTAAATTATTTTCTATTGGGTGTTTAATTAATTTTTAATTTTAAGACAACAATAAAGCAGTGAATCTTGTTATACTCAACTTCAAATAGATAAAGTTATTTCACAATAATAATAGATTGTTGAATGTCATTGTATTGTTTTTGCCATGACACAGTCATAAAACAAATATTGACAGTAGTTCGACTTCGAAGATAGTTTTAACGAAAAAATGGTTAATTTTAGATTAGTCATACGTTCAAAATTTTTTATCTAGAATTTTTCGAGAATTCGGTACTAAAATAATATACAGGGATCTGCATTAAAGAAATACTTTTTCACAAAAATATTATACCAACTTAAAGCGCATTACGTTAGCAATTCGGAATCATATAAACGCACGTGTATTAAGTTCTTTTACACCTACTGCAAGAACTAAAAATCGCATCCGTCTAATGCGCATTTCCGAAAAAATAACGACAGCACTTCATGACATTTTACCTCAAAGTTTTAAGGGTCTTCCAAAAGTGTAATAATATATAAGGCCTAATAATATGTACCATTAAATAAGTACAACTGGGTGGCTACGTACTTATATGACACCTCGTAGATTTCAATATAATTTTAAAACATGCCACTTTCCGTGTACTTCACGAAATTAACAGAGATTATACAGACTCGTGTTTTGTCTCTCGGGGAAACCAGTAGATACACACGAACCCATTCTCATGAGACGAATAAACACGAGTCTGTCTAGTCTCTGCTAATTTTACGAAGCGCGCGGAAATTGACGAACTGTACTCATAACAAAATAGAATCGTTTTAAAAAATCCCCATTCATACAAGATATAATCTTCCAAACCGACAGAGATGATTCACCCTGTATAACATTTGCATGCGTTAAAACAATCCTCACAATGGATAACTGCAGTTGCATTGTTGCATACTATTTATTCCTGTAATTCCATTACTAATATCGTCAAATACCACACAAATTTAGACACAAAGGCACATTAAATTCGTTTTTAATGTAAAAAATAACAATATAAAAATATTGTCGCCAACACTGCTTGAAATGGTTGACAATTTCGGCCGGATCATGTCAACTGTATGGTCCTTTGTTTCGTATACAAGCTTATCCACTCAACTCGTACATTATGAGTTTTCACAGTTAGTATCTTACCCTATTATAGATAGCAATAAGCTCTATAATTAAAAACTAATTCCTAAACTTATATTAGTTCAGGTCATAACCATTGATATTTTTAATAAATTTTTAATAGTATTACATACTTTTTATAGCTTTTTTAGATTTCCTAGTTTGTTCTGAAATAATTTGTATTAAGGTACCTTACCTCTAAAATCAACTGGTTTTGAGTTATTTAGTTATTGGTGTTTCTTTTTTCTTTTATAATGTACACTTGAAAATTACATAGCAGAAATATAATTAAATGAATTTACGTCATATTTGATACTGAATGAAAACTTATTACTTTTTAGTAACATTTAATAATCACATATTGTGTGTTCAGAATTTAAGATCTAATCTATGAATGTTCAATTGAAGGAAATCGATTTTTTTCTCAATGAAACGCACGGTATATAGATACACGAAAAGATGGGTGACAGCAAGACGGAGAATAAACGCAATCGTGTGGTCGACTCGCAAGCAGTTCTGACGCTTTTCTGTCGAGTTTCTCCATCGATACATAACTATAGACGAAACATGGATACACTACTACACTCCGGACAAAGGAACAATCAAAACACAGGCGAACGGTCTTCGAAAAAGGCGAAGATAGTGAAATTGGCCGGCAAGGTAATGGCCTCGGTGTTTTGAGATGCACACGGAATCATCTATGCCAATTACTGGAAAGTGTTATGCGTCATTATTGGATTGGTTGAGCGAAGAAATCGAGAAGAAGCGTTCTCATTTGAAATAGAAAAAGATTTTTTTCCATCAAGACAATGCATGTGCGCACCTCTGCGCAGTTTCGATGCCCAAAATTATGGGATTAAAATTCGAATTAACATCCACCGAATTTGGCCCGCAGTGATCTTTTCTTATTTTGAAATTTTAAAAAATGGCTCGGCGAAGAACGGCTCACGTCGAACGAGGAAGTCATCGCCCAACCAGAATACCTATTTTGAGAACCTTCCGAAATCCTACTTTTTGTGGGGCTTAAAAAAATTTTGATGAAGTGTATAAAGTTAAATGGAAAATACGTTGAAAAATAAATAAAAATCGACAAAAAATATTTTGCTTGTCCATCTTTTTCTAAGGACTTATTGAACGACTATCGTATACAGGTATATCTTGATGCTTTATGTACTTTGTTATTATCTTCGTACAAAACTCATCATATCAGAAAATAATTGAAATAGCTAATATTTTAATTGTCATCAAGAATAGAATAGTGCTTTCAAGAAAATTGATTTTAATATACAATATACCTTCACCCTATTCGATTAGATGAAAAACCTATTAATTTTTGCATCTTTATTGTAAAATCTACAATCTATTCTCTAAGTTAAAAATTCTATTGAAAAAGTCTGCAAAATGTAAAAAGTTTGATGTAATCCGTAAATTGAGCTTCAATAAAACGGTTAACTTTACGCTATAGAAATAAACGCTTTTAGTCTACCACATTTAGCTTTAGCACAAATGGTTTTATTAATATTATCTTTCTCTCTACTTAAATAAATTCAGCCAAGCCAAAATAAGGCAGGAAAAATTTGAACAACTGCAATTTGCAGGAGACATGGTATCTGTTCTTGTTCTTGACCGTATATCCTTGTAATGACAGTGTTGTAATAATTAATAAACTTATGGCGCATTAAATTTTAGCTTAAAACGAACAAATACTTTCCATAATTTAACACAAATATCGCTGTTTTCAGTAACCTACTAATATCATCGATTAGACGCAACATTTTTGTTAGTATATGGGTAAGTTTACGTAACTAGTCAGCTCGGGAACGAATATTCCGATGCAATTAGATTAGACGTGTATCATGTTTATCTATCATGAAACACTCCATCTCTGTTCCAGGTATAAATGTTACTAGAAAAATTGTGCACAAATTTATCATTCATAATTGTTTCTGTTTATTCTGTTGTTTTGTCTGTATGCATAATTCGAATTAATTTTGTTGTTAAAAACTAAAATATTTTAGAATAACTAAAATGAGGAGATTAATAAACTATTTATCACATTCTTAAAAAATTTGTTTTTAATGCATAAATTAATTGCGTTCGTTTTTCTTATTTTTTTTTCTTTTATTGACAATTTTATTGATCTTTGGCGACACTTTAACACTATTGCTGTAATTTCTGTACCTGATGTAGAACTTGTTGGTGAACTGGGCGAATCAATCTGTTCAATTCGCTTCTGTTTCATTAATCTTGGAAAAGTGTTAGTTCGTTTATTTGCACATTCTTGCATATGTTTCACTCTCATATTGCGTGGGACGTAAGATCCGCACTTGTTTTTACATGGTTCTAAGACAGAACCGCAGGTAGTTATGTGAATCTTAAAACAAACTAAATTACGAAAAATGTACCTATTATTCTGTGCATACTTACGCTTTCGGTCTCTCTTTGAATCAATTTATTGCAAAAATAGCAAGTAAACGGTCTATAATTACTGTTCATCATGTTTTGTTTTTTACATTCAACGACGCACTAGCATTTTTCTGTAGTTGTAGAATGCAAGGTGTGAGCTATCTCTATACATACAAGATAAGATATATCATGAAATCGGATAAAATGATATCACTTTTATATATATACATATGTATATACGTAACTTTATTTGGAAAGTATTAAATTAATTACACTACATTCTATGCTGAAAGGTCGATAACTTAGCACGTTATGTGCGTATATCCGTGTAAGTTATACAATTTGTTTAGTAAGTTAAAATAATTATCGAGATGTTCATTATAATTTTATTATTAAAACAATTTATTTGTATATACACTGCTTGTCATAAGTTTGAAATCACCTCTGATGTAATGAACGTATTGCAATGCATTTTACCACAAATAGTATAAAAATGAAGTAATAAACAACATTATATATTTTATTTAAAACTACGCTGTATTCAATGGAAAGATTCCATCGATCGATTCTTTTTTAATGTAATGAAGGTACTGAAACTCCGAGTAGTATCACTTTAGATAACCAAAAACTTCAGTTAACTAAACATCGTTCGTTCTTAGGTGTTTCTATAGATGATACGCTAAAATGGGGTCAACAAATAGAACAGATGTGTAACAGACTCAGCAGTGTATGCTTTGCATTGCATTAGAAATTTTATAGAAAGTAACAAATTTTCAAACTATGAAAGCAGTGTATCATGCTTATTTTGTGTCAATCGTAATAACACTGTGCCAACATATTTCAAGTGAAAGCAACTATTTATCGCGAACGACAAAAAGCAATATATTTTCGCGTATAATAAAAAAAAAAATATGTTTTATAATTTTTATCCCTGATGATGTCAAATGCAAATGACGTGAATCAGACGTTAGACGTTTGAATATATGAGTTTCGTCCACATACTGCGGAAATTGCAGATGAAAGTGCACCATCTACATATTCTCATTTAAGCAATGCTGAAGAAGAATACGTACAGACCGTTGAATTTTGAGATCGGCCAAACATGTGGCACGCCCAGTAGCTTCTGAGCCATCCAAATTTGAAAAAGGAAGAAATATATAAGTGGGAAAATATTTACAAAGGGAGACAAATGATTGGAAATTGATGAATATGTTTTGTACAAATTTACACGATCTATGGATCGAAATTGTTCGCGATATAGATATTCGCAACTGGGCATTACAAGCCAATGATAATTTAAAGCATTCCGCAAGTGGATAGTGCAGTTTAAGAACGAAATCGAATGGTGTTTAGGAAGACAACCGAATTTATAAGACAATCGTTCATCATAATGTTTTATATTTGTTCAGCATCGAATGTTAAGATTGGGGCTTCCACGTCAGGCATTGGTATTCAGTATGCACTACAGTGACAATATTAGCTAAATCCAATGTTCTGGATAGATTGTGTTCTTATTATAACTGCGCCAAAAATGCTCGAACGAACAACGTATCATCTTATCTTAGACATCAGAATAATCAAGCAAGATCCCCGGTTTACAATTCCGTCGTGACTACTCTTGTTCTAACTGATGCTCAACTACTGCCATGTTAAACAGATTTTTTGCAGAATAATGGACGTGCAATATCGGTCATCGACCCTCGGATAAAATTCTTTCCTGGTGATTGCAGCAGCTAGACCATGTTTTTTAACAACTTCTTCTATTCCTTCTTCTTAGGGTGGGCTTTGAATCGTAATCTTGCATCAATATAAAGTTTTCACCGACCAATTGCAGATCGGACGGCACAGCATTGTATTGTATTCGAGGATGTCTCCGTAGCTTTTATTCTTCAATGTTTACTTTCACAGTATCACCTACTCCAGATGAACAGCAACATCCTCAGACCACTACATTGTTTTACAGTAGGCACTATACCATACACCGTGGTGCCATTTTTTCTACAACAGATCTTCTACCAAAAATGTAGCTTGTAGGATCAAACATGTCATGTCAATTCTTCGTCTACAAAATTCTTCACCAACCTTCTAATGTCCAGTCGTTGTGCTCTGGCCTAGTCTAGTCTTTTACTTTTACTTGTCAACCGCCTTGTGAACTGCTACGCATCCTATAAGTCCCGTTGCTCTCAGTTGCCTCTTTGTTGTCAAAGAAATCGGGGATTTTGGCGGTGTCTGTTGAACTCGGCACAGATTTCTAATGCTGTTGATCGTCTCTTTCTCTTGGAGATGACAGTAATTGTTAAATCTTCTGGAGCATTTGTAACTGTAGATCCGTTGACTGTGGTTTGTCTTGAAATCAACTGGTACTATGTTACGTTTTAATTGTTGGAGCTGGCGACACTCTTTTAGCTATGTTTACCACCATTACTCACTATTCATCACTAACACTATGGCGGTGTTATTGATGAATGTGATTTATATGTGAGAATGCAATTTTATACGTTGATGGTGTTGTCTAAAGTGAGGTCTATATTGTCTTTTTTTTATGTCTTATTTTTAGGGATACAGTAGTTTGATCAATACGTGAAACCTCCCTGCTGATCAAATATATAAGTTCCTAGCCATGTGATTGATGATACTCTATACAAATGTACGCACATCCCACTGCCAAGAGCAACAAACTCGTATTTCAGATGATACTATGTAGTAGGGAATCCTTGAAGTTTCAAAGAGGTACATACAATTTCAAATTTATCTCTTTTTAACACTTACGGCCAATTCATGGCCAATTGTGCGAAAGACTGAAAGGCTGCGGACTATTTTTGGCAATTCTACAAACAAACTGAATATCTTTCACAGTTTTCAAATGACGCTAAGTAATACCTTTTTCATCAGTATTCATGATTCATTATTTTTTTAAAATTTAGTGTTTATCGACACTTGTCTGCGTTGGATATTCAACAAAGATAGTTTGAACTTAGGAGCTTAAGATCTCTTGATGGACGTAAACGAGTCTGGCGAAAACTGGGACAAGGGTTCATGCAATGTAATATTTCTCCAAAGATTCCATTCCGTGGTAGCTCTAATGTTCTAGGGTGAAATTTCTCAAGGCTTCTACAAAGTTACTCCCTATTCGGCTAACAGTTAAATTCTGTTCGGGAGATATATGACGTAAGTGTACTTTTCTTTAAAAATAATTCAAAAAGGAGCATGGCCCTCTTGATTACGTTTTTTATGATCATATTGTATATGCAAACCACAGAATGTCAATAAAAAGGTTATTGTTGTACTGTACAGTATTACTTTAGCATAACCAAAATATGTTCCTCACCAGCTAAAAGATAACAATGGAAAACGCATACGTGGATTTAAAGTAGTGCAAGGCTAATTATGACGCAAATATAGTACTGGGAATTTAGGAAATGTAAGTACAAGTTTTATTGCTATATAGAAGTAAACTCTGGAAAAGTAGATATCATGAGCTCTAAAGGAATATTCCGTCTTAGAACATAAAACAGATAAAAGCCAGTGATGAATGATGAATCTAGCTGCCACACATGTGCATTATTTATTATTATTATCTTTTATAACTTTTATAACAACTATACTAAGTACATTAGTTCGTGAAAAATTGTAGATATTTTTAATGTTGCTGCACTCTGATTTCACCGTAAATGTACCCAGAAACGGGTAAGTTTACAATTACTTGTTCATCAAGTTTTTGAATTACTTAATAAATAAAGTAAATTATTTCTCTCTTAGGAAACAAATAAAAAAATAGCAGGATCTTGGAATTTTGCAAAAATGCCAAATAAATCAAAAAAAACGAGAATTAAGTGCAAGAAAGGATACAATTTTATTATAACCAATATTCACGCTTTTAAATCTTAAAACTTTTCAACTAGAGTAATCCACGCCCGCGACATTTTTTAAATTAAATTACTAATAATTTTCGAGAATTGTCCAAAAAAATAGGCAATTTATTCCACTCACGGTCGTTTCTTCAAGAAAAAAACAGAAAAGATAATATTCTTTCTCCTACACCACGGAGTTGTACGTAATCTGCTCCAAAAATTATGGGTTCCAAATTTCTATGTAATAGATGAAATTACACTTTTCATTTTTGTAAATAGTAACATGCATAAGCATAAGAAAACTTGACTAAAACAACTGTTTCTCAAAAAGTTCACAGAACCAAAATAATAAAATATTAGAATGTATGTACGTATAATATTGTTGTTTCTAGCAGTTCAAATGTAAAATACGTAAAAATCCATTCGTAATGAATTCGTTGCAGCGTGTGCACAGTCACATATTTTTGATTGGCTTGCTCAAACGAAAAATATAGTCATTATTTTAGATAAGAAACTACTTGACCAAATTCTCCCACACACCTATAAAAATAAATATGCAGGTGTGTATTTATTTTCAATTTTTCGAATATGTAACCAATTAAATTGCACACTCAATTTTGTATTCACTTCCCTCAAAAAATAAAGTGCACCCAGATTGCTGTTTACAGCAGACTCTTACCTTAATGAATAACAGCTAAATATTAGAATAAATTTTGAAGCAAGGAAACCTTACTTATATAGCGTATCCACGTAGAGCGGTGATGTAATGTACTTCCTCGAGCAATTTGTAAAAAAGTTTTCAAATAAGTATTATTCGAAGAGGAGTCCTGCACAACACAATATTATATTTAACTGTACAGGTATCCAGTTTCTGCTGCGCACAATATGAGCTTAGTCTCTTAAATGAAACACCTGTATATTACGAGGGTGGTTCAAGAAGTCCTTACAAGAAACCTAAGCGATGGCGCTCGTAGCATAGAAACTGGTTTATTTCTAATAAGGATCATTAGTCACGGGACAGCTTCAAAGTCTTAGTTATATCCATCACACAGTTTCACTTTTATTATCGATTTAACCAAAGAATTTTTGTTTATATTGAAAAATTTAAAAAAGTGAGCTTCGAGCGCTGATTAAACAATAATTAAAACGTTTAAAACGTTTAACACCGAAAAATATCAAAGCTGAGTTGGATGGAGCTCATGGCGCATCTGCTTCTCTGTTAGCAACTGTTTACAATTGGGCAAATGAGTTTAAACGTAGCCTTACATCCACAAAGATGAACATCGTTCTGGACGTCTGGTGGAAGTTACCCCCGAAATGATTAACAAAATCCATGGTATGATGTTAAATGATCGACGAATCAAAGTTGTTGCCACAGACATATCGCTTATCACTTGAAAAAGAAAAAGATCCTCCTCCATCAAGACAATGCACGGGTGCACACTTGCGCAGTTTCGATGGCCAAAATTAAATGTTGAAATTAAAGTTTGAATTAGTACAATATCCTCCATATTCACCGGATTTTGCCCCCGGTGACTTCTTTTTATTTCCAAATTTTAAGAAATGGCTGAACGGACAACGGTTCACGTTGGGCTTAAAAAAGTTCCGAAACCATTTGGAAAGTATAGAATTAAATGGAGATTATATTGAAATATAAATAAAAATCTATAGAATATACTTTGTTTTTCTATCTTTTTCTAAGGATTTATTAAACGACGATTTCAGATACTACTTTTCAATTCATGTCAACATTCCTCGTCATTCCTTATATTTATCCAGGCTGATAATTTTTTTTGCGAAATGACTTTGTTTCTTTAACGTCTTATATATGCTAAGGTGTTTTCAACTGCATATTGACAAAAACCGTTGTCATGTTTGATATACATTATTCTAATTTTTTTTCAAATAGAACACTCAGTACATTTTCCCAGACTCTGATGTAGAAACTCTTTCTGAAGGCTTTTTTATAAACATTTTCCTATACCTAAAAAGTATCCTCCTCCACCAGTTCTTCGATGAAATACTAGGAACTTTTGTATTTCTAAAAGTATTCATAAAAAAATAACCTACAATATTTGTTTTGTACGCACAATTTCAACAATCTACTCGGAGTGATCACATACATAGCTATAATGCGATCTCTTATATTTTGTTGAACATTTACTAAGCTTTCGAGAGTAACATTTTGTAAAACATGCAAGTTAGACGTTACGTTAAGTTCTTTTTTTCATAAACATTTCTGCTTAGGTAAGTTACGTAATTTTTTAAACATCTTTTGGTAGATTCCTCTTAATGACTGCTGAAAACATGTATGTGATGCTTTAAATAGATCTATTCGTTTCATGCTTAACTTTGATTAATAATTTTCTATTTATTTTCACTAGTTATTATTCAATTTGCTATAGAGTGTATATAAAAAAATTAGGACCACTTCCACTTTATACAAAAAAAAAACATACATTTCTTCTGAAGATAGTCATTATTGAGTATTGAATAATTTAAGAAACACAAAAGTATTTCAACGGGGCACTCTAAACATTTTTGTGGAAATCTTATGCGCATCTTCATAACTAATTTACCAGGGAAGGGCACATTTTAGGTATAATGAAATATTTATAAAATCATTTCTAGAAGAGCTTCTCTGTTAGACTCTAAAAGATATGCAGAGTGTTCCATTAAAAGAATTGAAATAACATGAATCTAACTTGGTAACGATTTTAATGGCCGTCTTTTTGAATATAATTGTAATAATGTTTTTCAATATGCTATTGGAAACTCAAAAAAATATTCAACAAACTTCTTCTGTAAACTGTTCAGAAAAGGAATTATTTTCTGCCTACGCAGGGCGCCGGGTAGGTACCCTGTATAATGAATAATTTTAATCATTTTCTTTCAGATTTACTCCAACAAAAACAATGACATATGCACACCCTGTATTTTGCCAAACAACACTCATGCCATCTCTCAATATTTTTGTGAGAGAATATTTCCATCAAATATTTATTTTACGACGTTAATACATACCTTTCGGTAGTTGAAAAACATTTTCGCCTAAGATAAGGTCAGTACTGCAACATTTTGTACTTCGCAGTAGTAAGCAATATCTGTCTATTCATTATTACTCCATCGATATCAAAAATATATCCGCAGATAAGAACTAGATAAGCAATTTATATCATTCAGTAAAGCTAAGACGTTGTAAAAAGTGCCATCTTTCAAACCGCCATACTATTCCAGGTAAGTTCTAGATAAAATATTTTGCAACGGCGTCATATTGTACGTTACCAATGTAATTATTAAAGACATCACAGCATATTTTCTGTAAATTTTCTTGGCGTAGGTACGTACAGCTTAAACGGTTAAAAATGTGTATGTTTATTATTATGACGCACAAAAATTACATGTTTTGAAAACAATTGCTATTGTGGTAAGATTCAAACTTAAATAAAGATAATTTCAGGTACCCATGGCAAAGAAATTATTGATTTTGAATTTGTGCCTCGTCTTCTATGCTGTGGCATCAGCATCTACCCATGAATGCGAAGAAACGGACACGGAATTGACCTGTTCGGAAAAGAAGCTCAATAACGTACCAAAAGTGAATATTCAAAACAAAATAGAATTACTGGATATGTCCCAAAATGATTTAGAAGAATTATTCAAAGTTGATTTCAACGAATTTATAAATTTGGTGACTCTATATTTAAATGATAACTCTATATCGTACCTTGAAGACGATACGTTTGAAAGCTTATCGCAATTAGAATTCATCGATCTGTCCAGAAATCTTTTAGCAGAAATTCCGGAAAATATAATAGCTAACAATAAGAAATTAACACTTTTAGATCTTTCAGAAAATTTGTTTCAATCCCAAACACCGGTTTTGATTTCGAAAAGTTTGGAAGTACTGGATTTATCGCAATGTAAACTGAGTCGTTTCTCAAATGAGAGCATACAGAATTTACCCAACTTAAGGTTACTGTACTTAAATTCTAATAACTTGATTACATTAGATCATCGTATGTTCACCATTCCAAAGTTGTTTTTTTATGTACAAATTGATTTTAATCCATGGGAATGCAGTTGTGATACTGTGAGAATGCTGAAGCACTTAACAGATAAAAATATGTTTGCGATAACCCAACCAGTTTCTTGTGTAGATGACAATAAGTCGCATATACACATTTACGATAAGGATGGTCCGAAAATATGCAAGGCAAAAAGGAAAGCCAACGACGAAGCCTCAACACTATCAAATTCTATCGATCTTGGCTTTGACGATGACATCTATCTAAAAGATATATACTTAAGTGATGATCAAAAAATTACTAAAGGAATTAAGCACCTCGAAGAGATCCTAAAGAACGAAAAAATGTATTTTCAAGAACTCAAAAATGAAAAGAACGTAGTAGACTCCGTAACTGTTTGGACGGTTAAAATTTTTATTCTAGTAATATTTTTCAGTGGCATTGCTTTGGGTATTTTAATATCTGCGGTAATACATAGGCGAGTTCGACGAGTACGATCAAATTTGCTTCTTAAGACAGGATCAATGACAATATAGTACCTACACTGAAACTATAATTCTACTATTGAAACAATCATAATAATTATGATTTGATAGATTTTATTTAATTCTAGATTTAAATTACATGTTGCATTGTTGCATTAAACCTTGCATAAGCGGTAGTGCTGTATAAAAATTGTATTTGTAACAATATGATTTAAAATGTTTATGTACAGATATGCCCGAATGTAAAATATAAAGATACTTAATTTTTAAATTTCTTTTTGTATTATTTTTACCCTGTAAACGTTCAAGATACAACGTAATTGTTTTATGGAAGAATGCATTCAATTATATTCATTCCTACTAAATCGGCGAACTTGGCACGCAGTGCAGTATACATTCAAACGTCTTCCTAGTACTAATGCTTATAGGTAGGTATTTCGTACCTATAATACTCACACAAACTTCCACGGTAGAATTTAAAACATGTTATCATATGCTACAATCTTTTATAATTAGATTAGGGAATTTTATAAATGATACTAATCAAGATACATACTTTTGATTAATAAACTGCATACTTATGATAATCCGTACTCGCGAGAAAAGTTGTTTTATATAGTGTATATAGTTATAGTTTTATTTATATATTAACAAGAACAATTGTAATATAGTAATCTTTAAACAAATTCTGCAATGGAACGAAAAAACAGCTATGTTTTGCAGCAACAATTTTTTTTGTTTACCTTTACGTAAGTCAACAAAGGACCTGAATAGTTCACAGATATTCTTCGAGTTTGGCTTGCCTAACTACCAGTACAAAATTAATCCAAGTTAAATAATACGAATAGGTTCTCTATCATCAAGCAAACAGAAAAGGCGTAAATAAAAAATATTGTGTGTGGAATTTGTACAGCGAGATGAATGGTGGCATGTATGTTAACCTCTAACTAATGCAAATAAATATATACTCGCCGTATGTATGTATTTCCTAAGTATACACTGTGAGAAGAACAGTGCAATATCGAATCAATCGAATATGTTTTTTATTATTAAATTAAATATGTGTATGTACAAGACACAAAAGTAAACTTGGGCGATTAGCAGGCGATAAAGTAGTATCGGCAGATGGCAAACGATGTTGCACCTTACGCCATTCATCAGTTTGGTACAAACGCCGTTCAATAAGTCCTTAGAAAAAGATAGAAAACCAAAGTATGTATTGTAGATTTATATTTATTTTTCAACATGATCTCTATTTACTTTCTCAAGCGTTTCTCTAGCTTTTTTAAGCCCTCCAAAAACTAGGAATTCAGAAGGTCCTCAAAATAGACATCTGTTTGGGCGATAACTTTCTCGTTCAACGTCCGCCGAGCGATTTTTTCAAATCTGGAAATAAAAAGAAAACACTGGGGGCCAAATTTAGTAAATACGGAGGATGTTGCACTAATTCGAACTTAAATCCCATAATTTTGACCATTAAAACTGCGCAGATGTGCGCCCGTGAATTGTCTTGATAGAAGAGGATTTTTTTCTTTTTCAAATGAGGACGTTTTTCTCGATTTGTTCGCCCAACCGGTCCAATAACGACGCATAATACTTTCCAGTTACTGTTTGTTCTTTTTCCAAGTAATCGGTGCATACATCTCAAGAAACCGAGACCATCACCTTGCCGCCCGATTTCACCGTTTTCGCCTTCTTCTGAGCTAAACCTACCTTCAAAACCTACAGTTTTGACTAGTCCTTTTATCTCCAAGTATAGTAATGTATCAATGTTTCGTTCATAGTTATGTATCGACGGAAAAACTCGCCAGGATTGCGATGGAAGAGTCAAAACAGCCTCAGAAGCGACCACATGATTGCGGTTATTCTCCATTGAGAGCAAACGCGGCGTTTTGCCGAGATTTTTTTCACGCCCAATTTTTCGTGCAAAATTGAAAACACTGTACCTTGCGATATGCTTGTGGCCTCAACTATTTCGCGCACTTTGATTCGTCGATTATTCTAAACCATATCATGGATTTTGTCAATTATTTCAGGGGGAGTCACTTCCCCTGAACGTTCAAAACGATGTTCATATTTTGTAGATGTACGACCACGTTTAAGCTAATTTACCCAATTGTAAACAGTTACTAACACAGGAGCAAATGTACCATGAACTTCATCCAACTCAACTTTGATCTCTTTCGGTGCCTTTTAAATATAACTGTTTAATCACCGGCAGTGCCACACACACGGCAACTGCCGCACCAAAACTTTTAATATACCTCAGCAAAAATTCAAATAGAAGCAGTTTTCCATAACGTAAGAGATAAATTTATAAATGAGTACACATTTGTGTTTATCGTAAATTAAGGTTAGAAGAGTTTAAAACAAATTTATATTAGATCTAAATAGATTTTGTTGTCGTCCCAGATTTTAAATACCAGATATATTTGAGCTTAATCTATTTACATTTAACTTCAGCAAAAATTTTTCTCAATGCAATCACACTAGTATGATATAATGTTGACACAGATGTCCGTCATATCGTCAATTATTCACAACTGTTGATGGGTGCGAGTGAACGTACGTCAACGCATTAAAACATTACACCATCACAAATGTATCTTACCTTTAAATACAACCCGAATTTTTTCCAGTTTCCAGTTTTGCAATGTATTTGCAACAAACTCGTCTACGATCTAATTCCAAAACAACCCCAAATTATGTTTAATGGGTGCACAAATATGCTGAACCTAACTGACTAAACTGCATGTGTTAAAAATCTTGATCGTGTTATACCCCAATAACGCCCGGCAAAATTATTAAAAATAAAATGAAGAAAATTAATGTACTCACAGTAATCTCTAAATACATACATATCACATTGTTAGAGTTTACTGCCTTAAACTACCATTGGGATTTTTGGATGAGACCACTTATTTAGGAGCAAGATGTTGAAGAAGTTAGGAAGTTTTATACAATACAAATGTTGGAAAATATGTTACATTTATTTGAAACAATTCAATTGAAACTTCGAAACATTATCTATGTAAATATGTAATAATTAGCAAAGATCTGCGGTTGGCTTACATAATTGTGTTAAAGGCTGCTACAATATCTTTTCTACAATATTGTCGTACATCCTTTCAAGTGTACAAACGTAAGCTGCAATAAAAGGAATACTGGATATGTATAGATAGAATGTTTTATGTCTAGTATGTTCTTTAATAACAACAAAAGAAAACATTTAGTACGTACACTCAAAGTTCCAAATTATTAGTCCAACGTTATTCAAATTTAAATTAGTTGATGCTGAAATCCAAATTATGGTTGAAATGAATTTCTGTGAATGTTCAGTACAACGTAGTTAGAGAAACATAACTCCAATAACAATAAAAGAAAAAATTCTTATGTATTAGATCTATTATTCGCAAAATACCGAAGCCGGTAATATATTATAGGTTTTACACATTTTTTACTTCGAATTACCTTCTTATAGGCAAAGTTTAAGGTCCATTTACACATATTAGTTCCATGCCGGTGTCGGGCATTCTTGTCGAGTAATTATTAGAGCGCAACAAGTCAATTGCCTAGCAGTAGCGTCACTGCGCTGAGTTGTTATTTAGAACAAAAAACAATAAGAGAATTTATGAAAGCGCAAACATAATATAGAAAACAATTCACCGAATATGCTTAGACGGCTGAAAAGAAATCCGGAAGTGAGGCTAGCAAATAAGGGTGTGTCGATCCTTTCAAGGTCATTGTCCTTGCTACAATCGATACTACGGAATTTTTTTTAATGTCTGTAATTTCATCTATAGTTAGCCACAGCCGTTCATTTTTTACTGCGGTATATTGCACGCACTTAACATCATCGTTAAATCACATAGAAATTCTTTAACGGTCCCCTTCCGATTTTTTTAAATTTGTGTGTTGCGCAATTGCACGGTTCCTGCACATATATAGTTTCCTAGTTTTTCAAACTAAACACCTGATTTCTTTACCATTATATATTAAGTCTGAAAATTACCATATACTTGTTTACCCTGTTAGCAAACAGACAAGTTGGTGCATTTCTAGGCAACTCCGACACTCATCAACTCTGCACTGCGATATGTATTGCACATAACACACAGCATAGAAGGCCGGAAAGTGCCGACATGTAACGAAGCAGCTCTGTATCCCCCCAAAACTCTCACGGTTAAACAGCACTGAAAGGCAAGCGAAAATATTGCGCTCTACTAATTATATTAGGAAATAAGCCATATACAGAACGAACCACTTAAATGATACACGCAAATAACAAAGGAAGAAAACAAACATTGCAAATTCTGAGCAGGTAGAGTCAGTATGCACGATGGGGGCCTCATTCTTACTACAACAGATAATTTTAACTATTTAGCATTACGTCACTCGAAACACAACCTACATTGTTTTAAATAAAATGTATTTCGTTTAAAATTTGAATATTTTTATTCCCGCTGTTTAAAATATGCTACTTGGTTTTTACAGCTACAACACGAACTTTAGATAAACGAAACCCACATCAAATACAGCGCCTGAGTAGCATGCAACTATACATGCCTCCATGATATTTGTTACCTGAGACATAAATGTTTAAGTTTTTTGAAACAATTGTTACAGTCGGGAATTTTTATTACAATGACTTAAAATTAAAGCAATGTGAATGTAATTTTATGTTTTGAAATGAAAATTATTTCGTACTTTATACACATTTATTGCTACTAGCAGTATAGAAGTACATTTTAGTTATAACATTACAATATTTATTTTTGTGTTGTAATGCTTTATTACTTTCCTAGTCTTTCACGCACTTAGTAATTTTGAATATTGAAAGGAATATTTAAAAATTATCGATTTTTATTTTTTATTAATAAATATTACGATTTATGCTAAGGTACTTGAACACGAAATAAAATATATGTTCCAATTTAAAAAAATGATGGCCCCATCGTGCATAATAACTCTACCTGTATTTACTCTACCTGTTCCATCGCTTTAATTAATTCTTCCTGTATAGTAATCAGAAAGATTATCATACCAATCAACCATTGCGAAAAGAATGCTAAAGTATTGTCCTGTAAATTTATCCACAAAAAGAAAAATTGTTTCATATCGGCATAGTAGGCTAGCATATGTGAAATGCAATGGGTTTTGTAAGAATAACCTGCGTTATTGCCTCAGGAATGCATATAGGATGTTCCAGTACCCTGTACAAAACATCTATTTAAAAAAGTTTTTATTAAGTAATATGCGAACGTATGCAAAGCATTAGGGAATCTATCACCGAAACCAATCTGCTGTAGAACAGATTTTAAGTGGATTCTATTTAGACCAATTTTATTTAGCAAAGCCTTTGTTCATGTCGATCATCAGCTCCTACAAACACTTATAGAGTTACGAAAATGCTTTTGCCTTGGTTCAGATCTTATCTGTCTGATCGCACTCAGACAGTAGGTATACTTGAGCACTGCAACATCGAACTCAATTCGAGTATGTTACGATGTAACTTATTGGATTCCATTAAATTTTTTTCTTTTCATCAAATATCGCATAAACTTTTCTAGATTCCTGTACAACATCTTTGCTTTCCAAAGTAATTCAATTGCTTTAGTATCAAATTAAAAACGTTCAGCTCTTATCTAGGAAATATAATAAAGAACCATCTGTACTGTAAGACTAAAAATTGTAACGTAAGATCACTATCATTAGCGCCACGTGAAGAGATATTCACCCAAACGCGGTCCGAAAACCTATGTCCTAGAGATCCTTGCTCTGTACCATTTTCGGTTTCTCCAGCGGCTTATATACCCGCAGGGTATATAAGCCGCTTCTCTCCAGGTCCGAGTTTTTTTAGGTAAAGCTATCTCCAGCCAATGATAATTCCGGGCTATTCATCTACATTCATCTAAAAATTAAAGTTTATTTTAGTTTTAGAAAAAAAAAGCTAATAATTTAAGAACGTTCGTACTACGAGACATTTTAGGACAGTTAAGATTTTGCACTTTTGAAATAGATTGTAAACTCTGCGAATCCTCTTCAAATTGCGACTTGTGTTTTCACAACAGGAATACATACAATAACATTTATTGCTTACAAACGTTCAAATGAGAAATCTGACTAATTAAAAAAAAATAACTTTAATGTTGTGAACCACAAGGCTTAGCTACGATACAAAAATTGACGTAATGATTTATGACAAATCTCTTTTTATAAACAATATATATTTCAACTTAAACAGATTAATTAGTAACAAAATCTAGACTATTGCTAAAAAAAAAAAACAAACTAAATATGTTAGCCCAAAAGAATAAACCACATACATGTATACCTAACTACACAAACGCTACGATAAAATTTAATAGTCGCTGGGATATTTCTTCAATTATTAAGTGTTAACAATTTATTGATATACATTAAATTTGGAGCGATTTTAATGAACGTTTGCGCAAACAAAGGTAATCTAATTCCGATTTTTTTTTATAAAAGGTGGCAAAGAGTAATTTTGCAACTTACATATTTCTCTATTGTAATTAAAATGTTCATAACACAATATAAATAAGTATGGCTTACCTGCATGCATTTAAAAATAGAATAAATAACTTTATAACACTTCACAATAGATTAATCGAATACCGACCCGAAAATGAATGTTCACAAGACAACTTGAAAGAAGGAAAACTGAATATGCGATATTTTTTTCTTTAAATGAATACCTCAGTTTGTTGAAGATGCCATTTTGGTATAATAAATAAGTCAACCAAACAATTATTTTGTTATACATTAGTAAAAATATTCTGTTTTGCATTCATAACCTGACAAGATTTTTATTTGTATTTTGTTCGCAAAAAATGTTTTTATAACATGCTATTTAGAATGTTGTAAAAATATCTATAACCCTGCTTGGTATATGTATACTAAAAAAAGAATCCTTGAGTATGTTTGCGACATCCTGAAATTAGAAACTCCATCGTACGCATACTGCAAGTGTCGTAAGTCAAAAAAAATGAAATTTGAGATAATTATGGTAAATTGATTGAAAATACAGTAAATTAGTTTTGGCCTGATGATTTTATCTGATTAAGTGCAGTTCAATCTTGGATTTCTCTAAATGTTTCTCTACTTATGACTCTTTAAATGTTTTTCTACTTATGACTCTTTATGTCTTAGCTAATGGTAAGAAAAACTCGATGTTTTCCCGCTTTCAAATTTTGATGTCTATGCAACCAGGAAACACAGCAAGCTATTTGAAAGCAAAAACGAGATTAATAAAGACCTGTAATAAACTTTGAATTAAATGTCGGAATACTTGTCGCACCTCTGAATACTAATAGCTGCTCATTCTAGAAATGATATTAAAAGGTACATATAATAATAAACATTATATTCATAATTGTATTCTTTTATTTAAGAAATCAGTCTTTTGCATCAGTTTTTAGCCAACAAGTGATGGCAACTCGTATCACACAGACAATCACAAAAAACATGCACAAGTCACAAAATGTCTACAAAGTTTTCATTTGTTTAATTCGACAATACGCCACGTAAGAAAAAAAGTAATATTTTGATGACGAATTAATTAATTGATAACTGTCTAGCGAAGACAAAAGACTAGAAAACTTTGTATGATCTAATTGAATTTTCGCGAGAGTTTTGAAGATAAGTTAGTCGTTTTGCTACCTAAATTTTTTCGGTGTGCTTAAAAATATAAGATAACTCAAAATTTGTGACTTAGACAACAAATGACAAGAAAAAAAGGAAGAAAATACAGTCTTAAACAATTAATCATAACAAGAGAACATTGCTATATGTGAAAATATACAGTACATAAATCTGATACATCTTATAGACAATTGTGTATAAAAACAGAAGTTAACAAAGACATATAATAATAAAATAAAATAAACTAAACACAAACAGTTTATCTACTTAAATATATAATAAAACTCTGCCAGCAGTATAGTCTATTAACATATAAAGCTAAATATGTATTATGTATGTATGTATATATACAGTATCATAAAAATTCTAGTACTAGTTCAACGATAGTGATCGATCAGACATTTGAAACCAGAAGCTTCCTTTCCGGTTTTTAATTGCAATGAAATTTGCAGTCGATGCGAATTTTTTAAATCTGTATATAAATACATCTACATATACGTCGTACATGCACAACACAAAATGTAGTTATAGTTGTAATTTCAATTATTCACCATCGCACTTTAGGAATTTGTATTAGAATTAACAAAGTATTAAAATATATAGGCCTTTTTTTCACACCAGTATAAACATATACAACACAACATGAATATAGTCGAATTTGTTTCTATAAATATTTCAGATATTGTAAATAGTTCTGTTTCTCAAATGCATATTTAATATGTAGTAAAATTGTGTCATAGATAAATGGAATACCGTTAGAGTAATGTGTTGGAGTCAGGACTGGATGTACTACGAGAAAGAAATATGCATATCCAACAAAAATAAAATTACTGTGAATAATATTTTGATAAAATCAGGTGGAATACAACAATTGTGGAATTATGCCGCTCTTGAATAAGTCAAATGTTATTCAGTGAACAAGGTGTTAAAATATGCAGCATTCACAAACTTAAAATGAAACAAAATAATTCCCACCGGCTTTATAATTTAAATCCAAAAAATCCAAATGGATTAATTCTTTTGAACTAAATCAAATCGGTATTTTGCCTATGGTTAGTTTTGTGGCAATGAAAAATTCCCCCGTTTTATATCTCTCCAGCAAATCACGAGATTAAAAAAAAATTCACATAAATTAAGGCCCTAAAGCATGTTCCATCATCTGTAAGCATAGAGATTCTAAGCTACTCTCAATATCCACATTCTTCAGTAACGCTTTCTTGTTTTTCGATTCGAGTTCGGCGTCTTGAAATCTAACGTGATGGCCGTTGGAATTCTGTTGTGTATCGCAACCAAGTAGCTGCAAGTTTTGCATTGGCGTTGCAGATTGGAATATATTTGTCAGAGCTATACTTCCAACTGAATGTCTATGGGCACTGGCCCCTGAGTTCTTCTGCATATTAGGATAGGAGGAGCTCTTATGACTGTATATTTGTTGTAAACTGCTGTCTGTCGCTGGTGACAAGTACGGTGATGGTATACCGTGATTCCTTAAACATAAACATAGTATTTGAAAGTAGTTCTACGCATAGCAAGTTTAAAATGATTCAAAGGTAATAACTTCTAACATGAAAAATGTATCGTATCACAAATATTACACTAATTAACCCTTAATGACACAATATTGAACATATACGGGCTGCCTTAAGCTGCGTCATAAATTTTTAAACGGACGATGTAGAATTGCACGCATAAAATAACTTTCACCATTGAAGTTATCACAGCCATTATTTACTATATTAACAAAAACATCCAGTTACTTTTATGACATATGTAGATCGCTGAAATTTTATTTTATATTAATGAGTATTATAACAGTGTCTCTACCTAGTGTGTGACCGGAAGATAATTCCCTTCCTGAGCGATTTAGAAAAAAGGACACTCAGTTTCCGCAGCGCACAATACAAATTTACTTTTCTAAATGAACACTGCGAATTATTACGTTCTTTGATGTCTCTCTTCGATTCATGTCAACTTTCAACAATATTCCCTATAGCTATCTACCTTAATTCTTAACTATACTCATAATCTTTACTGCGCAGCGCTAGGCCTGCGTATGGGTCTAAGACTGGAAATCTCAGGCCCAAATTGACAATGCGCCAACTATATCTCGAACCCAGCGGTGGTTACGCTTATCTACATACTGTTATCCATCTTATTGTATGCCGTTACTTTTATACATTATTCCTGGCGTACATTTTTAAAGAAAGGAAAGTTATAGTATTTCATCACAGCACTGTTATAAAACAAAAAAAAAGATAGCATAACCTATTAAAGAAGGTCGCAATTTAGGTACAAGGAGTTATTATCCGCCTAGGGTGGCCGATAATTCCTGCCCTGAACAATTTAGTATTCAGTTTCCACAGCGCGCGATGTAACCTGCATATTATATTGTTATTAAATGTCACTCTCCAATTCTTATCATCTTTCATCAATGCATTCCCTATGCGTAGCTATCGCAGTTTTCAAGATAATTGACATAACTTGACATTCTTGCGAAATGCCGCCATTTCTTTAACGATCGATGCTTTAAACGTCTTACTAACAAGGAAGCACAGGTAAAAAAAACAGAGCTTAAAAGAGTTAGTTTAGTAATTTTTTTCATATTTATGTCAGACGGTTTCTGCTCGTGTACGATGAAATAATAGCAACTTTGGACGACTAGCAAGGGATGAGATAGAATCGAAAGTACAAATAGGAATCACCTTCATACCGTCAAGGTTTTGTGCCATTGTATTTAAATCATGTCCGCCGAAATAAAAGAAGAAAATGAAAAGAACTTTCTAAACACCAAAGTAACAGCACATTGCGCTCCATACAAGTTAATTGATTGATTCTGAACAATTGCTTCAGGAATTTGTGGACTCCCATTGTTAACCGCAAGATCGCAGGTATGAATTATGTAATCGCTTATTTGGTAAGTAACGACATTCACACTCCTGAAAATTTGGAAAAAACAGTTAATACATAAATTAATAATTTTATCACAATTATGATTTAAATTTTGTATACGTTAATACACCGAAGAACATCTGTTTAGGATTAGATAAAAAACGGAAGTTGATTTTAGTGTTGCGTCATGGGGAATTGTTATTTAATTGTGAACCCACTAGAGCACTATAACTTTACCTGTTATTTATTGTTTTAGCCGCAATTTGAAAGTATTATTTTGAGCGGCTAATCCTATTCAAACCAAAGACAAAAATTTGTGATATAATTGAAACCAGCATTACTTAAACTTAACAGCAACATAAATGACAAAATGTTAACATCGTTAAAATAATACGATAATAATAAATTAGCAACAACTAATTGCAATAAAGAGGCAATCTGCAAAAACCCTAAAGACATAAAAGGTTATGTGGATTTGTACCTCCCTTACCTATAACTACTGTTATTTTGTTGTCGGTGAGCATATGAAGGGATATGGTTAACATGAATTAGTTGCTCTCGCCACATAGATAATCTTCTTTTTTGCTCCTCGTTAAAAACATCCGAATTTTCAACACGTTCGCTTAGAGATATGAATAACAGGAAACATTCCTCGGAAGTCTGGCGTCGCATTAACAACTGTGTACACACTGTAAACAGATAATACAAAATAAGTATGACTTATATGTAACATAAAATTAAATAAAAGAATAATCTAGGTGAAATTTTAAAAGCTTGACTTCGTTAAGACGTTTAACAAGAATGAAACAAATTTTATTTATATTTTACAAAACATTCGTTAAGTTAGTATACAAGGCTATCTCACGAGGAACTGCAACAATAATTATCGTATTTAGATTCTAATTTTAACCATTTATAAAATTGTATTAAGGTTGCCTATACCTACATCTTATATTTTTTTAGTAATTTAGCATTTCCAATTTCGAATATTTATTTCTTGTCATTTATTTTATAAAAGTGAAGTAACGTTATTATTACTGCTCATAAACAGAGCAGTTTTATGCATTGAAACTAATAAACATTTTAAACACTTATTAAAGCGTTAGTTTTATATTTAAGTTTCTTATTCAATCAAAGTCTCGGAAATCAAACACTTTGACAGACAACAAAACACTCTCGTGAACCCCACACATCAACCATAAGGTTAACAGTTAGAATTGAGTTTGACCAACACTGCAGAATGCTGAGCTCTTGGGATCTCCCTTCCAGATTCATGATTTATAATAGAATAGCCACACCAATGACAACGTATTAACAGCTGCACCAACGGCACAATACACCATACCTTCCCTGCCGTCTCTTGATTTACTTGTAGAAGAGGTGGTAATACGTACAATGCTATGGTATAAAGAGATGCTTTTGAAGGGTTGGACTGGCAAATGTCGTCCATTTGTGAGCAGTAGTAATAACATCAGCCTTGTCAAAGCTTACTTTTGCAAAATAAATATCAATAAACACTGAAAATGCTAAATTATTAAAAAAATATATAAGGTAAAAGTACAGGGAGTCTTAGTACAATTTTATAAATGGTTAATATTAGAGGCTAAATAAGAATAAATCGAAAGTATATTTTCATCCACCCTGTTATTACCCTGGAATTATGTTTATTATTACTAAAGGCCGCCAGTTTCCGTGCGCTTCACAGGCGTCGGTATAGGAGCAGTCGTTCGGGTGTGATTCGTAATATATCCGCAAATTTATGCTTCGCATATTAGACTATGCGGTGAAATGGAGACGCTAAAAAGATGAAATGTGCATTTGGTTTTCTGCTATTAAACCAATATGCATAAACATACGACAAATAAGAATAACATATATATTATAGCAGCGTTGTATGTATAAGTAAGATCGATAATGTATGAAATCGGTAACTTCAGAGTTGTACTGCGTGTGTGGGTTGGAATACACGACAGAGAAAAGAACACTTACCGTTTTAAGCGTCTTCCATGAATTGACATACTGGAAAAACATTAGGTGTGTTTCCACAATCATTTCTGAAAAACGTGTCCGCCGTGAGGAAAAAATATGTTTATATTCAGAAAACGAGCGTTCTACATCTAGTGATGTTATATTTGCATAATTAAAATAATCTTTGAAACAACTTAACGCATCTGTAGACGTACCTTCACAAATATGTATTAGAGTGTCAAAATCTGGATCCTTGTTTAAAACACTGTCGAACTTCATTAAAACACTTTCGGCTTTTGCATATTCTACAACACATAGTTGTGCATCTTTCATAATTTGCACTGACTCCTCTAACGACAGCGATGAATGTTCTAATTTTGTTATTGCTTCCTCTAGTGCCAAGTAATTCTTATGAATAGTTTGTACATCTGTTTTAATCTGAGCAGCTTAAATTTTTTTCTGGCTTGCATTGACAGCTGAACTGTGTTTCGGATCGAATAATAACAACGTTCTTGTTTTCAACATATTTATGGTAGTAAAACACCGCCTGTAACCATGTTCGCCAACGTGCCAGAATCGGTTGTGGTGGTTTAGGGATACGAGGACTCAATTCGTGAAATTCGCGAATATGTTTGATTTCTCGAAAGTTCAAAATTTTCCAATGTATTTAATACCGCTTCTGAAATGTTTTCGACATTACATTGTTCTACACGTCTGGATGCTAGCAAAATTGAAGATGATGGTTAATGCGGTTCCATTTTACGTGTCATCATATTAAGTATATTAAGAACAGAATCACTGATTTCATACATTATCGATTTTATTTATACATACAAAGAAGCTATAATATGTACTATTCTTATTTTTCGTATGTTTCTGCATATTGCGTTAATAGCAGAAAAACAAATGCACATTTCATTCTGCCAGATAGAATAAATCTCTACTTTTATACTTGCATCGGTAGCAAGGTCGTCTTGCATCCCCACTCCATTGCATAGTCTAATATAGGAAGTATAAATTTTGGCATATATTACGAATCACATACCCGAACGCCTACTCCCATACCGCGCCTGTGAAGCGCATGGAAAGTGGCGAACTTTCATTATTACCATCAAGTAAAGTTTCAACAAAAAGAGAAATAAAAGTTAAAATACCTAGCTAACATAAAAATAGGTAATTTCTCAAAAATAGCTTGAGTTAAGTATAGGAAACATATCACTAACTTGCCTTTATTTAGCCCGCATTATCAAAATGTACATTAAGATATTCCATTTAAATTTTCACGGCCTTGATGCGTAACTATTACCTATCACCTAGTATATATCAAAACAATTTAAAAACTTGCTTTCAATGAATCTACATAGCCCTAAACAAAAATATTTAAAAAATATTTTATCATTATTTAGTTATATTGCATTAATAATTATGTGATTACTTTAATAATTATATTCAACACGTATTTAATCCTACAAAATATACTGAATGGTCTATAATGACTCTGTGTGAGATGAAGTTATGAAAAGTAGAAAAAAAAAGTGGTCACAAGATTCTGTATTAACAAATCTAAGCAACGGGTTTCAAAAATATATCGAGGTTTCTTACCTTTTCCCATAACTTTTACAAATAGAGAAGGCAGATCTTCGCCAGATGCGACTTGCAATGGGGTTTGAAGTACACCTTTTAATTTTTTTAAGGCATTTAGTAAATCACCCCCATTCATAACTTCAGTTTCTAACTCCATTAACATTGTACTTCTTTCTTTTAATTTGCTAATGCTCAATAGCAACTTATGTCTCGCACCTTTGGTAATGCCTATAGATTGTAAAGATTCCTCCGTAAGACCTAGCATTTGCTCATATGTTAAATTATTAAATACCCAACTATATTTATGCAATCGCAATGACTTCAGCCATGAAACGATACTCCTCATAGCGGGAGAATTATTTAAAGTCTGTAGATCTTGGAGTCTCGTTTCGGAACTACTTGATTGTAAAGTTGCTACGTTTAATGGGAAAGTCTTATCGTTAGATAGCGAATAACTCCTTGGTTTAGATGAATGTTGTAAGTTTTCTTGTGAAGACCAAATGTCTACCGTTGGAGTTAAATTCTCATTAGAACTAGTTTGAGCAGGCGTTAAACTATTTGATCGTCTATTTAAACGACAAGAGCTTGTATTCAACAAACATTGTTCAGGATTTGGACTAACGGATTCATCACTTGATTCATTTACTGGTGAATGAATAAAATTTTCTGGAGACACTCGATTTAACACGTGTCGTAAAAGTTGTCGGAACGACTTTTTATCTTCTTTATCAAAAGCGGGATGTACAAATACATAAGACATAATTTCTACACATTCGTTGTATATTTTAAATGGAGGTGTAATGAACTCCGTCAACACTGTTCTTATAATATTTAAATAACAATCAGCTACTTCTTTATTGCCAGGTTTTAATAAAGGCAAATGTGTTAAAAGTGACGATAGAGCTATTTGTCGCCTTTCCGATAATAAATTTGATATAAATGCAGGGTCATTGGCATTTCTTTCTAGCGCTTGAGCTTCTGCCGTATTTGCAACAGATATGCATTGTTCTAATGCGTGTTTTAGAAATTTCGCATTGGCAAATGGCAATCCTACCATAAGGTAATACAATGCTACAGTACGTTCGCAGCTGTCCCATTTGTGGAATCTAACCCTCATTTCATTTAATTGTTCGCAAAACTCCGAGTAGTCTCTCATTTCCATTTTCTACAAAGAAATGAATGTGAAGATTAAAACAATAAAATTCAATCTCAACATTGTTATCTGTAAAATAAGTAGATATGTACTTAATTTCGGCATAGCTAAATAATGAGCTTAGCAACACTAATGATTCTTAATGGATACTAAATGATTACTTACCTTTCAATAAAAAATACTTCCGCTATTCATTTCTCGATCTAGAACGACATAATAGAAAAGTAAATATCAACAATGTATAAATAGACCGTATACAAAACTTACCTACAAAATATTTTTGGTACGCATTACTCTATAATCTACTATTAATTTAAACATAATTTACCCTACAATACACCGTACACACACACCCAATACAACGAAGTTGCGTCGAGTGAATTGAAACATGATGAATTTCCCACGTTATCCAACTTAAAATACACAAGTACAAATCCACAACGAAAATTTCGAATTAACCTTAAAATTTTGAACTTCGTAATGGTTTGACTGGTTAGGACACTGTTAGTACCGCTTTGCTCTTACTTCTAAGCTTACTTCTTGCAACTTCTTGTAATGAAGTGATAAGAACAAGATTCCAAGAAACAGTTCAAAAACGGTAAAGAGATTTCTCAAATTTTTCCGCTGTTTAAGAATACGAAGTGAACTTAATTATTTCAATTTTTCACTTAAGGACACACGATTAAATATAAACATTGGGCAAAATTATGAAATTGTTTGAGTTATTCATCCAATTCAAGAAATCACATGTTTTCTGGAAAATGATTTCATTTAAATCACTATTACTATTACGTAGAATTTACTTGATTTTTTTTCAATTCTTAAGTATTTATACAGAGTGTCTCTCGAGGAACCGTATCGATCAATATATGAAAGAGTATACTTGGGAAGTTCTAATACACTACAGCCAACATGTACTATCGAACTAAAATATTTTTAATATGCAATTTAACACTTCCGGTTACTAGAAGTAGCTGTCCACTTTGTTCATTTAAATGCAACACCTAAGTATACAGGCTGATTCAAATTAAGTGGGCACCATTGTTGCCTCTGTTATTATTGATTCTAGAAAGTAGGTTAAATTAGCAAAGTAATAGTGTTTTTAACGCTGATTATTATACAGTATACGAAAAAACAATTGCATAACGCATTTCCGAGAAATTTTGAAATTTTTTTTTTTTTTTTAGTGTAACATTCTGTATATTTTAAAAAGTGTTAAAAGATATTTTAAGTTATGATGTGAAAGTTTCAATGCACTATTGTCTTAAAACGAGTAACAGAAAAATTATAGCAGTTTCCGTTTCGTCCTAAGTGTTAACACTGCTCCAAACTTTTGACGAAACAGTTTGTGTTTCCATCCTATTCATTATAATTTCTTTATGATTCGTTTTAAGACAATAGTGTATTGAAACTTTTACGTCATAACTTAAAATATCTTTTAAAATTTTTAAAAATATACAGAATGTTCCATTAAAAAAATTATAAATTAAAAATTTCTCGGAAATGCGTCATGTAATTGTTTGTTCGTATACTACATACTAATCAGCTTTAAAAACACTATTGCTTTGCTATTTAACCTACTTTATAGAGTCAATAATAACAGAGATAGCAATGGTGCTCACTTAATTTGGATCATTCTGTATATTATTACATTCCCAATTCAATTTTAAGTATTCTTTAATGTTACTATTTCTAACTATATTTGAAATATTTGCATTTTTTGAATATTTGACAGGGAAACGAGTACATGTAAACTTTTATAACAGTGAAAGTGTTTAATTTGTAAAATTGATATTTTGCACACATTTCTTTACATTTTGCGGATGATTTAAGTTGGTAGTTCCAGTAATGAAAAGCCGCTCACTACCGGAACTACCAATTTAAATTATCCACAAAATTTAAAAAATGCTACATCGGTATAAGGAAGGATTAGAAACTGATTGGATTTTTCGAAAACATTATTAGTACATCAATATTTTTATACAACTACCTACTTTTCTATTTTTAGTAGTAGTAGTAAAGGACGTATTTACCAACTTTTCACCGTAATGTATGCGAATTTGCGTACTATCTTACTATCGGAGCTAACAAATTAAATTATCCGCGAAATTTTAAAATGTAAAAACTGAATTTTTCAAAAACATTAAAAGTACAGACAGTAATACGACAATAATGATTAAATTTTCAAATTGCGAAAGTGTCAAGACTTTTTTTATATAACTACCTATTTTTCATTTTTTATTAAATTGCTTTTACAAAAAAACAAAAAATATTAGGCTCAAAAGAAGAAGTATACTTCTTTTCTCACAGTTGTATAAGTTCACATGCCCTCCTCTATCTATTAAAAATTTAGAAATAACAAAAACAGTTATTTTAACAAACAAACCTTGAAATCGAATTGGGAAGTCAAAAGTGTACTGATACATGGAATATGTCTAGAACATTTTCGTTTAAAAGAAGTATACTCCTTTTTCCACAGTTATAAAAGTTCACATGTGTTCCTCTATTTGTTAATTAAAAATTAAAAAAAAAAAAAACGAAAATATTTCAAGTATGGTTAGAAATAACAATAACACAGTTATTTTAGCAAGCAAATCTTGAATTTAATTGGGAATTCGAAAATGTCATAATATATGGGTTGTTCCTTTTAAAATAAAAAAAGTTGACAGCTACTCTGGGTATAGGATGAAGTGAAGAAAAAAAAAATATTTCGAGAATATTTTTATTACCGCTGTTTAACGCATCCTACAATTTTTACCCAAATATTGGGTTACACCACCAACTTTAGATAAACGAAACCGCCTTAATAATCCACTGAAATACTGCGCCTAAGCAGCATGCAACCATACATGCCTCCATGATATTTTTTACCTAATACCCATAAATATTTACACAACTGTTATAGTCGGGAAATTTTATTACAATGATTTTGAAACTAAAACAAGGTGAATGTAATGTTATGTTTTCAAATGAAAATGGTTATTTCGTACTCCATACACGTTTATTGCTATTAGCTGTATAAAAGTACATTTTACTGTTAAAGCTACATTTACATATATCTGTTTTTATGATGTAATCTTTACTAATTTCTCTGTTCCATACAGGTACTTACTAGTTTGCCGAATTTTAAAACAGAAACAATTTTTCAGAAGTGTCCTGCAACTATATACATTTTTAAAAATTGCGTTTTAGGCACTTTACGCGTTCGGTAAAAAGCATCAATGGTGTCCTTAACAATTTTAAATACTGGCAGAATATTTAAAAATTATGGATTTTTATTTTTTATATTTATTTTTACGTATTTATATTTTCATATAAATACGTAAATATTGATAAATAATAAAAAGCTGCCTTCAACCATGATCCCCAGCGTGCGAAAATCGGCTCTGATGGTTCGAGAATACCCGGGCGCCGTCTGTGAAGTTCTCGAATTCGTCTGGCAGATTTAACAAAAATATTTTTTTAGTATTGGAAATTAATGCATCCACCTCTGGATAACATTTGCGAATCGTTTGTGACACAAAATGTAAAGTATGAGCTTTACACGTCACATGTAAAAGTTGTCCACACTATTGTTGCCACGCCATCGCTCATAAACATCAGCAGTTGATTAGGTGACACTTCAAATTTCTGTGCCGTATCCAGCAGTATCCTCATAATCGCTTCACCAGTATACTTTTGTAATCTTTTGCTTGGTAATAAAATTGGAAAATTTGGTTGAAGTGGTTGCAGTACACGCACCATAACATGTACAATGGATTCTTTTATCGATCTGTCGTTTCGTCCACGTTTAACCACACTCGTTTATCTTTAACTACTGCTTTGATCCGAGACGATAGCTATCATTGGATAAAAAACCGTTTCAGGCGATGTTGCAACCCACACTCGAAAAACATGGACAGTAAATCCAACATAAATTATCTCTCGATAACACACCAGTTTTTCGATTTGTGTGCTGTATATTATTAACATGCTTTGTACAGTCGTATTTATGTCAGCAGAATAACGGTTTATGGCAAACTTTACACACCATTTTGAAGCGATGGTTGCCATTTGCCGTACGCCCGACATACGATGATTTATAAAAGCAACGTACAATTAATTCGCGTGGATACCCGAGATAAACTAACACCAAACCTGACTCGCTTTCTGCGATGCTCGTGATGTAATAATAGACGGACACGCTGGCCCACTCTACTTATGAAATATACGGAAAAACTAAATCTAGTCAAATTAAAATATTACTCTAATTTCTTTGAAATAACACATGACCTGTAAAACTGTTAATCTTTGTAAGCTAATGCGCAAAGAATAACGTAGAAAATTAGTCAAATATTAGGCGGATCTCCTATTATATTCAGTCAGAAATTAGCAAAACAATCAAATTTTAATAAATGATCTACTTGCAATTTGTTGTTTTTGCTAGTAAGAGTAAGTAATAGTTAAACAGATAACATTACTATTATCAAGATGAATTGACTAATTATATTGTAGATTAAATGTCTACTCTTTATGGGTATTATATACACGTTATTAGATCTTCGTTTATTGACTGAAGGTTTAGTTTTTTTAAAGACTTTTGTAGGTAAATTAATCACTTTCATATCATCTAATTTAAAATTTCTAATATACAGTAGCGGTCAAAAGTTAAGCAACTCTACGATAGCTTGCTATGAATAGCAAAATAAGGAAAGCGCATATGAGGACTATGATTTAATTTTTGATAATTTATAGTCTTACAAAGAAAAAAGATCATTTGATATTAGATACTTTAATTTAAATAATATTACTTTTACAATGTAGTAAAAAACGAGCAATTTTCAAGTGACATAAGTTAAGCAACTTAATTTTTTTTAAACAAAAATAATATTCCAAATTTATTTACATAAGCATTAATATTTTGTGGCATACCCCTTATTTGTAATAACGGCTGCGCACCGTTTAGGCATTGACTCTATCAAATTGTGTAGAATCTGCAAATCAATTTGTTGCCACTCTGTTGATAATGCATCAAACAGTTCAACGGCGTTTTTAAATTTTTTTATTATGCATTATTTTTCTATTTACAATCTCCCACAAGTTCGCAATAGGATTGAGATCGGAAGATTGACCTGGGCAAGAAATAACACTAACTTCTTGCTCACTTAGCCACTCCTTAACGACCCTAACAGTATGCTTAGGGTCATTATCATGCTGAAAATGCCATCGAAGTGACATATTTCATACAGCAAATGGCAGCATTACGTCTTGCAATATATTTTGGTACACAAATCGTTATGGACCGATTTGTGTACCAAAATATATACCGCTTATGCGATGTAGACGGCCCACTCCGTTACCAGAAAAACACCCCCACACCATCACACCACCACCTCCGTGCTTTACAGTTTTCTGACAATATCTTGGATTTAATCTTTCTCGTGTGGGACGCCGTACATAACAAATTCCATCAGTGCTACACAAATTAAACTTCGATTCGTCACTAAATCTGAATGAAAAGGGCAGCGAGAGTACGTTTTGCGAAGGAGCACGTGTCATGGTCTGTGCAACAGACGTGCTCCTTCGCAAAACGTATTCTCGCTGTCCTGAAACTATTAAGTATGAATCAGCTAAATATTTAAGTAATTCAAAACATTTCTGTCCATGTAATTGTAATTACCTTTTGGAACTACTTTATTTTTTATGTGTATTATATAAATGTTCATTAACTTTTGTTTTATTTTTTGTTATTGAAAAAAGCATTATGTTGCAGAACACACTTAACGCTTAGTATCAATTACTATAAAATTATAATTCATAAATCAACCCTACTGAAATTTTAACGAACCTAGGGATGTTGTCGCGTTATTGGCCAAATTGAACTCGTTTAGTTTCGTTAGTAGTCATCTGCTTATGAATAAAGTTCGCCACTTGCCACTGCTCTTCACAGGCGCCGGTATGGGAGTGATCGTTCGGGTGTGTGATTCGTAATATATTCGCAAGCGATGTTATTGCATACAGTATGTGTTTGGCGGCTGGTTGGAATGCACGTGAGCAAGTGCTGCATATACGTTATACGTAATAAAATATCGTCGATAAGTGAATCAAGGAAACGACCATTGTCAGATAAAGTGAATGAGTTTATTAAATATTTTCCCAGATTTAATATACGACGGCAAAAATAAAATTTTTAGTTTGCGATATATCTCTAATGTATTGGTCAAAACACATTACCAAGACCAGTGGGAAGCGCAATGGTGTTTGTTTCTCTGTCGTGTACTCTAACTCACACACGCAACACCAGTCTGAAATCGCTGATTTCGTACATTATCGATTTTATTTATACACACAACGCTGCTGTAATATGTACTATTCTTATTTTTCGTATGTATATGCATATTGCTTTAATAGCAGAAAAGCAAATGTGCATTTCATTCTTCAAGATAGAATAAATCTTTTTACATCTATACTTACATTGGTAACAAGGTTGTCTCGCGTCCGCGCTTCATCGCATAGATTAATATGCGTAGCATAAATTTGTGCATATATTACGAATCACACACCCGAACGACCACAGCCATACCGACGCCTATGAAGCGCATGGAAAGTGGCGAACTTTAGTCATAATAAAATATAAAATATAATATAAGCAGAGTGGCGCAGTGGAAGCGTGCTGGGCCCATAATCCAGAAGTCCGTAGATCGAAACTATGCTCTTGCTAGCATTACTTTTTTTTATTTATATGGTGTCTTTTGCCAGTTATAAAACGAGTTTCTTGTATTTCATTAAGTTACTTTAGGACAAATATTGAAAAAATATGTGAAAATTCTTAATTTTGCAGGCATAAATAAGGTATTAAAAAGTAATTCGTTCCTAGCAAATTAGCACGTCTGATTGACAAAGTGGCGAATTTTGTTCATAACCATAACGGAGAATTAAGAACAAGACATCGGTGGCGAAACGCTTATAGACAGTGTATATGCGCGTGGCGCTAGAAATCGGCCCTTCATTGGTTTAGGAATGAGCACGATGCCAGAAAATGGTCGTCTATTGGTTTAGAATGAGCCTGACCGTAGCAACATCATTCCATTGCCATCAAAATTAGCTGACAATTTAATTTATAAATAAGTCAAGTGTTATTAGTAGTGATAGTTGAAACATATTTTGTCCGAAACACTTGCATAATAGAGCGGCATCGAGTTACACGACTAAGATCGTCGTATTTTACACAGCTACGTAAATAAAGCTACAAACTTCTTCAATTAATTGACCAATAAAGCGGAACGTATAAAACGGATTCTAGATGCTATAAAGCACCACGCTGATACGTGGTATATGATTTTTATTTGAAAAAAGTCGCGTTATGATTTCTGTCACGCAATTAAAAATTAATTTGTTTGGCCGGGGATTGAATCTGCACTATTTGATTTAAGAGAGCAAGTATTCGCACGATTTTGTGGTAGGTACATCTACGTGAAATTATTTCTATTTCCACTTTTTAAAAAATTTATTCCGAATTTTCAATGAATGCTCATACAAATTCAATCATTGTTTTAAAGAAATATAAAAATATTTATGCTATTGCATGTTTGCAGAAAAAAAATCGAGTAATCTTGGTAGGTATATTCATTTGGTACCACTATAGAAGGCTTGTGCCGAGCAAGATTATACACGACAATGCAGCGATTGAGTAGTCGGCGGGTACATCCACTACGTCCTGTTGCCCGATTCCGGCTACCCGGCAACTGAGAGTGTAGTGATCCGTTGATTCGAAAACATGTATTCATACTGGCTGGGCACAGTCACCCGGTTGTGTTCACAAAACATTGCTCCATATTTGTGTATGAGTAAATTTGCTTTAATATCTTTAAAGGCTGATATTGAAATTTTAGTCATACTGACCGAAAGCAAGTCCCTCAACAGCAGATTGGATGCAATCTCTCATTATCGATTATGTAGTTCGTCAAAAAAAAGAAATTGGCATTTTGAAATAATTAAAAAAATGATCTTCGTTTCTCGCAAATTTTTAAGCAATAAAATGCTCCAAACTCATATTTATCGGATGTACTCAATAAAGGCCGGTTTCCATCTAAGCGACGTGTCGCGAGGTGGCTGTGGCATCATTTTTAAAGTCGGTTCCTATTTAAGCAACGCATCGTGACGATGTGAAATTTTGACGCGTCAGAACGCGCCGATGGGAATTATATCATTTAAGTACACGGAGACAATTGTACGCAACGTTATGACGGCACGCGCCGCTTAATTACAGTTAGTTGTCCGTTTGAAAAACTTGCCTTCTCCTCGGTTTTCAAATTACCGACGCCTAGATAGTATAATTGCGTTATAACAAACTTCGAATAGATACATTAATTTTCACTTTAATTATACATTAATTTTACATCATTAAATATACTTTTCAACAAAAACATTTGTAATGTTTAATGCATATATCCGGAGAAATAGTTTCTGTAAATATCGACTTTTTCAAAACAAGTAACTGTAAAACCCCTAGTGCTGTTTCACATGTGACGGGATCAGACAGTCGGTACCGGATACCGGTTTTAACACTAGTCCGGTAAAACACACCGAAAATGAATTAGTTGCATCTTGCTCATATAATGGGATGCAAACATATTGTTGTATAGAGGACGCCTAAAGGTCGATTCCCATCTAAGCGGCGCGTCACATCAGAACGTTGCTTATGAATTATAATGCGCCTTCTATACTATTTTTTCTATTTTACATTTGATTTAAAAAAGATATTCTTCATATGCAAAATAGAAAAGCTACTATATTATTTGCTTTAAGTTGAGAAAGAAAGAATTGGTTAAATGGCCAGTGCCTATCTATCTTTTTAGTCAGCGAAGACATCTATGTTAAAGAAGATATTGTTTTGTATTTAGTACATTTATTTCTCGACACCTTTATAGTTCTATACACTTACCCCAGTGATGTTTCAACTTTCTTGAGCCATCCAAAGAATAGGGTCTGTCGAACTCTACAAAATAGACCTCTTAACTGCTCTCCGCTGTTATTTTTCCTAATCTAGAAAAAGAAATGAGTCAGAGGAGGTCAAACCTAGCGAATATGGTAGTTGGAGCATCGATTTGTAGCGTAACTGGACTAGTTTTACTGTCACAATTGTTGATGATAGAGAATGTCTTTTTCTCGCTAGGTGGTCCTCCTTTAGTTCAGCGTTGAACCGGTCCAATAAATCAGCATAGTACTAATTAATTAAGATTATGCTTTGCAAACTCCAAAAAGTTGTCGTAACTTTTCCGACTGATGGAAGCGTCTTCCTATTCTTTGGTGCACGTTCGCTGGGAAAGTCATATTTTGCTGACTAACCTTTGGTTTTTGGCGTGTAGTAATGTATCCATTTATCATCTACAGTTATATAACTTATTCGTATTGTGCTCAAACATGCCCAAACATTGCTATGAATTGTCAGCAGATGCGGCATCCATTTCGCCGATAGCTTTCTCACTCAATTTTTCATGAGGGATATTTAGCACACACATAAGCAATCTCTCTAGTCTTCACCTGGCAGTCTGCTAACACGATCTCATGAACTTTATGGATCATATTGTCTGTAGTCACCTCAATGAGACGACCTGACCGCTCCTCATCAAAGACGGATGTTGGGCCACGCTTAAATTCATTCCATCGGTATCTGATGGTGGTCATCGAAGGTGGGTGGTCCTCATAAGCTGCATCCAACTTTTCTTTTGTCTGCACACCTTTTCCCATAAAAAAAAAGAAATCAAACCACTAACCGGTATTGTTCTTTTCCCATACGATTTCAAAAATATATAGTCTTGCTCACTTTTAACAGCTCTTTAAATAACACTACTCCACGAATTTCTCCGAAATTTTGACGTCGACTAAAGAATAGTAAGAAGAATAGTCACAATCGGTAGTGAGAATGTTGACACAAACCACCATCTACCTCTAAACACGGATATTTCTCATATCATTCTAGTATATTTTACTTCATAAATATAAGAGGGAATAAGTGTAAAACGGACGAAGAGTTTTCGTAGAAGATTGTACAGGTTTGTTGTGGGTACAATTAATATTAAATATCAATATATTCGATTATTGCTGCAAAGATTTACTGGTTTTTGTTATGGCAAATAGATAAAATCAATGTTGTAGTTTGAAAAATGTCTGTAGTGATATAAACACATTGACATAAACGCGTTTATCTTGGATCTCTTTATGCGTAATCTTGATACAGAAAAATCGCATCTGCCTAATGCGCATATCCGAAGAATTAACGGTTCCTGCAAGTATAGTCTTCTTCAAAATAAACCCCAATGACTCTGAAACCCTTAGTCTTAGAATAATAATACCTTTTTACTGTTTAGCTCATAATTTAACGAGAGTTCCAAAAATGCAATATTATATACATTGTTCCGTTTTAAAAAATACAACTTTTGGTAGCTGCGGACTTATGTGGGCACTTGTAGATTATATATTTTTATGTCCCCAGTCGGACTTCGTAACAGAAAAAAAGGCCGTTTTGAAAAATTAAGATTTTCAAAGATTATTTAAGCTCTACATTTTCAAAGCAGGTAAAACGCAAAATATTTTGAAATCGTCATTGAGTAAAAGAAATAAAAGGAATTGCAATTATTCGGAAAAATTCTATTCGAATTGTATACATTTACTTTTATTTTGTCCTGGCAATGTATTAATTTTCATTGAATTCTTTTGTCTTTAATGCGCACTTTCTAGGTATTTATAATATATCACCGAACATAGTATTTAATTTCTTTCTTCTAATTTCATACTTTACCTGCTCAAACCTCAATTTTAATTATTCTATATAGCAATTATTTATAATTTTACTAACGCAGATGTCATAGAACTAATTAAGTATTCAACAAGAATCAAACGAAGTATAATATATATATATAAGTGCATGCAACAAAAAACCGACGTAACTAGAAGAGTGAGGAGAATGTTTGGCACCTTTAATCTCGCCGTCATGGCAAAATAAACAGAGAATTAGTGAAAGCACGTTACGATTCCCAAGGTATAAAAGCCCGTCTCAAGTTCAAATCTATCATCAGTTCATCTAGATTCCAAAATAACAAGCAAGTGTACGATGAAGGCTTTTGTAAGTGTGCCGGGTGAAAAAATATTCGCGTATAATTTTTTTATATGTAGCATTACCATATAATAATAATTTTAAAATACTTATCTATTAAAAAAATAATAATAATTGCATTACAATTATAATTTAAATGTTAAAAGCTAATACATATCTTTTTAAATATTGCAGGCGTGTATTGTCCTATCTTGTGCTATTTTGGCCGTAAATGCTGGATATTCCGGTAGTTACGGTGATGAAGGACACCATGCCGTTCAAGAAACGGTCGAAGTCGAGAAACCTGTACCGATACCCATATTCCAACACCAGACTGTTCAAATTTCGCAACCCTTCCCGATCCCAGTCGCTAAACCCGTAGCTATTCCATTTGGCAATCCCGTTCCTGTTAATATCAAAGTACCACAACCCCTTCCCATTCCTGTTCTTAAAACCATCAGGGTACCTGTGGTGAAACCAGTGCTCTATCCAGTCATCAAGAGTGTGCCGTACCCTGTGGAAAAGCCTGTTCCCATTCATGTGGAAAGACACGTACCAATTCCAGTACAAAAGCCAGTAGCCGTGAAAGTACCAGTGTATAAAACAATTTACCATCACAGCAAACACCACTAGCACTTCTTCCGACGGACTTTTAATAGAAGACTGTTTTTCCTCATTTCTCTAATTAGTTCTACTGCCGTTGTTGTGTGTTGTTTTTGTTATTATTAAATTTTTTTGTTAGAAAAATAAAATGAAAAATATCTAAATGTCGCTCTATTTTATTATTAGTTTTTTTTTATACTAATAAGTACAAGTTACTTACTATTCCAGGAAATTATATTATTAAGAGAAAATACTTTTATTATTAGCATCAAATTAAAAACTATCACTACCTGTCAAATCTTATTTGAAAGTACGGCAATTTCTTTTACCTTCACTTTCGCCATAATAGCAAAAAATTAATACGTGATGCTTTCAAAATGAAAGGCAATCACTTAAGTTACCAATTTGTTATGGTCTATTTAGTGCCTACATTTGTATTTCAAATATAACTAAATAAGAAAAAGGATACTTAGCAACGAGTGCAAATATCCTGTTTCTCTTAAAGTGGGAAGTGAACGTTAGGAATCTATACGAAAGTAATAGAGAAAAATCAGCATTTTCGCATCAACTTTATTAAAAATAAAAGAATGGAATTTAGTTCTCGACAATCATTATTAATTATCAACATTTTGTACGATATATGAATATACATAATATTTTTAAAGGTCTACTCAAATTACTTTCAATTTGTGGAATAATTCGCTTTAGAATAACCCATATTTAACTCTGCACTATTCTACATTTTATTCCATTATTTTGTTTACAACACCTTCTCTTCCTGACTTTTACAAGTTAGATATTCCTTTTATCAAACAAGTCATTTTGGAATATTTAAACTACACCTCTACGGAATTTGGATTTTCTAATACTACGTCTAAAACTATTCTTATTAACACTGTTGTTTCTTGTCCTATAGAATGAAAGTTAAGAAATTAGTGTATGCGGAATTGAATTAGACCAGGAACAATTGCTTATATACTTCGTCTAATAAATTAATATTTTATTCAATGATTATTCCATCAAATGATTAATTTTCATCAACAAGAAGGCAAAACTAAACTCTCATTTGTAATACACTATTAATTAATACTAAAAAGTAATCTATTTAATATTGCCTATATATTTTTTTTCGTAATAGAGCATTTGGCAGTGATGAAATAAACTGTGTCTTCGCCTATCCTAGCAGCTTTCGACAAATTATAAGGAGCATCGACGTGCCATGAGTAATTATTCACCCTCAGCATTCACCAAATTTAGAAAATAAGGAAAGCTATGCAAAACCTGACAGTGAAAGGTGCATAGCTGGAGCTCGAAACCGGTTCCCCAAAACTGACAGCTGTGCGCGCTTAGCATTGTGCTGCCAGTCCCTGGTAGATGTTACGTAACAATTAAATGAAACTGTTAAATAAATAACACTGCTTATTTTGTCTGTTGTCATATATAACAATTCTTGTAAATGGTTCCAGAAGATTCCAAAATTTGCGAGAGTTACGTTCCGCGGAGCATTGACACAAATTTAAATACAACCTGTATACATTGCTTTGCGAAAGAACCTATATATATATATCGATATGTTGGCTATAGGGCCGAACTTATACTTTTAGAGGTCAGGTGCAGTTTGTGGTAATATGGTATAAACAAAAATATTAATAACTGAAAAGCAATTGAAGAAGTAACTTTGTGACTCTCGCCCTTTTATCTAAAATGTTGCAAATACAGCGTCAGATATCAAAACACGCGTAGAAGCTAGAAGATTTTTTTTTAGAGTTTTATAGAGTTCAGCTATTGTTAGATGAATCTGCTCCTCTTCTTCGATAGCGGTCGTTACATTGATGGCAAGTGACCGTATTAGTTATCTGGATGTTACATTTCATGCCACTGTCGGGTGCCGTCCGCTTCAATTGTCGACGTATCTATCCATATCATTCGATGTACCCGAAGATAACACAAGTATCTAGCAGACGTTTTCATTGCTGTTCCACAACAATAGCGTCCATTGAATGAGACAATTGATTGCTACAAATAGGCACGTTTTTTGTTAATTATCAGTAACTTGGCTGCTAGAATGACCAAGAATTTAAAAATATGAATGCATTCTACAATTAAAAACCTTTAGCTTAAATGTTATTGCATTAACGCTTTTAACATCTGAGATTTTCTAGACTAAATAAATTATTACTATTATTACTATACATGAAATTTTGACTTCTTCTTTCATTTAATACGAAATAATTTTGCAAAGTAAGGGTTGAGACCATTAAAAATATTATTGTATAATTTTAGGATTTGTGCTAATATTTCTGCCAGAAGTACTTTCTTGGTTCACGATTGCAACAATTACAATGTTTTCTTTTAAAGATTGATAGTTATTGTATTAAAAAACTCGTATGTAATGTAAAAACTATAAAATACATGAAAAAAAAGGCATTTTCGTTTTTGAATTAATATAAATATGGGGAGGCCGGCTAAAACTCTGGACGTGGGCAGCATGTGGTCCTAGACCGACCCTGGTAACAGCCTGTATCCTTTGAATGCTCGGATTTTTGTCAAGAATGTGTAAACATTGGATGTTTCTTATTATTATCTCGTTCTTATACTTGCTCTGAAATCTCGCAATATATTAAATAGAATCGGTTGCGGCATACATACAGCCTTGGACATTTGTCTGGGGCACCCATAAAAGGTTTCATTGTACGTTACCACACCGGGATTACCTGCATTCTACAAGAACTTTTATTTACTAATGCATATTTTATGACGTTAAAATGCCGAATTCGGTTTTATAATCCCCTATTTACATAAATATCGGTCTATTGTTTATTTCAAGAATTTAATTAGTATTGATACGTTGGCGATTGAAGAGGTTTCTAGAGCGTTATTTTTATTATTTGAGTGTGCTGTGTGTTGTGCTCTATTTACGTACAGAGGATTGTATGAAGATGCCTAAAAGACGGGAGTTGACTGTTGCAGAACGTAGTCAAGTAGTGTTGCTACATTCGCAGGGTATGTCGCAAAAAAAAATTGCATCAACAATGAAGCGTTCGCGACATGCGATACAATTAACCATTAAACGATTTCGGGAAACTGGTTCGTATGAAAATCGACGAAAAAGTGGAAGAAAACGCAAAACCACCGCGAGACAGGATCGTTATTTGGAGCGTTTAGCTTTACGGAATCGCTTCCAAACACCCAAACAGCTGGCCGCTGACCTATCGGTCGAACAGCACGTTTCTGTATGTGACAGAACTGTTCGAAGAAGGTTGGCAGAGGTGAATTTGAAGGGCCGGAAAGCGCGTCGCAAGCCATACCTGAGCCAGCAACAAATGAAAAATCGTTTGCTGTGGGCAAGAAAATATAAAGATTGGACTGTCGAGGATTGGTCGAAGGTCATATGGTCTGACGAATCAAACATAGAGGTATGTTAAGCAATCCTATTTTGTTCCTTTGTTACACAAAATTTGCAAAAATGTATACACATACCACCAATTTGCTAAATTAAAAAAAGTAATTATTGATAATTATCCAATTCAGATGTTTGGTACTCCTGGAGCTCAGTTTGTTCGCCGTAGACCTGGGGAGGCATTTCGTGCTGATTGTATCACCCCAACTGTCAAACATGGCGGTGGCAGCGTCATGATTTGGGGATGCATGTCCGCAAATGGCGTAGGAGAAGTCTTTGTGTGTGATGGTAGGATGAACAGCGAGCGGTATATCTCGATGCTAGAAGAGGTATTAGAAGCATCAGTGCTGAAAATATATAACAGGGATGAAGCAGAATATGTATTCCAACAAGATAACGCGCCCTGTCACAAATCCAGATTCTCGATGGAGTGGTTTCGTGAGAACGGGATCCATTTACTTGAATGGCCGGCGCAGTCACCAGATCTGTCGCCTATAGAAAATTTGTGGCGCATGCTGAAGCTAAAGCTTTCCAGTTACAAATTCAGTAACAAAAATGACTTAAGGAACAAAATTGTACAGGAGTGGGAGGCACTTTCACCTGAAGTTTGTTTACGTTTAGTAGCGTCAATGCCTAAACGGTTAAATGCTGTTATTAAAGCAAATGGTGGTGCCACCAAATATTAAATTTATTATTAAAAACTTATTTAGTGAATGTTTATGCATGTAATTTTATTTTAATAGCGCACAATGTATTCTTATCTTAAATATTTTGGGGTGCCCCAGACATATGTCCAAGGCTGTATTTCTAAAACTACAGTAATATGTCATCTTAACACAACGTCGAAGTGACATTCTGAATGAATATCTTGTTACTACAAGATGATTAACGTGACATAAAGTGTAAATCATGTAAGATATACATCCTTGCGCCACAAAGTGGAGCACCTTAAACTTTATACAGATACGTTTGCGATATTAAATTCTACGTGTAAGTTAATATACTTGGGGTTTAATGAGTGCCTGTATACGTTTAGGCATATCTACCAATTTTTCACAATGAGCTGATTGAATATTTTTCTAACACTTCTAATACAATTGGTGTCTTTGAAAAGTATTTGGGGCCCTTTATGTAAGTTTTCGCAAAGTGCCCCAAATGCCCAATTGGATTTAGCTTTGGAGATTGGGCAGGCCAATCCAGAAAATGAAATCCATTTTTATGTATCTAATCTTTAGTTTTTCAATTGATGGCAACGATGGGCCTAATGTCGCATCTAAAACTTCTATGTACGTTTAGCTAATCATGTATTTCCAGCGGTACCAAAAATCTGAGAAAGGCTTGTACTCTATTTATCAAAAGTACAAATTAGCATTATCATGATAATAGCTTTTAATTTGGAAGCAACATGTTTTTAATAATTTCTTCTATATTCCTTTTTCCAGTTTGCGATTGTCCAATGTTAGTAACTTTTATCACACTCTAAACGTTTTTTTTTCTTTTGATCAAAACGTCTTTTTTTTGCTTTGCAACGTTTTGATCCGGCACTGTTTAAGCATCTTCTAAACCGATCTAGCTGAAATTTTTGAACCACTCTCTGCACTAATCTTTGCAAACAGCTGCCTATTTCGAGGAGGAAATTTCTTCCTGTCTGCTTTCTTGGCTTATTTTTATAAGACCCAGTGGCCTTATGTCTGTTTATGGCTAACTGAACAGGACGACGTGAACACTTTAACTCCCGTAAAACTCACAATTTGTACTATTTTTATTTCACTTAGCTGTCGCTTTTTTGCCATAATAATTTTAATTTAATTAAATAAATATTTATACAAAATACTATTCTTTGCTAGAGCCAGCAAAAAACTTAAACACGAATACTACTAACCGTTGAAGTAACACGTTTGCGTAACGGATTTTGATTCCTAGATTTGTTTATGTCTGGATTTTATTCTGTTTCTGCTAATATTAAAACAACGAATACTTGCTGTACATTTGCGAAAATCAAGAGGTGTTTCGTATTTTTGGCGAGGGTTGTATGTATACTCTTTTCGCAATATGTAATTAATATAAGTATCTAACTTCCAGGAGTGCTTTTTAAATCATCTATAGTCACGAAATCACTTCTGTTATATTTCAGTAATGTATCCTTGATTAAAAAAAGAAATTGCAATTGCATTAGAAATATATTTATTCGCCGTGCTTCTCAACGTATAAAAATAAAGCAAAACGAGAGAAACAAGTTCATGGCAGTACTAAAAGAATGCGCTCACTTTCTAAGAAATAATTCGAGGAAACATAGCTATCAGACGTACTCATTTCAATACAAATACCTTCATCTGGAGGTAAATTCGTTTAATTACAATGCCTTACTTATTATTCAAAAACTATCGTTGGATACCTGTATACAGGGTAAGTTTATTACATTTCGTATCAACATCAGCATTCTATTTGAGCAAAATAACTTTTATTTAGGTGTTACAACTTCCAAACAAGTATAAAAATTAAACTATACCTGTATATAGCTTTGTTTATTATGAGTAACCTGATGCATGGTATCCAGAAAGTAAAGTGTATTTCTTTGACAAACAAAAATATATGAAAAGTTTGCAGGTCCTGTACATAAATATTGTACTATCACACAAATAAAAATAATTCTAATAAATTCATTTAAAACATTTCAGTTATTATTCACCTAGCCTAAAAAGTTTCCATTTTAACACTTAACTTCAGTTTTATTTTTTTGACGTAGACTCTATAGACACTTTTCCTGGCAATGTTTCCGCCTTTTTAATCCGTCCAAATAGTAGTTGGCATCGTGTTCTGTAAAATGAGCGTTTATGAATGTGATGAAAATCTCTAGCCTCCAAATGGAATCTCTGTACTGCTTAAAAGATAGAAGTACCAATGGTATGAATGCAAGCTTCATATAAAGAAACTGTAAGATAAAGAAAATATTCAACCTCAAACCAATTGCAGCCAGCGTTATTTCATACATCGTGAGGGTAAATAAGATGGTTATAAGTTTTTGTGGACGTCCGCGGTCATTGCTTCCTTTTAAAGAATTTAGAGTCTGCCGACGTTTCACTCTCAGTTCCATGGAGCTTCTTTTGGTCTACTGCATGTTGTCTAGCCACTGTGAGAAGACTGAGAGAAGGTTAGAAGTTAAGTTCGCCACTTTCCGTGCACTTCACGAAATTAACAGAGAGTAACAGACTTATGTTTATTCATCTCATGAGAATGGGTTCACACAAGTCTGTTTAGTCTCTGCTAATATCGTGAAGCGCACGGAAAGTGTGGAATTTTAGTTATAAGTTTCGGTATTCCCAAAACTGTACCGCTAAAACGTAGAAGAAAAATGGGGTAGAGTATTCTATCAAACTCGGTGGTAAAAACACAAAAAGGAGGAACAAAATATGTTTAAATGACAAAACGACGGACAGGTTAGAGGAACGCATACCGAACCAAAAAGAGTTATAGCAAAATTGCAAAGCATTGATAGCAATATTTTGATATAATAAAATCTCGCATAGAAAATTATACAGAATCAATCAATTAGTTCTGTGCTAAAATTTCAAAACGAAAGTTAATTAGCAATACTTCACAAAAAATTAGATTAACAAACAATTCGAGACGAACTTGATCAATTCAAGAGAAAATAGTCATAAAAAAATGTGTGAATATATAACGCAGTGATTCACAAACTGGTGGGTCGCGAACTAATTTCTGGTGAGTCGTAAAGTTTTCCAAATGTCTATTTTTTATACATTAGAACTAATAAATACCGTATCCAAACTGGAGACCCGTTTATTTTTTTTATATCCAATTACATTTTTAACGCTGGTAGCGAGTGGGTCGTAACAGACTGTGCGTCTAAAAAGTTGGTCACAAACAGCTTGAAAAACATTAATGTAGTGGATATACAGGCCGGATTAAAGTTTATAACTAAGGTTACTTGTTTATTACATAGGCGTGTTGTGAATTTGTTAAATATGTTACTGTTTAAGCTTCTCTAACATTACTCGACACGTATTCTATATATCTAACATTTTTTCTGAAACTTTGGTCATCATCCCCACAGTTTTAACTACATATTACATATTAATAACAATGGTAGACATTTGTTGAATATGTTGCTTCTGAGATATTCACAAAAATATTTTGTTTAATAATATGCATCTCTAAAAATGTTTAAAAAATCTGCTTAATTTATGATACAGAAATTCAATTGGTACGAAATATGCATATTTTCTTTTTTATTTAAATCCATATACTTTATTTGTACAACGGACGGAACATATGTATGTAGATAGTTTTAAATACCAACCAAAATGTGTTATAACATCTTTGGTTTTGGAGTAGTGTCGGTATTACATATCAAATTGTCTTGCAGAATATTGAAGAAAATAAAATAAGGTAGTGTGAGAAAAAGATATAAGGTAGGTGCTTCACAAAAAGTATCGAAAACAAACTGCTTTTGTTTTGTGCAATCAGCATTAGAAACGCGCTAATAATGAAGTTAGCAATATATTTGAACGCCCTGGATATGTTGATAGTAAATAACACGTAAATGCATTTAAGTTTCATTCTTAAAATGAAAAGCAGCCATCTTTACCATCTACATTAAGCGCATCATCATCAACGGAATCAGGAACCAGAGGCACTGTAAATGCCACAACCATCTCCCTCAAAAAAAAGGAAGTTCATTTATTAAAAGATAAGTACATAAATGAGTACATATTTATGTTTAACGTAAAGTAAATGGTAGGGACTAGAAGAGTCTTTGAAAAGCAAGGCAGAGGAAGAATTCTTTTAAACGATAAGCTGAACTTAATATATTTATATTTAATTTTACCAAAAATTTTTCTCAGTGTAGATCCGTTGTTATTGGATCTGCTAAGATGATTAATTCTCGATTCACGTTTTAATTCCTAGAATAATAGGATAATTTTGAACAGCCTGTATATGTATGTGGATATAATAACACCTGGAAGATATTATACACATTGAGGTCAGAACTAGCGACGATGTGAGAAAATGTTTAAAACAGTATCTAATTACTTTATTAGCAGTTACAAATGAAGAAAACTCTCATAAAATGATGTTTTCTACAACCTATATGATTGTAAAGGAACTATTAGCACCGAAGCAGAAAGCTTGCCTAAATATAGATAAAGATCTTTCAAACTGAAAACTAGTTTTGAGAAGCCCTACATATTAAAGTAAAATAAAAGAGAACTTGCTTGAAAAGACTTATAAATGTAATATTTTTTGCAATATGAAATACAGTGCTACCTTAATTTTTATTTACAACGCTATTGTAAATGATATCCCCTTTTAGATAATCATCATGATCGTGAAAGAATCCACATTGTTGTACCGTAAATTCGACATACTTCTGTGTTCTGACATGTTAATAATAATAAAAAAAAAAAACAGTAGCTTATAACTTACAATGAGAACTAGAACGTAGCGCCCAAAGTAATTATCTAGAAAATTTGTCCGCGATGTAGATAAGAACCATTGAGATCAAGCATCATGCAATTTACATACTAAAACTATTTTTCTATTTTCATAGTAGTGAAACAATAGCAAAGTATGTTAAATTTGGTAGATTTACTGCAGCGGAAATAATATAGCATCAATTATTTTAGGATTATTTAGAAAGTACGTCTGCTCATCAATTCGTAGTAACTCGAACGTATGCATACACAAAATAATAATGACTATCTTCACAACAGCCAGATATAGTTTTTATTCTGCTCTTGTTTTAGATTTTTCGATAAATGCCATCGACGAATAGTTATACAAACGCAAGTTCCGTAGACAGCTAAATTGTTTCTCTACTTACTTGATTCCTTCGGGTATCTACCTGTTAATAATAAAATAGATGCTTGATTAGATTGTTCTCTTTACATGTCCGTACAAACTTAGTTGTGGCTCTTCTATTTTGCTTTTTATTGGTTTCATTTTCTGTTTTTCCATCGGTTTCATTTTATTCGTTTATGTCATCATATATACTTCGGTCTCGTATATAAAAAAAAAAATGGGTGCAACTATTCTTTTGTTCGCACTTTCCATCATTTAATGTTATTATTCCTCAAACATAAAAAAATCTCCTTTGTTGTTCTTTCGTTCCTCGTTGTTTCCTATCTCATCGTTATTTATTTTCGTTATTATTTATCTTTTCCGGTGGCTTCTTTTATTGCTATTATATATTATCATTAACAATAATTACAATATTGTCCGTGTGAGGTATTTCCGTCATTCCCACCCTTTTCATCCTCTAATATACCGCTTCCTACGGATTTGCTTTTCCTTTACTACTTTTACTACTTCATTTAAAGCCAAAGGCAATCAAATCGATATCTTCATCTGCCTGTTAAATTAGTTTTACTAATGCCTCTTATTTGTTTTGTTTTATTCATATGTATGTTTGTTTGTATATTTTATACAGGTTTTAGGTTCTTTACATTGACACATCGGTAACGATGACCTCTAAGTTTCTAAATATAATGCCAATATAACAATTTTCAATCTAACGAAACTGGAAGTATTGCTATACATTTTTATGCAAATTTCTCTGTCGATACTTTCTAAATTATCGAGGAAAAAATGTATTTATTAATATATCAATATAAAGCTACAAAGTCCACAAATCAGCACGTTCAAATAGGGTTCACATTTTGCAACTGTCGCCACAACTAAAGAGCCACGTGGTCGATATGTGTCCGATAGAAGACAACATTTTATGTAAGAAAAATGCAACTCCGTTACTGTAACCGTTCGCCGACTGGGGAGTTAAAGTTTAGAAAAAAAAAGAAACACATTTTAAACACGATAGCCGCCAATTAAAAAAAATAGACGGAGAGTTGGGTTGTAATCAATCAATTCAGTAAGAGATTTTCCATATAAAAACGCATATTTCATTGATCCAAATAATAACTAGCGAAAAAATAGAAAAAAAATACCTTCTCGCACCAAGTCGGTTATTTGGTAACAAATCATTACCACTTAATGCTTATTCGGAGAATCTCGATGAAAAATTTCGATTTTGAAATCTATGATCCCTTATCTAAAAAGGTTTGGACCCAACAGCTCCTCCAATTTTAAAGGGATTTTAAGATCGGATGATGGAACCGGAGAAGTTCAATTTCTTAGCCCTTAAAACAACCTTTTGGAATAATCAAAAAGACTAGAAGAATCGTTCAGAATGAAGATGGGGAAATAAAGAGGACCCAAATAAGATTAATTAAATTTTAGGCAGTCTAAAAATAAAAGATACAATACATTCACATAGTATAATATCTTAATGCTTAAAACATTGGCTACTTCCCTTGGACAATAGTAATCTTATAAAACACTATTACGGTGCTTATAAAATAATTTATGAATGTATAACGTTTTTCTGTTTTGAGAAAATATGTTCCAGTTTTTATTTCAAACATTCATCCTAAATTAATATTCTCAAAAATTTTCTAATTTCACTTAATATTATACAAAAATTGTAACTGTCGTGTAATTTTGATTTTTTATTAAAAATATATAAAAAACAATAACAACAGAAAACAAAAAACAAGAATAAATACACAACGAAACAGTCAATAAAAAAACTTTTAGACGAATGACTACTGCCCGCCGTCCACGACGTCATTTAGTGCTTGCCTGAGTGGTAGATGGTTTTGTGGACTGGAATTGGTACAGGTACAGGTTTTGGGACTGGAATTTTGACGTGTTTTTCTACAATAACCGGTACATATCTGTCAATTGGAACACGAACTATTTTCTCTACTGGATAAGGAACTGGTCTCTCAACTGGTATCTCGATGACTTTGATCATTGGTACGGCTATTGGCTGGGGGTTTTGCACGTTGACAGGGTATGGTTGTGGTACCGCAACAGCTACCGGTTTAGGGATCGAAATCTGTACTGGTGTTGGTATTGGCACTGGCACGTGTTTGTAGACGGGTACGTGGACTGGCTTCTGAACCACAACAGTTTCAGGGCCGGCATGTCCATGATCATCATCGTCACCATAACTACCGGCAAAACCGGCATTTACGGAAGCGAAAGCGCATAAAAGAGCTACACACACCTGAAAATTAAACAAAAAGCGTATTATAAAACCATCAGGAAGAAAAAATAATCCCTGCATGTTCAATTTCTAATTACTTCAACATATATTTATAACGATTTGTAACTTTCGTTTCAATTACCGCACCGTAAAAGTAATTATAAAGGATTTGCACGCGCATACATAATTATCTTCATTCGATACACTAATGTATTTTCATAATTATAACGACCAAGATCCAAGAATATAATTAGAGCTACTTTCTCGTCATACTTCTCTAATTACGTTCAACTTTCATGTACCAATAAAAACTCCACTAAACTACTTACGAATGTTTTCATGGTACAGATGCTTCAGTCGATGGAATACGATGAACTGATGGTCTGACTGGAATTTGGTGGAGGTTTATATAGTTATTACTTTCACTATCCCGTTCTACTAGAATCCTATACGTTGGAACTGTTATTGACATTGACCCTGTTGTTTGTTATACATGCGCAAAATCTATGCACACGTTTTAATTATAAAATCTACGAAAATTCCTCTCAGCTGTAACTTTCATATCTCTTTGCATCTATAGTCATTGACCACGTGTACAGAGAAAATATTTTTTACTAGATTACTTGCGTCGAGTTCTTATAATGAATAGTACCAGTAGTCATAATGAATATGACCACAATAATTATTCATTGTAATAAATTATGATAATAATTAATTAATAATTATTATAAAAAAAAATATTTGAAATACTAACTAAAAGTTATTCATTTTTTCTTAAGAAAATTATTTTATGGATTATACCTGACAAGAAAAAAGCACATTTGTAGAGATGGATCAAGTGGGAAGTGTTTAAAGAATACTTTATATCTATATATATAATTCAGTATTGTTTGGTTACTATCACAGCACTAACTAAAACTTACTGACATTGTTGTTCTTAATTGTTGCTTAAAAAATTATTATTACAGATTTATATAAAATTAAGGATAACTCCGGTATTTTGGTGTTCTTAGTGTGCTAAGAAAAGTGCAAACAGCCTTTACAAACGGTTGCGCAAGGAAGGAATTTAGTGCATTCTCTTAGAAATAAATAAATAAATTGCATTATAATCGTTCTTATTCTTCAAATTCCTACATCAATAGAATTAATATTTTCAGTAACATCAAATCTCAGCTTAAACGTTTTTCGATTGTGGACATTGTCAGTTAGGATAGCGCAGCTAACACATCATTGCTTTTACTTTTTCTTCATACATAAGTTATACCTATTACCTAACTCTCCTTTACTTAGGCTCGTAATTTTGAATCAACAGTCTAAAATCGTCATGTCAGTATATTTTGTTCACTGTTGTTGTGGTATTCACACTAGAAACCATTTGGATACAATTTCCAAGTGCAAAACCCTTCTTTGACTGCAAATAGATATTTCAGCTCTAAATTTTGAATCAATACGTCTGCTATATTTTGTTTACTGCTGTCACGGTAGCCAAACATTACTAACTTCAAAAACCCTTGGATGCAAACGTAAAACTCAGGCTTAGTTATATCTGTTCTACTTTCAATGTTAGACATATGCGTTATTATACAAAAACATTAGGAATATAAATTTCCCATAAGGTGGATACAGTAAAAGAAATATATGGTGCTACTCAAAATAATTACGAAATAATGTTAAAAATTGGCATGTTATATTGGTTTACTTCTAGAAGGGGAAACTAAAAGATCATAATATACAAGATGCTCTAATTGAAGTAGGTAACAAGGTAGATGCCTCGTTCGGAACTTATCGATCACCCAGTATACACGGAAATACATAGTTTGATCATAATGCCAGCTTAAATATAAAAAGTAAGTACAAATTTCGGAAAAAAAATAGCGAGTTCGTGAGTACAGTTGGAAAAGTAAAAGCATACAAATTTATACTAATTAAAAATCATTAGAAAATATTTAAGAAAGTTGAAATTGTCTTCAAAGTGAAATAATTAATTAGACTAAAAGGATCAAACTTGTAACTATATAAAAAAAAATTAGTTCATTCGTCTGTATGTATTGCTTATTATATTTATTTCAATATTAGGAAGAATTTTACATATGGATCATTCAACACGGTCAAACATCAAATAGTGGCTGACTGGAAGAGCATGTAGTAAAATGAAATGTAACACCTTGATTACTTTCACAATGAGAGGTGTAAACTTACTTCCTGCATTGTAACTATTACTCCTAGTGATTGTCAGTGAATTATATCAGAGCAAAATATTTGTTACTGTTCTATTAGAATTATAAATTTTATTTTATTTGCAAAGTTTGTGATATACATATACCTTTTCTGATATCGAATAATCACGAATTTTAAGAATAAAACTTCCCTTCACACTTTATCCAGGCCTAGCACTGGCAACGATAAGCTGGTGGGTTTAATAACTTTCTTCTTAAGAAATTCATAGTTTTCGGCATTATTTGAAAATATTAATGGTAAACAACACATAAGTATCGGCACCCTCCGCACCACACAAGTTTAATTTATTATATAGTAATATAATAATTAGTCCGGGACGGCCGTTTTGAGGACACAAATGGTCCTCATTATCAACCGGTAACCGAATTATTCGTGGCGCGGAGGGTGCCGATATTTATGTGTTGTTTACCATACTACGCCACAGTCCTTGCTATCATTATTGAAATATTAATGTTTACCCATATGTACGCACTATTCTGATTTTGCCATATCAACCAAGAATTTTAAACATTGTAATGTCTTTCGTTTCATAATACTCGGCCGGAAGGTATGGACGTCAACGCGGCACACAGCCGAATATGTATTCATATTCGGTCGTGGGTCTTGTATTCTGCAGGTAAATCCAATTCTTGCCCCCAAATACATATAACTAAAAGTGGCGTCCATGCATTACAATTTCGGGAAACACTCTTCTAATAGCTGTAATGGCTATTTGCTTAAAATCTATGGTTACAGAAGTTAGGTTCCACTTATTATTCTTCAGCAGCGTAAAAAGTTCTTCGCATGCTCTCCCCGTAAGTAGGAATTAGGTCTGTTTCTTCTGAATTACTTCCTATATCGGCGTACATGGTATGTAGTTGACTAAACTGCTTACTACAACATTTAAATGTGCTACCCATGAAAAACGAATTGGAATTTGAAACAACTCCTCCTGTTGCGGCAAAACAACTTCATTACCAACCTTAACCATATTAGACTTATCTTTAGTACACAACCACCACGTAACTATGTCTTCTTTACTAATACGATGTTGTCAAAATTCGTCAAAATCTCAAATCAAACTCCCAACACGCAAATAACACAACAAATGGCGAATCACCCAATTTACAATTTTCTGCACTGGTAATTATTTTAAACAAATGAAATCTACTCTAGTTGCGTCCTTAGGTTACAAAGATACTTATTCTTGCCCCGCTTTAATTATGTCTTAATAAAGATACTACCAACAATATAATGCTCTTGTACTTGATAGTGTTACTGGATTGTACAGGGTGGTGCATTGTTCATTTGCCATTTTTGTATTGTGCTTTTTCCATCTCGTTTAACTTTATTTAAAAATACTAACTACCAAACTACTAACTAATTAATCTATTAGAAGAACACTTCTTTTCATCTTCATAACCTCTTAGACGGAATCGTCTATGTAGATTAATCACCACATTTTCTAAAAATATTTTTATAAATTCACCAATTTTTCATAATAATAAAAAAAGTAGTAAATGCCGAAGCCTTATTGTACATGTCAGTTCAATCAAACTAAATCAAATATTAACGCTCATGATTACCGAATCGTTAAAAAAAATCAAGATCAATATGTAGTTCTGTTTTGCTTGCCTATTCGCATCTTTATAGTAAAGAATGGTTGTGGTTTGTTAGAAATCGACAGATTAGAAATTCCCAAAGGCATGTGGGGAGGGGCTTACGACTCCGAGAATCCGCTGGTTCGTGCAGTGGTAGAACGTCAGCATCGTCCACTGCTCAAAACGAGAATAATAAGAATTGGAGACATCGCAAATTTGAACGACGACGGCAAACCATAGCGAGTGACATTGCCCACCAAGAAAGCTCCTGTCCGTAAAGATAACCGGAGAAAATCTCGTCAGCGTGGTCTTGTTGCTACAAGTGATAAGAGAGCCAACATACCATGGTCTAGCGCAGGAGGTAGAAAGTTCCTGGAAAGTAAAAGATTAAAGGGCAACTTTGGGCAATTCAGTAAAGGTTTTTAACTATACCATAAGAAATAGGCTAAGAGAAGCACAACAAAAGCAAGAGAACCAAATCGTTACAATACTTCCTACATAATGCTTAGTTGTGCTTTCGCTAGTTACTGCTATTTATAGACACTATGAACGTAGAAGATGAATGGCACTCCGCTACTTCCATCCGAATTTATAGAGAAATTTAATTAAAATCCCAAAATGGTTCACAGGGAAATTTGCCCAGACAACATTACAAAAAAAAAAACCTGCGGGAATATTGGTATGGTACTGGAAATTGTATTATAGCTGTTCCGTATGATGTGACTCTAAATACCGTAAAAGCGTGAAATTCGAACTATGGGATAGTTTAAGTATTTTTTGTTGTAAAGCCAAACACAGGTCAGGTTCTTCAAAAACGAAACGATGCCCTAATCGAAGAACGGAAGGGAATGGTGATCCATAAGATCTTTAAAAGCTTATAGAAAGCATAGAGGTCCCAAAAAATTATTCGTACACCTATAGTACTTGCCAAATATTGCAATATTAAAACAATAACTGGATTAAAATAATTATTAATCTTAATCTTCTGCTTTAAGGTCTCCACGTCTGAAAATCTAAAAAATGGTGTTCCATCTGGTTTCTAAGCGAGGAGACAACTTTTGTTTCAAAACTTCAGTGAATCTATAAAGAGGTGTGTGGTTTAATGTAAAACGCTTCCTAAAACTCTGCTTTGTTGAAAACATTACAAGTTGGACTGTATTGTCTAGGAAGCTGATTAACCATCATTGGTCATACGAGGGATGTTTCCAAAGTTCTGGGAATTGTGCTCTAATTGAATTACGCAGAACTTGTAGGCAATACTATTGGGATAAATAAGTCTTGACATGCTTATGCAGCTATCCAGTGCAATATAGTTCAATCTGAGTCAGGTGTTCGACTAATATGGATGCGTTTTCCTAGCACTGTTTTTGTAACCATGGAAGACGTGGTTAAATTGCAAAGAGAAATAATGTTCTTAGAATAGAAACACGGTGTGAAAATTTCAAAAGTTATTCAACGTCTGCACGGAGTGTTTGGTGAGTCTGCAGAATCTAAAATCTGCAAAATCTATCGGTGGATCGATCGTTTTAGAACTGGTAGAACCCCATTAGAAGACGATCCACCCAATGGTCGCCCGAGTCTTTCGGTAAACGAAAGAAACATTACTGCTGTGGATGACCTACTGAAAGAGGTCAGGCGAATGACTATTCGTCAAATTAGTGTACGCCTAGGGATAGGTACAATACAAGTTCATGACATTTTACATGATTGTTTGGGCAAGGTTTTAGCCGGCTGGATGCCAAGACTGGGACCGGAATAGGTCTGACACTTGTCTTCAACTTTAAGAGCTGTTAACCCGGTACGGTGATGAATTTTGGCAACGAATCATAACCACTGATGAGACGCGGATTTCTTATTTCAATCTTGAGACCAAAAGTCAATCCAAAGACTGTCGTAAACCGGATGAAGGCCCCCACTTAAGGCGCGTGCAGTTCCGTCTGTTGGAAAGGAAATGATCACTGTATTCTGGCATTGCGAAGGGATTATATTATCTAGACTGTTGCGGCATGCATAATGCACGTGCCGCATACCGCAAGAAAGACAAAGTAGATTTTAAACGATTTACGATGAGAATTGCTTCCGCATCCACCTTACCCTCTAGATCTCGCACTCAATGATTTTAATCTGTTCCCAGTTTTGAAAAAAATCTTTACGGGGTGTTCGATTTGAGTGTTTAACTGACGTAGATCGTGTCATAAATAGGTGCATTGGGGAGACACTGAAAAAGTTCTTTAAGGACGGCTTCAAAAAATTAGTTTATCACACACAGTTAATTTTATTTCTATGCTGTTTGTGCATGTACGCAAGCAACGACCAGGTCAAAAAACACATGGCCTTTAAAAATCCAGATTCAAAACAATATGGATTTAAAGTTATTAATACAAATATTGTTAGACTTTTCATATTATTTGCCACCTAAAATTTAATTTATTGCGTCTTTAATTATTAATATATGTAACCTGAAACATTTATGTACATACACCTTTTCCTTTTTATTACTTTAATAAATATGAAAGTAACATATATTTGTATTCTCAGCAAAATATTTTATAGAATTTTATATAATCAATTACCAGTAGTAAATACTCTATATATTATTAATACCTTTAGTTGTACATACATATATACTAAGTTTTTTGTGTGAAAAGAAAGCTGATTTGGAATGATGAATGATAAATGATACATCTAAATAACTTTTACTTATAGGCAACTTATTCTACATCATTTTTACATTGTACATTTGTTAAATTTTAACTTATTTCCCGTAGAAAAGTTAACAAAATAATTAATTAATTAAAACATTATGTTAATTAAAACATCATTAAAATTTGAATTTGAAATTTACAGCGAAAACAATATTACAGCTTTACTGTACACTTGACTTATTTTAACGATGAAGTAGGTACTTGGAATTAACTATGAAAACCTGAGAGTCCTGCCACCTGACTGTTCATTGTTTCGTTCGCTTTATTGTAGATTAGAATAATTGTGTCCAAACCATCACTTCAATTTGATTAACTAAGGTACACATTGTTCTTATCTCTTCCTTGAAAAAAAATTGAAATGGACTTTAATAAATAATTAAGTCTTTTAAAAACTAGTGATTATGAAGTGATCGAAACGTAGCCGTCTCCACAAGAAAACGTTATTTTAACTATCTACTGTTGGTCGATATGTGGTTAAAATGGATTTTCTTTTTCAGGCCAAGCAAAAAAAATACAAGACATGTACACCTATTGCGGCCCGTAAAACCTTAATTATTAGGTGACCAAATAAGTTCGTGCAGTTTCTGTATACATCAGATAGCCTTATTTTTGTTGATCGATAGCACATGTTTGTTACCAGTCATCTAATATACTAACAATCCCTATTCGTCAACGACACTTTAATTCTAGGTTATTTACAAATGCTGTCAGTGGTGGCGCGAAAAATATGCAGCTTAACCAATGATCGGGTTCCGGAAGACCGAATATGATTAACAATGAGGATATTCAACAGGGCGTGGAGGCAAATTCCAGTACAACGTGCTTAGAGATTTTAGAAAGGTTCAATGTGAACGACGAAATCATTCGCTTACACCTTCACCAGACAGAAGAGACGTGGAAGTTAAGCAAAAATGTCCCGCATGAATTGTTAGTTGATAGTAAATTCAGCCGTCTTACCATATGTTCGACAAACATATCAAGCGACGATAATGAACCTTTTCTTTAATCGGTTGTTAACTTGCGACGAAAAGTGAGTCGTCGACTGATCCAATATCATTCCCACGGTTTTGTGTGTTGTGTTCGATAAACACCAGCCGGAATTGTCCATTATGAATTTCTAGAAACTGGTAACTTGTATTGTGAACAGCTTCAGAAGTATAAGCAGCACGCATCCAGAAATACCCTTCTTTGATCAATGGAAACAAAGCTCTTTCTTTTCTTCTTCTTCCTCTTCTTCTTACAGAACAATGTCAGGCCTCATACCGCAAGAGTGACTTGGGAAAAAGCCTTTGAACTTGGCTAGGAAACATTATCACTCCTCCTTAGTTTCCTAGCATTTCGCCAAGTGATTATTGTTTTTTTTTTGTCTCTTGGTAACTGAATGAGGCGTAGGCAGTTTCAAACCTGAGTTGATGTAATAAATACAGTTCGTCAAGGTTTTGATTCAAAATCCGCAGGGTTCTGCATTGTCGGCTTACAAAAATTGGTGTCAAGTTGGCAAAGGTGCTGGTAATTGCTTCCATAAATAGTAATGTGTTATTGTTTATTAACAAATATTTATTTTACCATTAAAAACCGCATGAATTTATTTGCTTACCTGATGTAAGTTTAAGTGTGATATGAGATGGAAAGAAAACAATCCAAACAATTGTCTCTTTTGCTGTTTGTCCATGTGGCACCTTGGCAACTCCGAAGGCTTTTAATAGAGGAGGAGAAAAACAAATGTCAAATTGTATTCCGTTCTAACTGGAAGTCCTGCAGCACTTATCAAATAATTTATTTTCTTCACTAGATTTAAGTCGATTGAATTCAATTGTTGTAATTTTTTGTTTAGTAGAAACACACGTTTTCCGCAAACGCAGAAATCAGGTACAAAATAACTTTTAATATTCTTCTAAAGAACAAATACCAGTTCCAATACGTTTTATAGTCATTGGTGTGTGTTTTATGCAGTATATTTTAAGCAACTTCTTCGAGAGATGTAGCGCGAAAGTTTGCATAACGTAAATTAAAGTGAGAAGAAATCACTTGTGTCAATTGTCAAATTAATGCGAAATATTGCTCTAATTCTTGTACTACCTCGCTTTACATAGCGGTGCAGTGTAGAATTAAGAATGAATGCATAGTGTATATACCTGTCATACTTTGACACTACCATGACGCTATTGTATATCTTGGTTACTGCAGAAACTGTTAATAGACATATCATACAACGTTTTTGTGTATTTCAGTCTAATATAAAAGTAATTTAAGTTACGTTATGAAAAAGCATATCACTGGCATCAAATTACTGCAAAATATTATATTTCTGTGAACGCGCCATAAATAATCTAACAAATGATTCTTCCGTCAACACTGAGCGGCTAAGTACATCTTTTTTCCTGTTTACGACAGTTGCATTCTTTTTCATATGATTCGAGGTTTCCTAATTTAGTATTATGCTGGGTTTCATTTATGTGTTATACTTGACAATTCGATCCTTCCATAGCAGTAATAAGTTATATATTCTTTGAACCCGATGCTTATCGTTCGTTTTATTTGTCCAAAACAGGCAGTTTTATCGAATGTAGGCGGTAAAGGTATGTTAAAATTATTTTTTTCATACACGTGATGTTGGCAAGGAATTCAGGAGTTCCCAAAACAATTGTTCCGATTTAATCAAATAACCTGTGTGCTGCAGAGTGTGCATACTTTAATGCATATATGAATATTGTTGAAAGCATCTCATATATATAGGATGTACTGTAGACAACACCGATGCTAACGAAAGATATTGCGCGATATTGAATTATGATTCCAACGTAGATGAAATAGAAAGAAAAGGGCAGAAGATTGGTAAGGGAGTAGGGAAGAGTAAGGAATTAGAAATAGGTAGAAAAAAAACAGCAAAATTAGATAGGGTAAATGAAGAAGAACCTGTATAAACATCCCGTTTGAATTGGATAAACCAAGAGTTGAAGGAAGAGCACAATTCCATTCCAACTAAGTAGAATGGAAAGAAAGCAAGGAAAACAACCTCAAAGTGGAACTAGCTTGCCTACTACACATGGAGAAGCAGTATCTGGGGTGAAAATGAGTGGTGTGCCAGGTTAAGACTGAATTTCGAAAAATTATTGTAAAACATTGATGTTTTCTTGTTTATTAATTATTGACAGTGATTTCCATATTCAATATTCCATCTAATTCGTTTTTTCGTATTGTTGTTTGCGTACCTTTCATTCCATTCATTTTTTATCTTTAAAAGATTTTACCATAACAAATATCTTGCATTTATGACCAATCAAAAAACATTCAGATATAGAAACGATATAGATTAGTTACAATTATTTATTTACCTATTTATTTACTTAGTTTGTACACATCTATAAAAAGTCGATATTAAAAGGACAAAAGAATAAATAAATGATAAATATTTCTATATAAAAGACTAACTAAACCTAGGCGTGGGCTCGTAAACTGAACCCCAGAAGAGTATTAATTTCGTGTCTTCATGCCAAATGAAGAATAGGAATGGAATGTCAGCTCTAAAGATAGTAATATCGCCACCACGAGTTAAGCTTACGGAAGTACTTGCGGCTGCTTCGGTACCACGTTCGGTGATGTCTATGTATACCTTATGAATAACTTGATCGGCGTAAATACCTGGATTTTCCATATTACTATTGTGAGGGTCTCTATTCAGGAAAACGCGTAGCTTGTCTAAATTATCAGGCGTTTCTCTAGTTACTCTTCGACCAAGCTTATCACCAAATTTCTTATAAGTTACTTGTTTTTGTGTATTGCTGTCGATCTCTTCGCATTCGCTAAGGTTGCTGTTAGGATTAAAAATCTGCGTACAATTCATGGGTGAGCCGAATCTACTAAATAATAGTATATCACTTCGTTCGCGTCCGGCAGGCTCCCTAGGACTATGTGGTACCGAACTAGCGACAGTATTATATATCTGATTTCTTGCATCACTTTGTTTATGTTCATTTCCAGGTGATAAGAGGGCTAAATTTGCTTCGTGTGGATTAAACAATGATCTCACTCCAAGACTTTGTAAGGATTCCCTCAAATCGATCGTAGCTTCCACCTTCATTTTTGGAAACAAGACCACTGATTGAGTGTAAACGGTGCTCTTTACTAATCTGAGAATATCTCCAGAAGTCAAAGATGCTTCGAAAGTCTTCAGCCTTTGAATATTCGAATCTTGAGGGATGATTACATACATTGTGGTTGCGTTTCCTTTATAAGGGAATCCCATTATGTCGCAGTCTAATATCATATCTTTGTAGTAAGCGAAAAGCCCACCGTTAGACATCATTTCGACTTCTATGTTGGTATGAGATTTACGCCCATTGGGGTAAAATGGTCGTCTAAAATGATAAATCATAAAACTAATGAAAAGCATGTATAACAAACAAAACATATTTAATCGTTTATATCAACTAAGAACCACCTTGTAGCGTAGAATGTGTAATTTACTAAGTTCGCCACTTTCCGTGCGCTTCACAGACGTCGGTATGGAAGTGGTCGTTCGGGTGTGTGATTCGTAATATATGTGCAAGCGATCTTATTGCCGTAGTAACGCATCCAGTATGTGTTTGGCAGCCGGTTGAAATGCAGGCGAGCGTAGCGAAGTGCTGCACATACGTTATACGTAATAAAATGTCGTCGATAAATTGATGAAGGAAACGACCATTGTCAGATAAAGTGAACGGTATTACTAAAGATTCCCCGGATTTAGTATACGATGGCGCAAAAATAAAATGTTTAGTTTGCGATATATCAAGACCACGTGGGAAATGCCAAGCACAATAATAACAAAACAGGTGTATATCGGGAACGGTTTATACATGATTTATGCTTAGCTATGACTGTGTGTAATTTGCCGTTTACTTTGTTAAGCAACGAATAATTTACTTCAAATTTCAAACCATACATCCGAACGACCACTTCCATACCGACGCCTGTGAAGTGTTTGTATAATAATAATATTGTTGTTGTAACATTTGAACAGTTGACCAGGAAAAATTTTATTTAAAATTGCGATTGTGGGAACAAAAAAAAGTTTTCATTAAATAGCATTACATGCCTCCAAATATTTCGGTATTAAGGTAAAGCCGAAGGATCAGGAACTAAATATCTGCAACTAGAATGAAAAAATGCAAAGTATTGTTGTGAGCAACGGTACGCGTTTAATAACGATTCTCTAAATTGTAAATTGACTAAGTTTTTTACATTTTTTGTGGTATAAATAGCGTAAGATATTACTAAATTTTATTATGTAGCAATTATTTTTAATATGCTTAAAAAAGGTGTACGGATCCTTTTACAATAAATGATTATTTTCATTCATTGGAGAACTCTAAATAACTTGGATTGGCTTTGATTACCCTTGGATTTTTGCCTAAACCGTTCTAAATTAAAATTTGTAGACAATAAAGAAACTGTAGCTTCACGAACTACAGGAGGTACTCGACGAGGAAATACAATAGTTTTAATTTCAAGAAATCTACTTCGACGTAAAGCGCTACCTCGTCCTACCACCCAGCATGACAATTGATTGGATAGAATTGGAAAGGATTGCTATTTATGAATACCGAAATCTCCTTCAGGGGGGTTTTCCTTGCCAAAGACTTATTTTTCTAAATGTGTCGATAACTTGAAGTGGTTATTTCTAGTCCTTAAAAAGACTATATTCTTGTTAATTATACTATACTATACAATACTATTCCTTTTATTAACCACTAATGGCTTTTAGTAGCGATTCTGCTTAACGAAAGAGGAGTTTAGAACTACGCAAAATTGAAACCAGTTAAGATAACTTCAGTCAGGATCCACTCTTAATACAAATACGGAATGAAGTATTTATTAAGAACGCAGCAAACATATACAAAATACATGGTCATAATGAAGAATTAAAAATGTTTCAAAAATAAATATTCTCAGAATCTAATTTAGCAAACAACTTTCGTATAATCGGTATAATTAAACTAGAATAAAATGCCTTCATGAATTTATTCTTAAATTCTAATAAACAACACTAAAAAAAATGTAAGCAAACCATAATTTCATCGTTATGATGAGGGTCCGGATTCCAATCCATTTGCATCTCCGATAAAGTTAGCGCAGAGATGTGAAAATGTTTTCAATTTCTGCACACAGATAAAAAAATCGCAATGAAGCACATATGAAATTTAACCCAAATCACACTGAGGGGGGATATTGAAATCCGGGCTATAGCTGTAGCAGGTGCTCAGGTGGTTTAATAATGACAATGATTCAAGTGTTGTACATTGCTTGTGAATACAACATGGTAAAACAATCGCGTCATGGTGACCTGCGTACTATTATTCAATTTTTTACCGCCGAATGCCGTCAATAGAATTTTACATAACAAGTTGTATGTGAAGACACTGATGACAATAGTTTCTCGCTTATTATTAGAGAGAGTGAAAAGTTGCTAAATTCGTATTTGTTATTAACTTGCAAAGAAAACGGAGCTGTGATAAATGATGTTCGAGATTAAAAAAAGAAATGAAAAGAGCTCATTCTCTTCTTTTACCCCTAGCGCCTATATTTAGCCTTATAACAAGAAACTGCCACTTTCGATCTTCTATTTAATGGTACACTTAAATTTTTCTATGACGTTTCGGTTCTTTCTGGCCATCATCAATTTTCTGATTTCTTATGTATAATATGGTGACAAAAGTTTTTGATATCATGCCTTAATTAACGAGAAATTAAATTTCAAATTTCCGAACATTTAAATTATCGTTCGTTAGTTATAGAAACATGTCGCACTCCAAGGAAGAGAAACGAGTTTCGTTAAGTATTGTTTGTTCATCGAATCGAAATACATCAATAGCGAGTACAAGATATTTACGACTGTTAACAGCCACCTGGTACCATTTTTCTAGATTTTTATAGAAACTTGGTAGAAAATGTGTCTTTTACCAAGCGTAATATCTATATTAACAGGAATTTGAATGAAAACCAACGCGGTATTTAAAAATAGCAAATTAAAACTGAGCTACATTTGCATGCGAAATTGTATCAAAATTAAATTTATCCCAAATTCGATTACGGAAAACTTTACATCGAAATAAATTTACACAACCATACCAGAATCATGTTAGCTACAGTGTACTAGCTGGTGATAACTTAAGACAACTGGAGTACTGCGAGGGAAGATCAAAGAACGACAAAGATTGTTTAAACAAAATCATCTGGTCAGATGAATCAAAATGTCACTATTGGACAGTAGAGAATCCTAGACAAAATAGTGAAAGGAGACCACAATACCGTTTTCGATGAAACGGTTTAATGGACACTTTGCGAAATAGTTTTACACTCAGTAAAGTTTACACACCTCCTTGTGAATCCTTCCCAAAACTGCTTTTCCCACGCACCATTGAAGTAGAGGGCGCTGGCAATTAATACCTTAGTTTCATCTGGTGGTGGTGCGGCTAAAATTGATTTAATCTTCCCATTTGTTTTGCTCGAAACCCATGTATTTATCACTTCTTGCGCATGTTCGCCATTACGGTGGAAATCGACGTTTAGGACTTCATTACTATATACGCGTCTGCTCATTTCCTTATATAAATCTCTTATTGGATATCCCTCTTGTACAAATATGGCAGCGGCTACATCGATCTGCTCGACCAGCTCTGATGATTGATGTAATTTGAATAGGAGTTTTCCTAGATTTTCATGGACTACACGCGAATTCGAACTTATGTCAACTCCAGTCGCTAAACCCATAACCTGAGCAATTTCATCGAACGTCTTTCCATTAGAACCAAGTAGTATTAATGCCAAAGCACCTATAAGAAAACTGCAATTATTATATAAATTATGTGTGCAAATAATTGTTCCGCTCCCGAGGATTTGTGTACATACCTGCTATGCTAACTGGAGAGAATACCACGTTATCTACGTTTTGTCGGTTTAAATAGAAATTATTAATAGCTATTGCTAATTTTGATATGCCTGCAGCTACGATTTCTTCAACACGTTTCTCATATTCGAGTGATTCACGTTGCGTATTTTGAAGATCATTAAGTGTTCCGTTTAGAATACTCGCTCGGGGATAAGATACTTTCCGTATTACTGGATTAATACTTCTTTGCCGATATGTACCATCAGGAAGTATGATTTGCGGTTGCACGTGGAGACACATTGAATAGATGGCAGTTATTGCTATAAGTAACTTCATCTGGAAATAAATATAAAGAATCAATTGTATTAATATAAGCTGGCCATTAGGGACAATGTATTGAACCGGGTACTTATTTATGTCATTATTTCTGCAACAATAGAATCGCCTTGTAAAAGATAACTGATATCTAAGTAAGCGTTCTTAATACCTATCATGGTGATGGAAATAATGTTTAGCATTAACTAATCCATGAAACTGTGTGAGTAGTGCTCAGTATGTGTTGTATCTCTGTCCGAATCTCGAATAAGTTTTGTTGGTGCAAATTTTGGTCATCACTGCTGCAGGATGAGCAACGCCGAAAATGTGTGAGTGGATCTTAACCCTTTGGACAAGCAGAAGAAGTTTGCAGAATATACACGGCCCGAGGATATCATTCTCCAACGATGCAACACCAGTGAAGATTTCCAAATCTATCCAGGATCTTCCACCACGTTACCAGGGTGTGGAGGCGATCCAAATTTGGCTAAAGGACAACAATTGAAGAAACAAAATACAAGATATTCAAGAAACCCAAGAAACAAGAAATTCAAGAAACAAAAAATTGAAAAAAGAAGAAATCGAAGAAAGTATAAATTGAAGGAAGAAGAAACAGCAAAACCACCGATACCCAATATGAACTCATTGTCCAGAAGAGTTATTCAAAATTACTTAAAATATGGAAAGGATATCTAGACTCCAAAAACGTAGGGAAAATTGGTTACCCAACACCAAAAGTTATTCAAATGGAAACAGTAAGATATCAAGAAAAAGAAACTATTCGGCAATATATTGAAAATTTAGAATTATCAACTCGAAGAAAAAGAGGTGCATTCGACACCTTAGTAGGAATTGTACTAGCCATTGCCGGCAATCTTGACGTAGATGGGAGAGGATACGACCAGCAAATGTTACAAATCTACAACAATCAAGAATTACTAACCAAACAGAACATCACAAGCAACTACAACAATAATACACAGACCATGATGAATAACCAACTACAACTGTCAAAAATGATTGAAACGAATCAAAACCAAATGGACCAACTACAACTAGTTTATTTTTAAGTGTTCTTACTATAGGGACTACGAAACGAAGAATTAACCCAGGCCGCAACATTTGCCAAAGCTGGAATTCTTCACCCAATGGTAATAAAACCAGAAGATTTAATATATTATATCAAAAGCATTAGTTTAGAGCAATAAATTTCCTTTTAATATATTAATTGGTAAAATTTACCAGATACAAACATTAATTAAAATTAAGGCTCCAATTAAAAGACAATATAGATACAGTGTGACGAAATCATCAAGGTGAACACGAATTGTACGGCAACATATCCTATTTCAATTTAATTCATTCGTTTGTTGTCGCACCTCACTCTTCACCACACCGCAATGCTGTAAAATTGCTACGAGACATTTACCGTGTCAAAAGATTTACTGTAATCCAATAACACCAGCAAAGTTAAATTGTTAGCATTTCTGGCTGGAACTCCCACATATACAATTTACAGAAAAAGTCATTGCGGTAAGAACTGGGGTCTTAAGACTTAAATAATCTTTTGGTCATACAGGGCAATAATTACGCCTCTTCGGTTTGGTGCCCAAAAACAACTCAGAAGACTGTGCAATAGCAGCTTCAACAATGTATATACATTTTAAGGCAATTGGGACACAAAAACCACGTTACTTTGCGGTAGGTCCCAAGCCATCAAGGGATCAAAGGAAGACAAGCTGTCCACAGAAATAGCAAATATGCCCTGCATCAGTGCTATCGTTCAGCAAAGGGGCAATAGTGCAACAGGGGCAGAAGGTCGAGGGAAGGGGTATGTCTTCATGCATCCAAATAAGGAGACCGGATTCGTTACAAGTGCTGAAAACCATCTACTTTCTTTGCAAAAAGAATGCAGGATGCTCATAACGAGTTATATGAGAACAGAGTGTATAATCAGTAGAATACAACTATATTTGAAATAATTATACATTACATTGAAAGCGTTTGGGCATTCTTATAAATATCTAACGGTAACCTAATTCTCTTGCCGTGTTTTATCATAATGATATTACTAACATTTAACATTTTCTTTTGGGCAGGACGGATAATCATCAGAATTAAACGTGTAGGTAGCATTAAACGATATATATATATATATAAATATAAATGTTTTGGTATTGACCTAGAATGAATTTGTGGTTTGTGGTTAGTGCACATGCATTTATGAGCAACAGTCTGTATATGCAGACTATTGCTCCTAAATGCAGTTGAAAGCATCCAAGTATTTAGGCGCCTCTCTAAACACTTGCATTTCTCGAACTACCGTTATGTTAGAACTTATATAGCTATTTACATGCCGTATGTAAAATACCAATGAAGTTTATAACACGCTACTTTCATAATAATAAATAGTTTAATAACCTACACTAATACATGTTTACATTAAATTCTGTCTGACCGAGATAAGAAAACCGCATACATAGTTAAATATGCAACGATACCATATACCGATATAAGTATTTTACCTCACAGTATTATATTATTATTTATTTATTGGGGAGTATTGAAACAACTACACTTAAAAAAGGTACTTTATATGCAGGTCATTAATTCAACCTCGAAAATTAATACATTAAAAGTAGAAGGGAAATATAATGGAAATTTCAAAACAAAATATTTTAATCAGAAACGAAGTCTGGGTTTAATACATTATTTAAAATCTTAATTATCTATCTTTCATATAATAATTTTATTATTTTAATTTGAATATTCGATAGTTATCTATACTTAATTTAGTAATTACAGAACTTGATTTATATTTAGTCATTCCGTCATTTTTATAATTCATATTACTAATTCTTTGCTAAAAAATTAACCCCTTAATATTACTTTATGGAGAATAATAAAAGTCATAAGTGATTTCCAAACATTTAATTCTTAATAATATTGTTTACCCGACACCTTTACAGTACCAGGGTCTCGAGAAAGAACAATAATAATATTGTTTGGAAAAAACACAGGGAAATCGTATACAACACTATTAACATGGAATCTAGTTATAGACGACAATGTGACTCAAAATTCACATTGTCGTCTGTAACATCGCAAATGATTATCCAATCATAAAAATATAAAGTCGTTGATTTGGCACCACGAGATAAACAAGAAGAATTAGTGTTATGACAACAAACCAGTTTCGGCGAAATTTCCAGAAAATTTAATTTAAAACAAACAAACAACAAGTATCTTGGCTATTTAAAAACAGTCAAAGAAGTCTAAAAGCATTTCGAAGAGAATAAGAATGGAAAGGGATTTTTACACCACATTCTACAATCTGGACATAGCCAAAGCGAAGAATTAAAAAGTCGTTGAGTAGTATGAAACACACTTAACAAAACGTAATTTTTCCCGAAATCAGTTCTGAACGTACATCTGTTAAAATGTCCAGTTTGACTTTTACCTTCTTATCATCCATTTTCAGCATAATATGAACACCTTGACGTTTAACATACGTATTAATTTGAAACCTCTTAAGTTTTTCAATAAATATACAAATGGACAAAAAATGATCCGTTGAATCCTGAATGAAATGACTCATAACATTTGTTGTGTAAATTATTGATGGACTTGCATTAGCCTACATTTCTGGAGAAAATATTGCATCTTCAACGATGTGTGTCTGCAACAAATAATCTGTGTATTTGTTCTGCTACTGCAGATTTTTCACGCACGCCTTAGGCATATTGAAAAATCTGCAGTAGCAGAACACCTGCACCAACAAGGAGACCACCGCATAAGCTACAGCGACGTCAAGGTATTAGCCAGGACCAGCCACTACTACCCGAGGATAATACGCGAATCGATAGAAATAATGAAGAACACCAACAACTTCAATCGCGAAGATGGATACAAGATCAGCAACACGTGGAGGTTAGCACTACGGAGTCGTCACACAACGAACAACGCGATTCAGCGGAACGGAACGGTTATGGATCAGCAAAGCAGAACGGTTATGGATCAGCAAAGCGGAACAAAAATAGGATATATAACGAGCAGCAAAAGACAACAACAGCAGGCTTTAGAAATCTTCTGAAGAAGCTGAGAGGATGGTTAGCGAAACGTCAAGTAAAATATTAACTACACATCACCCGAAAGACATTTCTACTATAGTATAAACTTCTTCTAATGTTGTTCACGTCCATTATAGTAGTTGTCTCGGATAGGTTCTTTTCGACTTTACGTCGAATAATTATTAAAGATTTTTCGGAAGTATTACGTTTACATGTACTGGATATAATTTTCCTGTATAATTCACTTTCCTTCGGTTCGTGATTATGACTTCTAGTTACAACGTTTCAATACCAAGTGTAAAAATTTTAGCGGTACAATTGGTAGATTTGTCAATACAACGCAAAAAAAAAATCTTTTTTAAATTTCATTGCCGTGTCATTAGATACAAGGGTGGTTCAAGAAGTTCTTAGAAAATGTAAGAGGTGGCGCTCGTATTATCGAAATTAGTCTGTTTTTAGTAAGGATCATTAATCACTAGATGTCAAAGTCTCAGCTATATTCATCACACGGTTGTTGATTTAAACAAAAAATCTTTATTTATGTAGAAAAATGGAAACCAGTGCGTTTCGAGCGATATCTGAACACTTATATTTAAAAGGCTTAACACCGAAAGAGATCAAAACTGAGTTGGATAAAGTTCATGGCACATCTGCTTCTGTCCTAGCAACTATTTACAATTGGCTAAACAAGTTTAAACGTGGTCGTACATCCACAAAAGGTGAACATAGTTCTAGCGTCCCTCGTTTACCCTCAATGGAGAATAAATGCCATCGTGTGGTCGACTCTGAGGCTGTTTTGACCCTTTTGCATCGCAATCCTGATGAGTTTCTCCGTCGATACATAACTATAGACGAAACATGAATTCACTACTATATTCCAGAGACAAAGGAACAGTCAAAACAGTGGATTTTTGAAGGCGAACAGGCTCTAAAGAAAACGAAGAAAGTGAAATCGGCCGGCTGATGAAGCTGATGGCCTCGGTTTTTGGGGATGCACGCAGAATCATCCATACCGATTACTTGGAAAAAGGACAAACAATAACTGAAAGGTATTATGCGTCGTTATTGGACCAGTTGAGCAAAGAAATCGAGAAAAAAACCTCCTCATTTGAAAAAGAAATAGATTCTCTTCTATCAAGACAATCCGCAAGTGTACATCTGCGCAGTTTCGATGGCCAAAATTGGAAGATTAAAGTTCGAATTAGTACAACATCCACCGTATTTAGCTCCTTTTATTTCCAAATTTGAAAAAATTGCTCGGCCGATAATGGTTCACGTTGAATGACGAAGTCATTGCCCAAACAGCCGCCTATTTTGAGGATCTTCCAAAGTCCTACTTTTTGGAGTTGAAAAATAAATAAAAATCTACAGAAAATACTTTGTTTTTCTCTCGTTTTCTAAGGACTTATTGAACGACCCTCGTATCAGATAGATCATTTTCAGTGCCCTCTTGGTATTCTTCGTACAATCTAAATGGTAAAATATTAGTGATTTCTAAGACTTCTAATGTAATATATAATTACATTATTAAATTAATATATAATATAAGCAATTATTAATCAATTAAATATTAAGAGCTTGTTAGGCATTACAACGTAAATATTTCAAATATAAATAGAAGAAGGGCTGTCAGATAAAAATAAAACTGATTAAGTTCTAGAATAAACAGCAATAAAAAATTTCAGTATTCCTGCGTAATACAGCCAATAATCAAACTCGCCGTTACCACTAAATGATTTCCGTCAATTTCCTCTTTATTGTTAGACTTCATTCATAATATCCACAATAACTAATCTAAATCCAAGGTTGTTGACGTGACATTTCTAATTAGTTGGTTTTCTATACAAAATTCTATACAAATTATACTAAGGTTATGGCGTAGATTGGAAACTCCACCTTTTTTTTTACTAATGATTTAATTTAATTTCATTTATAGACTAAAAATTTATATAACATAAATAAACCCGTACTATTTAGATTGCATAACATTCTATTCAAAATATTTAACAAGCAGACTGATTAAAGGATAGAACTAGGAACGCAAAATGTACACGTTGAAACTATCATGTTAAAACATAAATGTACTATAAATTTTTTTATGCTCTGCCAATGGTACTCAAAAATGAATGCTCTTAAAGTTAAGACGCACTGTTTGAGAGACGCGATTCAATTCCTTCACTTAACAATACTATGTAAGCATAATTTTTTTAGATTACTGTAAAAAGAGGACAGGAGGTACAAGTAATTTCTATATCGTAATAAGTAAATTCTTTAACTTTTTACAACTAATCATTTGTTATCTATAATTATAAATAACGAAGTTCCATATAAAGTGTATTACTAATTGATTTTGGAGTAAGTATATCTTAAAATAAATGTACTAAAACTACAATAGCTGAGAAAAATAGATTCAATATTATTTATTATTATTATTATTGACTTCGTTTTGTTAAAGCAATAAAATTATTATATTATTAATAAATTTATTACAACAATGAACTACATTTATAAAGTTGAAATTTGTTTATCAATACAATAAATAACCATTTATCTACTTACTTTGCGGGAAACCAAAGAAAGAAGATTTTTCATTAGTAAACTTAATAAATGCGTTAAAATGATAGTCGTTCGTTGATAAAAAAAAATTGTTACATTAACGAACGATTTTCGTTCAATGTACGTTAGCTTTTAATGCTTGATACTTGCTATTTGCAGAATATTTATATAGTAACTTTTTTATCATTCATGCTAAAAGAATCTGATCAATCTGATTTTATTGTGAGATTAAGAAAAATGGTTAATATATTTTAGTCATTCATTCAACAATAATATATTTGACAATTTTCTCTTTCCACTTCTTAAAGCTCGCCGGATAATGTTTCTTATTTTTTTTCAGTCAAATATTGGATCGTGAAAGTTGGGGTATGGAACAATACAACGTGATGCGATGTAATACCTTCAGACAAATATTTTGCGGTATACCAATTTAGCTGCAACTGTTTTTTCTACATACAATCTAATTGCATGCTTCTAAATAACACTGTGCTTCTAAAAAAAATAAAAACGCTGCACACTTAACTTTTTTCATAGTTCGCTGCGTCTTTCTTGTTGGTGGTGTCTCTTCGTCTTTATGGATCTACTTAACAAATAGGTATGTCGAAAAAGAGAATATGCATTTCGTGTGAGCCATTCTTCAAAAAAATTAAATCCTCACGGCAAATTCTCGTATGCTCTGCTTTAATCAATCAGAAGGCTGCGGTACAAAATGGCTAACGACTTTTGCGAGTAATCGTGTATGATTGCCTTAGCAGCTGAGAGTCCAATCTTGAGTTGCTCTATTGCAGGATAAGTTTCTCTGGTATCCTCTTCAAATTATTTACTTCCGTGACGGCCTGATCCTTTCTGATGCTGAACGAAACTTCTTTCATATTCAAAGTCCTTACGCCACCGATAAATTTTACGTAGCCGAAGAAGGGACTTTTTCATTAAAGGTTGAATCTAAAGTTTCTTTATACCACAAGCGCTTAAAACTTTTTTGAAATCATAATAAATCACGAGAGTGCTCCCTAGTTAATTACATATTTTCCAGTTATGGTAATAAAAGTATATCGGTTCTAACTACTGCAAATACAACAACTAAAAGGACAACGGTTTGAAAATGAGAAAACTATACTGGGGATTGCAAAAGATCAAACAGTATTGTTTTTCCATTTTCAAACCATTGTCTTAACATGTACAGCTAGTACTTCTGCTAACTAAGACAGATATATAGCAATCCTAAACAACAGTATATGTTTTGTTTTTCATGGCCTACAGGATTTTTTTTATCCTCAATAATATCAGCTTGGCTCTCGTAGCCAAATCATACTTATTTGAATACTTCTTTGCTAAATTTCTCAGTATGTTAAAACAGAAAATGACTCCGTTCTAAGTATTTCCCCACTCGTTCTGCTTAGTGGCCTACGTACCTTTGTAATAAGAAAAATAAGATATTTAATAGAAAAACAAAAGAAACAAAAGAAAAACAGAAAACACAGAAAAATGATATCTCTATGACTTTCAATCGAAGAAATATTACAAGTTGAAGCATTTTGGTACTAATATTTTGATTGAATTCTTTAGAAATGAAAGAGTTTTATTGACTTAGTGGTAACAATTTGTATGTTTTCATTAGAAGTTTTACAACTTATTACTCAAAAAAATCATTTGACACTAATATCAACAAAACTTGATATATGAAATAATAAAATTAATTGTTTGAACCAAAGAAATTGGTAGCAACGAAATCGCTAAAACAACAGAACCAATCTAATTATTTTTCTTTCAGTTTTTAAATGAAAAAAACGTCGCATTTTTAATCAAAGAAATAGTCACAATAGTTTGATTGTGATAGCAACTGCAATTTAGTACTAGTTGCCTACACAGTAAATTTTGTTTAAGAAATGTGAAAAATTCATAACCAAAAAAAGATATCTGCTAATATACCTGCTCACGATATTGGTGGTATCACTCACGGCAAAAACGACGTAAGGAAAGACGACGCTAACGTAGACATGTTTCTGCCTATCTAACGTCATCAGTGTGGTTGCGACAGTATTTCTACCCACATCGCTGTTTCAAGAACGATGAGCCAGGCGTATTTCCTGGCGCCATCTAGCGCTAAGAGATACAAGCGCTTGTCGTCCAAAGGAAATAGTCGTTCTTGAAGGAGGATGCAATCAAGAGACACATTTCCTTGACTTTAAGAAATCGTTTTTTTGGACCTGAGGTCAAACTTATCTATTCCTTGACACAAAAAAATATTTCAAAAAACCACAAACAAATAATACCTTTATATTTACTTATATCAAAGAAATATTGCTTTCATTTAACGAAATAATGAGAAAAAAAAATTTCTTTCATTCAGACAATCCTTTTCTTTTCTGTGTAGCTATAAAAACTTTCAAATGTACTGTGTTCGCTAAAAGCGAGATTTTTAATCCGCAGTAAGTTGGGCATATAATAGAAAACTGTTAAAACTAGTTACTACTTTTAACTGCTACTCAAAATTAGCAACAGCAGTATTTAACTGCTAACGAAAGAGAGTAGCCTTGCCCATCACTAATCGGAACTGCGCTATTTATTAAAAGGCATTGAAAACGAGGACTTTAATTGTTGAACTGAAGTATATTTAATAAAAACGCAAAGTGGGATGAATGAAATAATGTATTGAAAATGTTATGCTTAAAGCTAATCTACAGCATTTAATGCACGAAAATAAAAATTGTTTTGTTTAGAGTTAAATTTCGCCAATACGTCTAGAGCTGCCCGTAGAGAGCGTGCAAAATCTTCGAAATTGCCCTTTATTAAAACAATGCATTCAAAACTCAAATGTATACGCTCATTAATATTAGGTATTACTTATTGAAAAAAATATTTTCCAACCCAAGAAGCATCATTTCCAGTATTTCTTCATTAGATTTGGAAAAAGTCAATACCCCGTCCTTAATCAACTGGGACATAACAGCTCCGCTCTTGTGCAGTCATAATAAAATTCCGATTGACTCTAATTAAGCATAAACCTTATGTAATCACACAGAATTTAATTTAATTTGCACAGACTAGCGGTCTTCGTATAAATTGTTCCTATGTATTATACATCTAAGTGCAAAATTATGAAAGCGAAGTCAATATACTTGAAAATATGATTCAACGTGAAATGGAAACAAAATTAACATTATTTCTATCGGAAGCAAAGCATTTTAAGACTACTAAAATTAGTCAAATTATCAATAAATATAAAATAAGTATCGTTAAAGAATTAAATAGATATACTGATTGAATAATGCAATTAAATAAACTCATCCGAGCCCTTTAATCTTCTTTTATGTATATACATGTATTTTCATGTATGAATGTTCGTAGCACGTCATAGTTGAATAAAATGTTCATATAAATACAAAATTTTATATAAAAAAGAACGTATTCATATACTTACTTTTTATCAAAATACACAAACTACAGCAAAAATAAGGAAACTGACATTCCTGTCTGATACTAATTTACCGCCTTCCTTCTGTTTATACACATCTATCGATAATAAAACCAAAACCGATGTGTTTAGCGTCAAGAAGATCGCTAAACTTAACTCTGTACACTCTCAGCAACCACTAAACTTGTTGATTTGAATGACCATGTGCAACTCGATGACCTTCTCCATAGGTCCGCATATAATATAGATATACGTAAGTAAGTATTTACATTTACCACATTTTGTGTTTACAATCATGTCGTGTCTCACGTCGCTACGAAGAAGCACCGGGTACTTTTAGAAAATGAAAATTAAAGTTTTTGCCAGTTTTTATGCATGTTATAAATTAATTAACGGGATCTACAACGCTTTATTATTTACGTAGATATTGTATAGTTATGTACCGTAACAATAAAAATAACAAATCACGAAATAAGTACATATAAAAAAGGTTAGTGTAAGTATTACTTTTAAAATGGATGGCTACTGCCATTACTTGCGGTTATTTAACTGCAGTTTGATAACTGTAATTAGAATATAAGCTCTCATTGTTGGTTTTCTAAATTCCTAATGTAGCTTCTCAATACTGGAAAACATAAATTATGTTTAGTCGAATAATGGTTTCTCAATTGCTAGACTCACAAGCGAATACGTAAATTCAGATTTTTTAAACTGTACAGATTGAAAGAGTATCAACGAGTAAGAACAACACAATTTCCTTTAGGGGAGCACAATGCCCCCCATAAATTTGCACGATTTTTAGGTAAATCCGGGATGGATACTATAACAGATAAATTCTTTAATTATAAGATAATTTGAAGTATATTACATGGTCAAGGATGACGCAAATTATTTTCGGAAACAGTTAAATAACGGCGAGCCGGGGTACCCTAACCCCCTATATTTTTTTACTTTTGGGTATTAAGATATTTTAAAATATATTACATAAGAATTAATTAAGATATTTTTCCACACCCCCATATTTTTTAAATTGGTTTTCTATTTATCAAAAATAAAAAGGCTTTTACGTACAAAACGGGGGTTTAGTCAGATTTGAAAATCTTAATTCTCAATAAGCATCACTATATATCAATCACATTCTTGTATCACATAGACCGTTTACAAGGCAGTTGTAAAAATTTGTAGTTTGGTAAAATGGCAACAGAAAAACTACGGGACTGATTTAAAAAGAAAGGACAATGCCTGTGAAACATTCAATACATTATCAACTGTATGGGAGTATGGGGTACCTCGGTTCCCTGTTGTTTATTTTTTTCGAAAACAATTGCGTTATCCTTAACTATTTATAGTATACTTCGAATTATCTTAATATAAGAAACTAAAGATATGTGTGCATGGAGTACCCCGGTACCCCAATTATTTACTTTTTCAAAAAATCATTTTGTAATATATTTCAAATTATGTTATAAACAAAAAACATATATGTTATAATTTCCGAGACATTTACAAAAATCAAAAAATCATGCAAATTTATGGGAGCGCTGTATCCCGAAATTGAGATTCAGTCGCTAAAAAGAATTGTGTTGTTCTTATACCATGATACTTCTTCAGTCTCTATAGTTTCACCAAAATCTGAATTTGCGGGTTGCCGGTGTTCCCTTGTCAGCTAATTATGGATTTGTGAAATGAAAGGCAAAACCTTAATTTTATTTTTAATTTATTTTTATAATCAGTAAATTGTCAGATTTTCAAATCAAAGTTTTTATTAATCATGCTTGATTTTATGAAACATATATTTCCCAAGTCAAAGTGTGTTGGGGCTGGTTACATTAATCAAGTTCAACGCCAATTCAGCACCGATGAGGGTTCTAATTAAAATTAGTCGAAGTATTAACAACAGAGTCCTAGTAGAGTAAGTTTATATATTTGTGGAATCATAGAAAAAGAACAATATCGGTCAGAGAAGTTGGATGAAGATTATAAGGTCCATGCACATACGATGACTACCATCAGATATTGGTTTAAGGAATTCAAGTGTGACCGAACATCCGCCTTTAATGAGGAATGACTAAGTCGTCCCATTTAAGTGATATTATCAATGAAGCTCACGATATCGAATTAGCAGACCGCCGCCGGAGCAATATTTGGACATGTTCAAGCGCAATACGAGCGGGTTTCTGCTGCATTATGTGACTGTAAATGGAACGTGGATACATCATTATACGCAAAATGGACTTTTCCCACTGAATGTGCACCGAAGAATGCGAAGACTATTCCATCAGTCGGAAAAGTTACGCCGGGATTCGCGAAACAACCGCTGGATAATATCATGTTGATTTATTGGGACGATCCGACGCTGAACTAAAGACAGAAAGGCTCTAAGTAATGACGAAAGACATTTTCTACTATTATGTTACAGTATGAATTGGCGCCCCGTCGGATTTAATCCCCTGTGACCTTTATTCTTTTCCAAGCTTAAGAAAATGGCTCGGCGGAAAACGGCTCAAGTCAAATGAAGAAGTCATTGGCAAAATAGTTTGACAAATCCCATTGTCTGGATGACTTAAAATTTAGAGCGTCGTTGGACTTTACACTTAGTCCAGCTACAGGGAGAATATGTCGAGAAATAAATTTACAAAAAACACGTTGTCTTCCTTGACACAGGTATCTGTCATATCATCCTCGTATATCAAACTGTTTCTAAATCCTACTCCTACTTATTGAGAACTGCCGTTTTACCCATTTTATTTTTTTTATTTTCTAATCGAGTTCTACTTTCATAAACCTACAGATATTATAGATTAGAGGACGTATAATCATGATTCTGATATTAAAAAGGATCTATAAATTCTAGTCAACCATTTTTAGGGTGAAATTTAAATGTACTAATTGTTGCTTTATGTCACCCTAGTGGTACAGAATACTTTTTTTTTTACTTAACATGAAGATTAATAAATAAATAACATTCTTTCCCGTATTACGACTTAAATTAACACGATTTCTACATAACTATTAAGCATGCAAACATTGGAATTTATACCGTGGTATCCAATTTAGAAGAACAAAAATCATTAATACGAGAATATAAAATTTTACCGTAATGATGCCGGAGGAACAGCTGCTTTACATAATATACGCGTGTTTGTATACGCATAACAAAATTCCGTATATTAGCATATTAGTATGTTAATATATTAGCTAAGCTGTTATACGGATTTAAATATTTTTAGTTTACACTAGAACACAGATTTATCTTTGATCTCCTTTTCTAGGTTTACAAATCTTATTCTGGAGTTTAAACTGCATTATTTAGGTACGCCAAAAGATTCGCAAGATTTCATCTTAAACGGAACGTTTTATTAACTTGCAAATTTAGGAAGTTGACATTATTTGAAAGGACAAATATTGCCATTGAATGTGAAATAGATTTTTTAACAAATATCCGGTAAGCTCCACTTAATATTCGCAGATTTTTTTATAAATTTTTCATTTTTTCCTCTGTCTGAACTGAACTGTTATTCCATTCTGGAACCAAGGATCGTTCCCCAGAAGGGAAAATGTACGATGTTACGTTGGTGATGTTTGTTTCAAGGAGTAAAGAGAAAGCTCCGTGGCAGTCTAGCCTCTGCTAATACTGCTTGTTAATATTTCTGCCTACAATCTTAAGATCGCATAAGCAATGCTTTGGCTAGGGTGATTTACAGCTCTAGCAGCTGCAATATTTTTAGGCAGAGCTTTTCAAATACAAGTACATAAGCTCTTTTCATCATTATTACGAAATATCACCCCGAGAATGCTACCGAAGCTACAAAAAAAAACAGAAACTGCGCATCACTTAAAACCCATGTTTTTTTCGGGATCGCCTGAACATAAATTTGTAGGTTCACGCTTTTTTCGTATTAAATGTACGTAGCGGTTAAGAACATTACGCTTACAATTCACTAAAAAAATTGCAGTCTAGAAATAATTACAAATTATAAATAAGATATGAATTGCGAGACATTTTTAAAAATGTCAACTAAATATATGGGAATAACTGTGAAACGTGACGGAATCTTTACTGACCCAAACATGAATTTAATGCGACTGTATGCAATAGCAAGATATACAGGATGATTTGTAATAGGTGTAAAAGACTTTGACATCTTGTTGGGGAAGTCATTTAAGCCGATAAATGTTGGTGCCTATATTTGCAATATAGATTGCAAGGTTTCCGTTTACAGAGCCACAACAGATTTAAATATTATTAATTTAGAGATGATTAATATTATTGCATGCATATAGATTATGTCATTTAGCAGCCCATGTTTAAAACCTGATGTCATCCTTCTCACAGTTTTCTGTCGTACTTTGCAACAACCTTTTTCACAGAAAAAGTTTGTCCCGTGCAATAATTGGGGTAATCAGAATAGAGAAAATAATGTAAGCAACGAAGAAAATATACATAGTTGATGCAGTTTTGCAGTGCAGTTTCCTCTTTCTTACATCATGAACACTTACACCTCTATAAAATTCATCGCATCCAAGCATTATAACTGAAAGATTTAGCTTAGCGTGTAGGATTCTGTACTTGGTACAAAAAATTGCCGAAGATACGAATTTTTAACTACAATATTATAGATAGATGAGCCCCATGGATTATGGATCCTTAGAAATCTACATGCCGTTAAACAATCGCGATTGCAACACCGTTTTAGTGTGAATACTTGTAACGGAAAACTGCTTGAATTAAAAATTTTACCACACAGACTAAATGCAGAATACTGTCTAGGTTTTCTAGATGAATTGCTTTTTGTAAAGATTGAACGTTCTTCGCTTGTTGATCGTTAACAAATGTGTTTTCAACACGGCACATAATTCAATGGTTGAATGCAAGTTTCCCACACGATGAATTGGTCGTACAGGTTTCATTGCTGGCCCCAAGATCTCCCTACCTAAACGACGTTGCGGTCTCTTTGAGCTATTTTCCGTTTTCTGTAAAAATTCCAGTATTGGTAAATTTTGATTCATCTGACCAGATGATTTCGTTTAGAAAATTTGTCGTCTTCTAATTTTCCCACTAACTAGTTGTAATACTCCAGTCGTCTTAAATTATCACCAGGCTGTGGCTAAGATGAACCTTCTAAGATGGTTTAAACCTATTTCCATATAAAGCTCTCCATACTCGGCTTTGGGGTAAAGTAAATTCTGACGCCACATCTGTAGATGTCGATGGATTATTATTTATCTAGAAAATACAAGATTTATATAAACTTAATATCCCGTTGGTTTTCATTAAATTCCTATTAAGATAAACATTAGATTTTCTATCAAGATCAAGAAAAGTGATATGACGTGGCAAGGTAATATAGAATACATACTTTTGTCTGTGTCTGTATTTCCTATAATAAGGATCGAAAATGAATCAACCTGTATAATAACGATTTATTTAAGAAACGAGTACTTATTTCATACCGTACAAACAATGACATTAACTTCACTGGAATCTGACAAATGCTTGTTTCTCTTGAGAAGTGAAAGGGGAAATTATGTTTCCTACTGTATTCGTCATATGCATACCCAAACAAACTGGGTTTTGGGGTTTTGCCTAATGTATTCGAGTAAAACAGAACGATGGCACCTAATGTTTATACTTTGTATATTTATATATTTGTTCGTATTCTACCAATTAATTTTGTAGATAAGAGTATTTTTGCATTCTTTGAAGCTGATAATTTTGCTGTGCGTATGAAAATAATATATTGATAACTGTTACTCATTAAGTCTAATATCAATAATTATTGAATAACTAACACAATTGATAAGATATTGAAAAAATGTGAGATGAGTTTGAAGATGGGGAACATAATCTAATCTGTTGACTTAAATTTACCATAAAAATTGCTAAGCGATTAAACGCGAGTTAAAACCAATTTTCGATGAACTATACAATGTTACTTTATGACATCAGTAGTGGTTATCGCTATTGCAAGAAGAGCAACTTAAACTACAACTTTTCATTTCAAAAATATTTATTGAATATTCTTGTTACTTAGTAAGTAATATTCTTCAAACATTAAAAATAACAAGTACTTATTCTAAACAAATGATACAAGTATGTCTCTATTCTTTTCTATAAAACATAAACTAATGGTTTTATATTAAAAAAAAATAAATAAAAGTACAACTTCCACAAAATCAAAGGAGAAAACTAAATAGTATCCATTTTTTGGCTCGCAATATATGTTTCAATATTCCGCAAATCTGACTTCATCAAAGGAATAGATTTTCTAGCCCTTAATCTATCTTGAGCATGGGAAAACCATAACATCGTGGCCCTCTGAATTTCAGATTCCTTTCCTGAAGGATGTGTTATTAGTACTGCATCTATATAAAGAACAAAATTGCAGCGGTAGATTATATAGTGGTGTTTATGTAGAGTAGAATATGTAAAACTTGCCTCTGACTAATCTGTTAAGAAGCAGCGGTTTTAAGCAGTATTTCCCATTGGCACCAGTCCAGCAGATTGTCGATGCTAAATGTGTCGTGCAAAGTTTATTCCAAATTTTTCTGGTTGCAGATTCTACTGTCTTGCCACCGATTTTCGATAGGTTGCAAACCTGTAAGTAATGTAATTTCACATCCATAAACAATTAAATGGTTTTCTTAAACAGTAACGAATTACCCGTCGCCTTACCATGTCATCATAATTTTGCTTAATTTTAATATATTCTTCCAACGCGATAAATTCGTTCAACGTTTCGGCAGGTTGCGATAAATTTACTTCAGGTTCTGGTTCTCCCGTAGCAATGCATATCAATCGATCCATGCTTTTCTGCAATCTTAATATGGCGTTCTTATTTTCAGAAACATCCTTCGCTAAAGTTTGCAATATTTTTTCTAAAAACAAAGACATTGCAAGATATTTTTACATTTATGACTGATATCACTCTTACTTGTTGATTCACAGAATTGAGTACTTAGACTAACCGAATAATGATGTCCCCCCAGATCTCCACAATGTGTGTCTGATGCATCTGATTCTATTAAATCAAAAACAAATATTATAACATTTTTGCAAAACATAAATAATGTTGTATTTCTCTTTAGTTCTTGCCACGTCAATGTAAATAGCAAATTTACTAATAACATGCAGATAGCTTAGAATGTGGAGTATATTCATATCGGAGCGGTATTTCATTTTAAGAAAAGCTTTATACTCGATATTATGAGCACCATTTTTTAAGATTGCGAACTTAAGGTGTTTTATTATCTAAATGCTCTAAACACAATACTGAAATTGCTTTTTTCATAGGTGCAGGTGTTCTTCTCAGAACTGTTGCAAAAGAAATAAGTATCTTTTGATGGCTCAATTATGGTTGAGATTCAGTTGTGTACCCACAGATAATACCAGAGTTTTCGCGTGAAACGACGTATCTACTCGTTATAAGCAATTGACTATTAGAGAGGTAAAATTGTTCAGTTACGGAGAAACAGTGTTTAGAAAAATTACACATAAACTGAATCCATTTCACTACTTTGCGGTGTTGGAATGCGTTAAGAACAGGACTCGCTGAAAGGCCAAGACGAAGTTGAAGAGGAGATGGGAAAACTATCCCCCTATTATTTTTCTTAAAACAGTAGGCTAATCCATCATAGATAGAGTCAGGAAATATTGTAGGACAATACGTTTTTGAACTAGGGTAGTAATTTGTGAAAAGCAAAAAAAACTAACAAAAGAAAGGGAAACGAGCAGGAACAGATATAGAGAACAAACATTTTTAGTATTTGAAGATCACCCAGAAAACATATGAAAACTACTAACTTAATTTAAAAGATGCATATATCCACAAAAATTTTACTGATATTGAGGTGAACGGTATCTTTATAAACATGACGTTTGTTTTGAAAATGAAACCAGTTTATAAGAAAATAGCACTTTTTATAGATACAAATTTTGATAATTCGATTCGATATATGTATATTTCCAATCCAAATCCTTGTTCGGTACCATTCGCCACATTTTGAAAACCTGAAGATAGAAGATTTTAGAAAAACAATTGCTTTTAGCATTCGTTTTTATGTTTGATAGGTGTTAAAAAAAAGAAAACAAATTAATGTAGCTGTACTTTCTCCTACACTGACACAAAGAACAATTTTGAGCCAACAACCGCTAAATTTTTAAAATAAAAACAATTTATACTAAGAATTACAACACGTTTATTTAATATAACAAAATATGCCTTAATAAAAATTGTAGTTGGATTAAAAGTAAAGTGTTGCTGTCATATATTTTACTATATACAGTGTCCGAGAAAAGTCTGCACCATATGAGATCTTTTTTATTTCTTTTTAGTTTGTAATTTGCCTACATCATTAGAAAACAAAAAAATCTTAAAAAAACTTTGTTCCATTGTACAATTCGTACATATAGTACTATACGTACTATAAGTGTATAGCTGGACTTATATAAGCGTTGGTGTCACATTTTACTATGCTGCGTGTCCCACTAAGAGGAAACCAGAGAAACCTTGAAAACTACAGTGATGGGAAAAACGTTTTGATTACTGAAGTGACAAAGCGAAATTTAATGATAAATTGTAATTATTAAAAAACTTATTTAATAGCACACCACTTTGGTGAATAGTAAGTGTAGTAGGCATTGCCGAATTATGTAAAACTAAACATACATAACTTGCAGTTTTTACCCAAATTAAAGAAACGTGGAGGGATTTAGCGGTCGGAATTTGCGTCACCCGTTAATGTTCAAGAGCTGCTCAATTATCTGTAAAAATTCAAATGTAACAATATGTTGTGTGTGAAGATTTCTGACAGATTAAAGTAGTGGGGAAAACATTTTTTTTTCCTGTTTCCGGATAATAACGAAAATAACCCATTATCAGTAATAATTTCGCTATCAGTTGGTATCTTAGTTGGCCATGAAACAAAAAAAAAGATTATTTTGCATTTTTACACACAAAATTGTGTCGTTGAATAAAATGCGATGAATTGGACAAAAGACATAGTGCTTGTGTGAGAATTGTTTCAACGTGTGCGGGGGCATTAGCTTCACTTCTAGCTATACGAGTTCTAATAGGTTTTCTGCATTTCTGCATTAGATAACGATATTTTTTAACATTCTACGACCAAGCACCAATTTTCAAAGGTCAAAGCGTAATAAAAGTTTATGTACTTGCCACAATTGTCAGATAAATGATAAAATAAATAAGTAAATAAAAGTGATCAAAAATAAATAGTCATATTAAACTTATATCGACACAATTTTGTGTGCAAAAGAGTAAAAATAATCATTCCTTTGCTTCACGGTCAACTAAAATAGTTTTCGATATTATTAAGTAGATACTAGTAACTGATAGGGAAATTATTACCAATAATGGCCTATTTTTGTTATTATCTGGATAATGAAAAAGATATCACTACACGGTAAATTTATAAAAGATGGACGTTCTGGACGCATAGTGGAAGTGATTACCCCCGAAAAATGATTGACGAATCAAAGTGCGCGAAATAGTACAGGCCGCAGGTATCGTGTTCAATTTTGCACGAAAAATTGGATGCGAAAAATGAAAAAAATCTCGGCAAGACGGGTACTGCGTTTGCTCTCAGTGGAGAATAAACGCAATCGTATGGTCGACTCTGAGGCTGTTTGACGCTTTTCCGCCGCAATCTTGACGAGTTTCTCCGTCGATACATAACTATGGACGAAACATGGATACATTACTATACTTCGGAGACAAAGAAACAGTCAAAACAGTAGGTTTTTAAACGCGAACGGACTCCGAAAAAACCGGTGAAATCGGCCAACAAGGTGATGGCATTGGTTTTTTGGAATGCGCGCGGAATTATCTACACCTATTACTTGAAAAAAGGGCAAAAAACAACTGGAAAGTATTATGCGTCATCATTGGACAGGTTGAGCGAAGAAATCGAGAAAAAAACGTCCTCATTTGAAAAAGATCCTCTTCTATCAAGACAATGTGCGGGTGCACACCTGCGCTGTCTCTATGGCCAAAATTATAAAATTAGAGTTCGAATTAATACAGCATCCACCGTATCCACCGGATTTGGCAGCCAGTGACTTCTTTTTATTTACAAATTTGAAAAAATGGCTCGGCAGACAACGGTTTACGTGAAACGAGGAAATCATCGCCCAAACAAATACCTATTTTTGGAGGGCTTAAAAAAGCTAGAAAACGCTTGGAAAAGTGTATAGAGTTAAATGCAAATTATGTCAAACAATAAATAAAAATCTACAGAAAACACTTTGTTTTTCTATCTTTTTCCAAGGACTTATTGAATGACCATCGAATAATTTGTTATTGGAAAAACAGCTTTCGCATACTGAGTCGATGATACGCCATATTTTGAAACACTTTGAATCGAATTGAGATTGCTTAATGAAGGTTTAAAGAGGTATTAAAAAAAAATTTAACTCAAATATGCTATACTCGTTTGTTAAAGAGAGCAGCATAAAATCCAAAGGAAGTGCAAAGTTTTAATAGAAAATTAATCAAATTTTGCATCGATTGTTATTTATTTGTTATATAAAGGTTGTTATGTTAGGTATGTGTGGTTAAAAATCTTAATTAAAATATAGTAGGTATGACTAAAAGCCAAAAAAAAATCTTGTTTTTTTGAGATTTTTTTTTTTCGTACCGTGACAAGTTGTAAATGGGCTTCATAATAAGATATAAAATACTTAAAACACATAGGTAATAAGAAACACAAACCAAAGAGAAAAATATACAAGAAGGTGATTCTATTTGATGTGTACTTACCCATATCTTTTTTCAAATATTCTTGAATCCAAGATCGAGGGATCATTTCTTTCGTACCGTCTTCGAAAATAGCAATAGAATATTCTTCTTCAGTAGAACTCATAATTGATCCCTTAACGATTTCTTATCGAATCAAATTAATTTTGTAAGTGAGAACGTTTCCTAACTAAAGTTGCAGGTAAACTATGATCCGATATGTTCTAAAAGAATTACGATTTATGCGTGTTTTTAATGTTCATAAAAAAAGTGTGCGTGTATAGAAAAGGTCAGGTGTGCTGATGTTATGTTCTTCGTATGCGCTTCCCAAATATTGCATACAGGATGTTCCAAATTCGCATATAGTAAGAGAATTTAGTTTATTGAAGTACATCAAGGAAACGAGGAAACGTAGTGTTTTCATAAAGAAGGCAAAAACCTCTTCGTTTTTAATAAATCCATGTTATTTGTTGGAGTTATATAAGTATTAAGTATTTTATAAGTATTGAAATTATTATGAACTTTTTAATATTGAGAAAATACAATTCCGGCTCAGCAAGCCTTCTTATTTTTAAAATAAGAACAATCCTTACTATACATACACGTCCATTTAATCTAACAAAATATGTAGTTCCCCTAACAATAATTATAGTTGGGTTTAAAATTGCTGTTACATATTTTAACGTATATGTTGTTATTTAAATATATATTTTTGTCGATGTGATACAATATAAATGTTTTTTTTCCTTTAGTATGCAATCTTTGAAGTAGTACCGAATAAATTTGATCTTATCTGGAACAGACTTTATTTTTGTTGACTTGACTTGATTTGAGGGGTGACAACGTTGGGTAGCCAAATATGTGTGTTTTATTGACCAACATGTTTTTAGTTGGTAATAAGCCTGCAGATGGTTTTATGCAGTTCTATGTCAGCCTGCAGAAACGAGTGCTTTCGCAGTAGCGTACGGCTTGGTTACTATCAATATTAAAAATCATGTATGTATTTACTTACTACTTTAGTTTAATTGTGTTGTTGGTGTAGACTGACGCAAAAATTCGCTGTAGTATTGTATCATTAGTATGGCTTCCATTGATGATTCATATTCCTACGGCGAAGTGAAAATATGTTGGTGTATTTGGAAAATGAACGTTCTGCATCTAATGATGTTATGTTCGCGAATTTAATAAGGTTGTTCACATTACATTCACACTCTTTTCTATATGTACTATAGTTTGAAAATCGAGATTCTTATTTATAATCGCACATAACTTATCGGTTGTTAACCTTTCTACATTATCTGTTACCTTTCCTAACGAGACTGTGAGGTCATCTATTATATTTAGCTCTTCATGCATTGAAAGTTTTGGTGTTCTCTAATTTGGAAATGGTATCTAGAAGAATTGAATAATTTTCGGAAATTTGCTTTATTTGAGTATAGATTTCGGTATCTGAAACCAGCCACTCATTTCTCATGATATAAAACAGCCCTAAGCCACATTCCCCATCTTGTTGATACCGGCTGTGGTGGCTTAGAAATGCCCGGACAAGCCTGTTTAAACTCACGAATGTGTTTTGGAGATTTCATAAAAACTTTTTTGGTAGAAACTATTAATTAATCTATTTTATTTAAATGTAGCTACAAGATGGCATGCATGGAACAAACAGGTTACATAAAGCAATTGAGGATGAGATCGTTTTAGTAACTTTCCAGCTTTACCCATGTTTCTGTAACCAACATTACAAGTTGGGTTACCGGTGTATTGAATTTCCCAAAGGCATTTATTATAGTTTCTACTATCGTTTCCGCGTTTGTCTTCTGTAATATTGTACTACGTAAAAGAAGAAGCACGGATGCCACACCGCTTTTTAAAATACGAACTAACACATTTAAAATATAATTATTTCTTGCATCCGTTGTTTTATCCACCCTCAGCGTTATTTCTTTTATTTTTTAACTCTGCCTTGATTTGATCCGTAATCGTGTTTTTCACCCTCGGTAAATTAAACTGTAATTGACCTGTTGGCAGCTTCCATTCCGGAATATATTTCCGCCAAAACTTTCGACATTCTTCATTGTTTACAATGTTTTATGGAATGTTGCACACACTTAACATAAAAATAAAATAAAAGTTTCGCATTTAACAGGTGCTGTTTGCTATTAACATGTCTTTTATAAACGAAAATACTGTACGGTAAAATGTTGATATTGCAAACAAATACATTTAATATAGTACCAGTGTATTCCAATGTCGGAAATCGGTTAAAACATCTATTAAGACTCGTCGAATATAACAAAGCACGCCGTCGATTCGCCATCATCAATCCAACCCATCCAATCCCGACTTCGAGTATGTCCTACCGCTTTCGAAATATATCATCGCCGCCAATGAGTGCGCACTTTTTTCTGCAAGCTTAGTTGGTAATTGCTTTTTGTGAAGGATCCATCCAGTGGCGGTAGGTGGTGACGTAACAGAGGGCCGTGCACAACAATTGAACTTTCTCGTTGTCCACGATTCCACAAATCGAACAAAAAACAGCTCTGTTTCAACTTGATTCGGTTGACTAAAACATCTCACATTCGATTCTTCCTATTTTATGATAGAGGTCAATGTTGATACAATGTCAATAAAATGTCAATTTCGCGCGTTTTATTATTTAGTTTTCGACCACTTGGTAGATGTGTCTGAAATCCGTTTATGTTAGGACACCGAAAACATCGCGATCTGTATTAATAGAGTTGTCTATGGTTTCATTTCCAGATGATGATGAGTGAGATAAGTGGTATAAGTAATCTTAATACAAAGCAAGAGTGATCCCCGTGTGATATTGATTGATCGATAGAAACTAATATCGGAATATACTTTTTACGTTAAATCTTGTTTATGTTACTTTGTAATGTAATCTTTCGCAAAATAATGATCGCAGGTTTGGCGACCAAATGCATAGAGATGTTTTTGGGGAAGGGAAAGAAGCTCTTAGTACATTACAAACCAGGCTTATTTCAGTTGAAATTTACGCAAATTGTGACGCATATTTTCTTAATTAATTTGTTGAACATTTATTATTATCAACGTTATGGTATACGTACCAATTAGTGTAAATTGCAATTGAAATAAGCTTACTTTCCAATGTACAGGGGGAGAACTTGAAATAGTACACAGTTGAAACAAGAATTTCAAAAGTTATTATATTCCATTGGGGTCTTGGTTAAGATTTCTTGTGCACAGATATTCAAATCCTTGATTTTAAGAATGTTCCAAATCGATTTAATACTTTGAATTGTACTTATACCATTTAGAATCGACGGCGGAGTTACTGTTATTTTCATTTATGAATTTAAGGCTTCTCAACACGTTCCCTGCTTCTGTATTCCAAAAATTAAAGTGAGAGGAATTTTTCTTTAATGCTGCTTTTAATTCTTTCCCAACTGCCGATTTAATGCTCGAACGATTCATATCGTCAAATAGTTTATCAAAAAATAATAAATCAGCTGTAAATTGTACTGCTGGTTATAATAGTTGTGAAACAACACGTCATATTAATTTGCATAACAATCAAGTACAAACGTAATCAGCAAATGCCATGCTATTGGCTAAAAGTTTGTGCTGCGATTTTGACTTTCATTTTTGGAATTTATTGGATATGTGAGTACATCCGCTAATTTTGGGCAAAGTTTTCCATCGATAGGACGATCGTCAAGTTGGTAAAATTTAGTCGCATCTTTCCAAGGACATTGTGTCTCCACTTTTAAATACAGCAAAAGATTATTGCGAATACTTTTCAGCAAGTGTGGCTGATCATATACAGGTATAATTTGCTGACCATCAATTAAAAATTCTTCGTAATTACAAATTTTGTGGAGATGAGAATATTTCTTTCATTCTTCTTGTATGTGGTTGATGGCAGATCTATTATTTGGGCCTTGGTCGCACACAGTTACTATAATCTTTAAACCAGCATATCTTCAACTCCTAATGATTTCCTTTATAAACCGAGCTAATTGAATTTTCTTGTAAGACTACTTCCTCCTTACACCATGAACCATAAATGCCAGTACGATTGGCAAAAGCAATTTAGCATAGATTGCATCTATGCAATTTATGCTAAATACACATTCTAATGTGTATTTACAAATGCTACCATGTTATGTGAGATGAGACATATTAGTGTAGAACTTTTACCATATTGCGCGCTTTCCTAATTTACCAGAAGCATATAAAAGAAGTATATACTGCGTTTTGAATGTTGAAAGGCTGAAATAGGATATTTTTGAGGAAAAACATTAGTACGATGATTTTATTTTAAAATCTTCTAGCACTTCTAACAGTTTGTCGGTAACTTTCAGACTGATTCAGTGATGAGTTTGCGGTTGAACAAGTCTATTCTGGAACATGGAACATCAATAAAACACCAATGTCAATTGTATATATCTCTTTATTTATGTTTAAGGGCGAAATACAGGTAATATTTTTCAAGATCTACGTTGTATACACTTCTTTTGTTGAAATTACTTAAAATGTGATGTTGTACATGATCAACGTTTGTAAGTATGCTATTTTTTGCAATTTGATAATAACAATATGACTTCAAACTTCATCATAATAATAATTATAATAATAATATAACATCCACAACAAACAAAAAACGGAAGCTATTTCTTACACGTTATCATTTTTTTTTCATTCACTTTCAGAATATAGAAAAATACAATTATTCAATAATACTTCTATAATATATATGATCTACCATAATAAATAGTTTTTTAGTCACCCTTCAATACATCACAGACTACAATCATTTAATTTTGTTAGTTCTACGTTTACAAAGACAAGTAATAAAACGAAAAAAAAATATAATTGCAAAATATAAAAATCAACTTATTAACTACACCTGAATTTCATATTATAATATATATAGAGTCGCATATATATCATTAAAACATGAGGTCAATAATAAAAACTCCTTAATATTTTAAAATCGAAAATCTCTTTGTAAATTGTACCATTATCTTACAATCCGAAAATACAAAAATAAAATAGCTTCTGAAGCTACTTTGTAATAACTAATACATATATAAATCTATATGTACGTATACAGAAATATATAACATACAAGATTCGCATGTTTTACTACGAACATACAGAGCATGTTAAAATTCTTGTCAAATAATAATTTCTATGCAGTCTGCAATCGGTCAGTATGATCGTAGTAGCATTGCAATCCCGATATACATTTACACATTTTCACCTTTGTTTGATTATCAGAGAAAATCATACTCAGCGTCATTGTCAATTATTAAGAAGACGTTCTTAGTTCCTTCGAAGAGTCTAGTCGGCTTTCAGCAGAGAAAGCTTACACTTTCTGGAATATCAGAGATATTGCACTATTGTACAAGTGTCATGGAGATTATTAACAAAGTCAAGGGAGCAAGTGCACCTTTTATACTTGATTTATTTAACAATGTCTCAATGAATTACTACGAGTTATTACATACTAATTGTGATACCATTTCATATTTATCTCTTCAAAAAGAAGTTTGTAAACTACAGACGTCTTTCTTTTTTTGCTAGTTAACTCATGTTCTAGTAAAATACTACTAATAAAAACCTAGAAATACAATAAAGTGTTTTGATTCCCACTAACAACTATTAAAATAGAGTATTCAACAGTAACATTAATATTAAATCTAAGTCTTTATTTTTGATTATAAAATTATCACACTATTGGTAGATTTTAAGGGCTAAACCGGTATTATTTTATAAAACATATTTAAATAAGTTAACGTTTTAATTAGGAAACGTCGATGTCTTACAATATTCGGAAGGGAGGATATAAAAAAAAATAATTATAACAAGTTTTCCGATTGTACAGCTTTAATCTGTATTATTATTTAGCCATGTTCATTTTGGCAAGTTTGAATTATTGTAAATATCGTTATACATTTAATGTATAACGAATATAATAATGCAATTTTATTTGATTTAACGTCCAATATTGAATTTTGTTCAGAATACGCACATTTTTTAAATTTCGCGAACAATTTAGGTAAATAGTTCGGACAATAAACGACATGTATTACTTAATAATAACATATTTAAGGAATATGTTCTTTATTGCAGGTACTACCGCTACGTATATGGTGGTAACAAGGAAGTAGGTTAGGCGGATAATGTAGAGGCAATGGTTGCAGCACCAGAATCTGTAAATGTCACATGCAGTGGCGGGTCGTAAGTGTTTGATAAAAAGTAATAATAACATCGAACCTTTTGTCGAATAATAATCTTTGAAGACAGGAATTGCTGACAGAAAATGCAAGCACTGCTGCAAAAGGAAATTAATTTTTAACGTGTATCTGAACGCTGCACCCCCTTAACCTCCTTTTAAATCCACAAGAATCTCATAAATTTCGCCATTAAAAATATATCTAAGTATAATTACCATATGACACCAATTTGTTATAGCTGCAGTTTCGGCGCGCAATAAATCAGAATCTTTCATTTGGCTTAAAATTTCTAATCTGTAAACAGCAAGCATAGAATCGAAAATTTTCTTCTAGATTGTATTTGAAGTTCCTTTAAAAACACTAGCGTTTTTTAAATGTTCTCGAAAATCTATTAATCCCCTAAATATTCTGTTTTTCCACTGTCATTATGATCTTTAAGAGCCAGATGTCGATAAGCAGAGCTGAGCTCTGTCATAATATTTGTTTTACAGACTAAAACAAATGCCGTATAGGCATTAATATGACCTTGAAATTCTTTATGTTTATTTTAGCGGTTAAAAGATGTAGATCTTTCATACCAATTCCAGTCCAATTGAAATTTGATCTAGGCGCAGTATTATAGAACAACGCAGACGTATGCAATCATTTTTCTATAAATTTCCATGAAGGAACGTTCTATATTCGACTATTCTTTCCGTTATCGTTCCAATTTTACTTGAGGTAAAGGCTTATCTAATTCTTTTATTCGATTTTTTTCTCCCGTTCTGTTCATCTTAGAGTCCATGATAATCACATGCAGCATTTATTGTTATATAAAAACGTAGTATAGCGTTTACAATTACAATATCCCATCCAACAGCTAGAAGAGAATCGATCGCAAAAATTGTGCGTCCAAAATATATATGCATATAGCGGTTAAACTGAGATTAGTTTCCGAGTTAATCATGTTGCCGTTGCCAAAATATTTCATTGTTATTGTATATTGTCATAATATTGACCACGGAATAAGAAGGAAACCCTGGTACGTTAAAACTGTATTTTAGTTTACGAATTGAAATTTTAAACCATATAAAGGAGCGCGCGTGGTCTTGCAATTTTATGAAGACGCCCATAGTCACAGAATTAAAATGTTTCATTGATATGGGCAACTACTATTCATAATTCGTCAAGGGTATTACTAATATCTAAGCCTCACTTTATAAGTTATTTCAAAAGAATACTTTCTTTGAATGGAATGATGGAATTAAAACGCTTGAGAAAGAAAGCTGTTGCATCAGAAAAGCTTCACTTATCATGTGATGCGTCGGAAACGGAAACCAGGGTAGTATCACAAGGAAAAAATGGAGAGCAGAAAACGGTAGCTTCTGTTTCAAGAACGTACACTCCAGCCGAAAGGAGTTATTCTACAGATCATATTATGTTGGAATTAAAACCGAATCGAAAAGCTCTACTGTCAATTTTAGGAAAAAGAGAACCATTTAATGAGGTACGCAAACCGCTTAAAAAGGTACGTGTTGTACATTTTTCAAGTTTAGACTTTGTGCATGGCTAAGGAAAACACAACTATCGCATCCAAGATTTATTTGACTTCTGCGACGTAGTAAAAATACGTGCTTGAAGAATGGCCGTTCTACACCTATTGAAGCAATATCTACTATTTTAAAATACTTCTTTTCATAGTTTTCATTTTTTTTAAGTAAACATTATTTATACGTTGGGTTATAAATTGTATTTTCTGCAAATCTGAATTTTTAGTTAGAACGGTAGTACATTTCTCGGTTACGGGATGCCCTATATTATCTGTCAAGTTTAGCAGAAACGTTTTCATATTATCGACAATGTTAAGTGATAAAGATAATGCGATATTTTTTGAATTGTTCAAGTGATTTTCCAACAAGAGTTTTTACGTAAATCTCTGTTATATCTGCTTCAAACTGATGGTCCGGAAACAGTTCTTGACCTCTTTGAATAGCTTCAGGTTCTTGTGGTTTCAGGGTGGAAGTAAAGTACCTGTGACTATGAAAATGTTCAGTATATACTGCTTCAAGCCAGGTACCTAACTTGGTTAATACGGGTTAAGGTGGTAGTGCAATTCCTGAATAAAAGTTCTAGAACTGACGAATCTGTTTGAAGAATTGGAGAAAAACCTTACTCATAGATTCTTGTACTGCGTCTCATAGTATCTGCCACACGCTGAAACGCATATAAACATGTAAACATGGTATGTGGAGGAGGGAGATGCTGAAAATCTTTTGTCACCTACACTATAGTTTCTGCTTTAGGCTTATTAGGCAGACCAAAATTTGAAAGAAATAAAGGCTATAAATGTCAATTTCACAATAGCACTTATCTTGATTTATTGTTTGTTTATTTGTTATTGTTTTCCGTGCGTGTTGAATGTAATGGCGGATTGACGACCGCCTCTATCGCTGACGCTTGAAACAAAGTAAAGCAGCATGTATCCATCCAACCGCGTGTATATGTGTTAGGGAAAGTGGTACACAAACAGACGATACTACTTTTGCGTGTATGTCTGACTAGAAACGCTCAACCTAAATGTAAAACATCAAAGGCGTAGATGCATCGAACGGAAAGCATAGTTTAATTCCCAATATCTCAAAAACAGTAAGCAAAGATAAATAATGTCTAAGGTTATATTTTACAGATATGTTAGAAGTGATTTATTAGTATTAATTACTAAAACATACTCATTTAAATTGTTTATATCAGCCACTTTCTTCAAATTGTCTGTATAAAGTGAAGACTTCTAACCACGTCCCCCATCTTGTTACGACTGTAGACGGAGGTAAGGAAAGTGCTGGCCATTTGTTATAGGCGCTTTTAAGAATACTCTTTTTTACATACATTTTATAGTACCTGAACAAATTCTGAAAAAAATCTGTGTCGCGGAAAACTTCGAAACAATTATGATCCTTATTTAAGGTATTCATGAGTTCTCCGTGAGGACGTTTGCTAGGTGATATAGTAAATATCAAAGAAAACAACGGAAACCAAATTAATATATCTGCACAAATTAAAAAAGAATAATTCCAATAATAGGCGATAAAGGAACATCAAATTTAATTAAAACAAAAAAATAATTGTGGAAGAAACTAAACAATTAGCACTATATAGAATAGGCATTTAAAAAAATCCTCAGAAAACGGATTAGAAAGCTAAAGATGAAACATGTACAACTGTGCTTTCTAACTACACATTAATAACTAAAGGACGTGTGTAAACCTGCACGACCTTATAACGTCTATACTAAGTGATGGAGGCGGTCATCGATCCGCAGTCTGGTAATAAAAGCTGAATGGTCACTGGTATTCCAGATCTAGGTCACTTAAGTCGAGATATTAAGCAACACCAAATAACAAAAAAAGCATATATCAAACGAAGTAAGTCTTACTTTATTAGAAAACTAAAATATTCAAAAACAGTTGGATTCTGCTTACCGAATTAATGTGCAGAAACGCAAGTTGATGGAAATCAGTATATACTTTGGCGAAATTATAAACTTTTAAATTAGCTCTTAAGAATTATAATAAATCATTAACCAAACCTGGTAGCAAAGATAAATGAGGCAAATTATTTAGCTGGTAAAGCACATCAAATAAACGACGTTCGTACAAAATATCAGATGAGTGTGGTTGTACGATATGTCAATAAAGGCAAAACCAGTTGAAAGCTTTTGGGGTTTTATTAATTCTCAAACATATAGCGCGGACGCTCTAGTTTGAGGCTGTATATTTAACTAAAAAGGTTATAGAAACGTCCGAAACCGTGAAAAATAGACGTAAGGAACTGACTTACAAAAAGTTAATATTTTAAAATTTTAACGTTAATTCCAAGATATAATTAAGTTTCTAATATAAAAATCGTTTCCGTTAAGACATTGAAAACTTTTTTTCTTAGTGTAGCATTATTATCCACGTCAGCGTTGTAATGCGAATATAAGTATAATTTGACTATTTTTGCAATTGCTCATTATAGAAGAGATATTTATCAAACTCACGCGCCGACGCTGCTTTTAATTAACTTCGTACGCTACGATCTTCGATGTTCTGGTTTGGGAACATATGTTGGTTCCCATTAACTTAATTTCCGCATTTTGTTTATTCATTATTACCATAACTGTATTAGTAAAAATTTTAGCTAATAGTACACTCTGATAATGATACAAAGATGAAAATGTAAAATTCTACTTTGTGTGTTGTGAGTTCTAATATAAACTACAAACTATTTTCCAAGAAGCTAAGATTGTTATTCTTTTTCATTTTAAATTCAACTACCTAAACAAGAAGTACTATAAAGATAACCTACTGTCAAGTTTTAATATTTACGGAGAGAGATTCTAGTTTATGTGTTCTATTGCATCATTAGTATGTGGAACTTTAATAAATTGTAATTAAATTTCCATTATTTACTAAGTTACTGTAGTAACAAGAAAATGTGTTCGCGTTCTATATATTTTCATTAAACATCTGTCGGAACAAGGTCATGTTTTGTAGCATATATTTAAAACGGTTATTTTAAAATAAATAAAATTTCAAAATAAATTTCCAGAACTCACAATGAACGTACTACAAGTGACTGGAGAGAATTTAATCATTTTTTTTTATTAAATCGCATTGTGGTTTCATTAGCAAACAGCGTAAGCTTTATTTTGTACGAAAATGAAAATCAGTTAAATCGCAAATTACAATCTAAACTGCATTTGCTAATATACAATACATAATAAATAGCGCAATAAAAACATTGTTATTAATAATATTAATAAAAAACATTTACTTGCATAAAATGCTTTAACAATCAAAATACTTAAACCTAATCTTATTAGGTTCATGGAAGGAATGTTATACAACTAATTAACAATTAATTGTCAATGCACAGTTTGTCGATAATCTTGCGTATTTATTTTACTCGTAAAAATGTTTGATTACTCGGGATATAAATAAAAACGTAATATATAAAGTTCGCCACTTTCCGTGCGCTTCACAGGCGTCGGTGTGGGAGTAGTTGTTCGGGTGCGTGATTCGCAATATATGCGTAAATTCATGCTTCGCATATTAAACTATGCGATAGAGTGGGAACGCGAGACGACCTTGTTACTGATGTCATTACAGAAGTAGAGAGATTTATTCTATCTGGAAGAATGCAATATGCATTTGGTTTTCTGTTATTAAAACAGTATGCATAAACATATAAGAGCAGTACGTATGCACAAAATCGATAATGTATCAAGTCGGTGATTTCAGAGTTGTGTTGCGTGTGTGAGTTGGAGTACACGACAGAGAAAAAAACACTTGCCACTTTCAACGTTTTCCGTGAATTGACATACTGGAAAAACATCAGGCGCGTTTCCGCAGTTATTTTTGGAAAAAAATGTCCACCGTGAGGAAAAAATATGCTTACATTCCGAAAACGAGCGTTCTACATCTAGTGATGTCACATTTGCATAATTTAAATAATCTTTGAAACAACTTAACGCATCTGTAGACGTACCTTCACAAATATGTATTACAGTGTCAAAATCTGAATGCTTGTCTAATGCACTTTCAAACTTCATTAAAGTACTTTCATTTTTTGTGTCTTCTACAGCACATAGTTGTACGTGAACATCTTTCACGATTTGCACTGATTCCTCTAACGACAGCGACGAATTTTCTAATTTTGTTATTGCCTCCTCCTAGTGTCAAGTAATTCTTATGAATAGTTTGTAAATTTGTTTTAATTTGAGCAGCTTGAATTTTTTTCTGGCTTGTATTGACAGCTGCACTTTGTTTCGGATAGAATAATAAAATCACGTTCTTTATTTCTTCAAAAGATTTATGACAGTAAAATCCCGTCAGTAACCGTGTTCTCCAGCATGTCATAATCGGCTGTGATGGTTCAAGCGTATGGTGACACAATTCGTGAAATTCACGAATACGTTTTGGGGATAACATCTACGATCTGTTCTGCCACAAGATGTAGAGCATGGATTTTACAAGTAATACATAAAAAGTTACCAGCCTGCTTCTTGAGAGACTGCTCTACAGAACACATGGTTGCGGCACCATCTGCCATAAACATTAAAATTTGGTCTCTTTAAAGTTCAAATCTTTCCAATGTATTTAATAACACTTCTGAATTTTTTTCGGCATTACATTGTTCTATTCGTCTTGATGCTAGCAAAATTGAAGATGATGGTTGATGCGGTTCCATTTTACGTGTCATCATATTAAGTATATTAAGAACAGAATCTCTGATTTCATACATTGTCGGTTTTATTTATATTTTTTCGTATGTTTATGCATATTGCTTTAATAGCAAAAAAGCAAATGTACGTTTCATTCTTCCAGATAGAATAAATCTCTACTTCTATACTTGCATCGGTAACAAGGTCGTCTTGCGTCCCCACTCTATCGCATTGTCTAATATGCGAAGCATAAATTTACGCATATATTACGAATCACACACGCGAACGACCACCCCCATACCGACGCCTGTGAAGCGCACGGGAAGAGGCGAACTTTAGTAATATATCTAACAGTTATAAACAAAACGTGCAAAATATTCTTATAGTTAAAAAAATGTCACGTGAATTTAAACCTAGTAAAAAAAATGTCAACGACAATATACGACGTAATATGTAAATTCTTTTAAAAATGAGTATTAACACAGTGATGTATACATTTTTACATAAAATAAAAGTGTTTAATATTCACTGGGCGTTTGTATAGATCACTCTTTTTCAGATAAATTAATTACACCGATCTATATACAGGATTGTGAAACATTTTTCTAGCATCTAATTTGTTCGTTTTGATTTTCGTTTGAATAAATTAGGCTATAATTTATAGAATTAATACTCATTTTAAAAACTTCTACATATTTTTTACATACCGTACAATCAAAAATCATTACTTACATTGAACGCAGTTACTGACATAAAAAAAAATAAATGAGGATATAAAAATGCTTACGTATAATCTTTAAATATTAGCTAATCAAACAATACTATATATTTTTTTTGATCATACGGCAAAATCCTCAATGATTTTTGAATCAATTGCATGTAAAGTGCTTTATTAACTGAAAAATAAGTTAATTCGGAAGGAAAATCAAATGAGGACGTTATTGCATAATAAATCCATGTAAAATAGAATTGATAATCGAAATTAATGATGTCGGTGCGGTAAACTTATGAGGCTTTCATATAAAAAAAAATTCAGTCATTTATAAAATATTTATGCATAATAATACTGTCAACATTGAAAATTAAAAGACAAACATAGCCTATATGTTACGCGTATATGACGATTATTCATTGAATTGTGTCAAAATAAATCATTTAAGATCAAGCAATATAATCATGGCAAGTAGTTTATACAAATAAACTTTAGATAAATCGGGTCCAGCCCTTCTCTTTTGGGAAATATCTGATACTTTAAATAAGAATTTTTTCTTGAGCTAAATATGGTGGTATTAATAAACCGTATAAATTTATATGAATCTAATTCATACAAATTTGAGTCGTCATAAGAGACGACTATTAAATTAATAGATAATGAATTAGAAGAGATTATTAAAAAATAATCATCTAGATATTTAAAAATACCACCACGTTAATTACAGTTTTTGTAATTTTGAGATTCTTAATAGATCTAGGTGTTCTTTTGTTTCTTTATACATATTACAAAAATTATTTGAAATAGTAGAAAGTCAAAAATATAAACTACTTCTACTTTTTCTATATTTCCACATTATTAATGCCCTGTTTGTAAATATCTTATGTTCGTTTTCTTTTGTAAATGTTATATCTTTAAGTACTTGATTTGTATTTGTTAGTTTGTCGATTGATTGACTGAGTTACTGTTTATTCACGTCGCGCGCGTTTCGGCCTCATTGCCGTTCCCTCCGTATCGCCCCTACCCTTCTTACTAACCTGCACTTGCGATTGGGCTGTCAAATGCAAAGATATCGCATGCGTGTTTAGCTTTTCCGCGGGAAGTAAATCCTTCAGCTCCTTCATCTTCTGACTGTGTAGGATTATAGTTGGCCTTGTGTCCTCTTTTGATCTTTCCTCGTCTTCAACTTTTGATGTACTGGGGCTTGATCCGTTTGTCTTTTCCACTGCATCATCGCCACCTATAAAAATAATAGTGAACTTAATATTATTGCAAGATTTCTTTCTAACGACGAAGATGGACGCCAAGAGAAATCTTGTTCATATTTATGAAGTTTATGAGACCGAGCCTCGTTTCCAGCAGATCGGATGAGTAACAGAGTTAGATACTCTACAAGAAGAGGGTGGACAGCGGAATGCCTCGCATTGGTAACAACTAACGTGTACTACAACAATCAAATAAATCGATTTCCCCACAGTCAGCAGGTCCGAAAGTGTCCTCAAGACACTGTTTCGGCTGATTAAATGAAAATAAACAGCCAATAATACTGTTTTACGAGAATTCTATTGGGAGATTTAAAACTAATCTAAAACTTTGACGTTACGCGAACTCTCTATGGCAACGTGGCACGCAGTGTAAACGCCGCATTCGTTCGAATAACCAAAACTTGAATTAACTTCCTACTTGAAGCAAAATTTAAACACTAATACACTTGGATTTGCTTGGAAAGTTAAGCGTTTGTCCAAATTCGTCTTCACTCACCAGCGATTTGTGCTAAGCAGAAAGATTGTTGTCCTTTTGCTTCACTTCTTTGTTTCCGTTAGCATTTGTCAAATATTACAGCTAATTACGACATACGTTTTATATAGACAACATTTTAAATGTTAAAAACTGTTGTACACGAAACTTGGCAGCTTCTTACTGAGTAATATTTAATTGAATTGATTCTGTGTAATGTATTCATTCTGTACATTTGCGTACATCAAGAACGAATATTTACAACCTGAAAAACATGGAGGGAAGATGAGTTATTTAGCCGTTTCGTCGGGGTTGTCACTGAATACAGATGTAATTTGCTAGTAAAATGCCAGGCACAAGCAGAGAGGAACCCGAGGCTTAACCCTGACGCAAATCGATTGAGTGGACACCGCCTGAGAGACACCTCATAAGGGATGCACTAGTTTCTTTTATGACTAATTATAGATTTTCGGACGATTTGAAATGCAGTACGTACGGAGCAGAAAAGCAGAAGCATTTCACCCCGATCGCATAGCAGTCACTGTCAAACACGGCAGCGGATGATGGTGGTGGTGATGATTTAGGATTATATGTTAGCATAAGGCCGCATAAATACCATTCGCTATACAACGAAGCAAAATGAAATCCTAGAGCCGTCTATATTAAAATCATTTGAAAATGAAGACCTCGATTTCCATCAATTATAGATATGATTGAAAATGATCAAAAAGGGCGACGAAACGTAGCAGTTATTAATTAAAACCAAGAAAAAAATGTTTTCTTTCCCAAATAAATAAAACATTCGAAAATTACTAATTATAATATTAAACAATGATGCTTTAACTAACCTACAAAAGGCGATCCTCCTCCTTGAAGCAGATATTCTGGATTCAGAATCTTCTCAGAGCAGCCAGCAGTTAAAGCTTCTATACTGGGATGTAGATTAGTTACTTCATCTTCTTTTGTTACTTTTGATTCAATCTTATTTATTAAATTGTTGCTTTTCGCATGTTCTTCAGACAAACAATAATTATTATTGTTATTGAAACAACTTGTATTGCCGTTGGACCGCGGTAATTTCTTTTCGTCAAGGTGAGAGGTTTCGCTTTCGCAAACAATATTCACCTGAGCTCTAACATCAGCATCAAATTTGGATATCGTATTTACTAAGGGTTTGGCCCAACCTATGTGTAGTACAGGCGTAGCACTCCCTTGTTCCCATTGGCATATTCCGTCGTAAAATCGCAGTAAATTAGCGAAGCATTCCGGCTTTTTTAGAATGGAATTCGCACTGAATCCGGAGCTGATTACTTTCATTATATGAGGTATTAATTCGTTTGCAATTTCCAAAAATTCTTTATAAATCTCTTCATCATCTCGTGAGTAGTTGTAACTAAAAGAAAATGCATTCATAAGATACCGATCATGGTAATTTTTTTATTATTTAAATTAAGTTACTAAGTAACCGTGATGGTTAAAGATAAATTAGTGGAATTTCTGGACATAATAAAAATGAAACAAAAATGTTCGTGTTTGAGCTTGAAGATTCGTCATCGGAAACATCAATACGACAACACAAACACATTACAAAGCGATCAAAGTTGTTGTCTGACTTGTGTCTGAGGATGTGTTTTTTACGTAACACGAAACCGGTTGGCTAACCATTTATAGAAAAATGTTGTGAGAAATGGACCTTCTTTTATTTCCACTTCTCCTATTTATCTTAAACTCACACAGAGTCATCATGGATTAAATTAATTAATTTAAGGCGGGAATAGTCGTCCTTACCAAAGTTTCGTCATCAATTAAACAACACAAGCCGTCTTTAACACATATGATAGCAAGGACTGCGGCGTAGTATGACACACAACACAAAAGTATCGGCTACCTCCGCATCATACAAGTTTATTTTGTATTAATCCGGAATTTTTTATTAATTCGGAACGGCCTTTCGGTCACCGGTTGAGCATGGGGATCACTCGTATGCTCGAAACGACCGTCCCGGATTAATCCATTAAACTTGTGTAGTGCGGAGGTTGCCGATACTTTTGTGTTGTTTGTCATATCTTTTAATTAACACAAAGCAATAGTACTGTTTTCAAATTTATTAGAAAACAATTGACCAAAATAATTTTTTTATAAAAGTAAACCAATAACGGCAAAAATACATTTTAGACACATTCTTAAAAGCACAAGTTCTGAATTAACCAGATTATAGAGTTAGTGTAAATATTAATTGAATCAATCTTTCCATACATCGAATAATGATTTTAAGAATAAAAATTAATAGATAGCGTAATATCCACATCGAACTTGCTAGGAAGTAATTCTTATAGGATACTAAATGAACAATGAAATGGGTAAATATACAAACTTAATGCAATATGTATACATGTATGCTTTTGAAGTTATTGTATATACAAATTTCAACCCATAACGTAGAAAATTTCCAACGTCTTTAAAGAAAATTCGAACAATACATTCCTAATGTAACTTTATCGTGTATTACTATAAAAGCAGCATAGAAATCACATCATGACATTTAATGACAACAAGCTTGAATTTTTTTAAATCATGACTTTTTCTACTCATAAATTTTTATTTTAAAGTGTTATAATAGTCAACAAACCCTGTTGACAAATGAGCAATAATAGTTATTTACGGACCAAGTGCGTGAAAAGACATTTCATGAATGAGCAGTCAGTTGAAAGTGTGAGCCGTTAGGCGGCAAATTAGGCATGTTTGTACTCATTCTTGAACGCGTTCATAAATGTGCGGATGCGCATGTATTTATTTAGTGATTTGTACAACATGGTCTGTTGAGTAGTCAGTGTATATTGTTCAAAAACTGACCGCTAGGGTTGCCATATCCTTCCAGCGTCGCTTACTGGCAGTATAAAGAAAGATATACAGTGGAACTACGAATGCTCTCACAACGAAATGAGCTCATGATTTTGGTTGGTTCGGTATTAGATCTGATGTTAAGTATTTCAGATACAGCGAATTTCTTTTCGCTTTTAGCAAACCCACTTTTCCCTCATTTACTCACGGAATTATGGATTCAACGATTTTTTTCTGCAAGGTCATGAATTTGTGCGATCTTTTTCAGTCGTTGAGACAGTGATTCGGTTCTCTCCGTAGCGATAGTTGTGTGTTTGTTTTATTAGCTAGTTACATAATACAATAACAACTTGGTGTGCAAAATGTCCAATAAAACGGTAAAACGGAAACAATTGAATATAGCCGATAAAATGTCCCTAATAGAAGAAGTAAGTTCTGCTGGTAAAAAGGCCCCTCATCGCTTACTACCATATTAGAAAATAAGGAAAAGTTGATAAAAAGTTCCACGTATAATTTGAAAGAGACTGAAAACTACAACGTTCGGAGATCTAGATGAAGTTTTCCTTTACTGGTTCAAGCAACAACGAAGTTCCAACATACCTGTTTATGGACCAATCATTGTGCTTTATATTTAATAAACTACGTATTTTGGCTTCGTTATTTAATATTCTTGACAGAAATATTATATACATATGTACTAAAATTATTATTGCAATTTCGTATTCAACGAAATTCAGGTACCATGAAGTAAATTCGTCGGTCCCTTACGCTTTTGCTGTAATCTGATTCCATTGTATTCTCCTCTTTCCTTTGATATCGCCAGAAATTAACATAGGTGCACACATGCTTTTCGTATTCGCACACTTCTTTAGACTTACTCTCATGATATTATTCGCACGGCGCTAGGTCTGAGTATGAGTCTGAAACTGCCCAAATCGACAATGCGCTATCTATATCTCAGACCAACCAGTGATCATGCTTATTTAGATGCTGATGCACATCTTACTGTATTCCGTTAATCAATGTATACACTTAATGTCTTGATAGCATGCCCATCTACCGTTAGAGGATAGACAACTATCATTAATATCAATATTGCAGTTTCACACATTTGTAATTTAAATGGGATGATTAGTAATGGACGGAATCGAATGGTTTTATTCGATGAATTCGAGTATTAAAATATCTCCATGCACTGGAGTCATACTGAAAATTGTAGACAATAAAAATCACTCGCTAAAAATAGTGGTCGATGATTTTTAGCGAGTACTGTTTGTAGTGAGTGATTTCTATCGAGACTATTTTTCGCGAAAATGATTTGATTATCGACTACTATTCTTACCGAGTGATTCTTGTCGACCACTATTTTTAGGGAATGATTTTATTTTCGATTCCTTTTTTTAACGAGCGATTTTTAGCGATTGACTTAACGAAAAATTCATCGATTTCGATTGATTCGATTCTTAAAATCATTCGGTTTTGTCCATTACTAGTGATAAATAATTCAATTCTTTGAAATCTGTCAAGAAATTGACACTAAATACTGTCTTCCTTCATTATCAAATGGATACTTTTTGAACATGATAATTATTATTATTTCGATATTTGCACAATATCGAGCACTTAAATAACGAATAGATAAATTTGTACGATCACTATTTATTACTATTTATATAGAAGCACAATAAAAACCTTTCCTTTCATGTAAATATTAACTGGAACATTTTATAACAACAAAAAATACAAATGCTATAAAATTTGACTTCATTTTCCAAAGCGAAATTAAAGAAACAAATGAAGCTGTTATTTACAAAATATGTACTAAAATTTCTAGCTATCAATACTTACAGTCTAATAACATCACTGGCATTCGCCCAACTTTCAAATGCTTCTTTGTACATTTTATTACGGTAAAAGTAGCCTCCCTGATAAGTGTATGGATACACATGTTGATTGTTATAATACGTTCTTGCAGACAAAATAGCCTCTTGAAATAAAGCGCTACAAGGAACTCTGAAATGTTATCAAAATTAGAATTTCAATTACTGGTATAGTTGACGATTTACCTGCCAGGTGTAGGAGCTATTTCTTCTAAATCACCCAGATTTCCAATAGCCATTGGATATTTAGCCAGATGTCCTAAATCATACAATAACCATAATAATTCCTGCTGTAAACATGCTACTTCGCATGCGTCTAAAGTAGCATTAAGCGATGGATTTATGGCAGAAACCAAAGCTGCTACTTCCATAGCTCTTGTACAAATCACAGGTTTATTATTAACGTATAACCAAGACCTAGCTGATACACCTTTACCAATTTCTTGACCTCTCTTGTCCTCGTTGCCTTTACCATGCCATGTAACTTCTGCAGTTTCAGTGCCAGTTTCACCAAATACAACCCAAGCATGATCCTCAGATAAAGCTAGATGAACATCGGAAAACCCCAACGCTTGACAACCTGCCACTACCGCAAAAGCAACACCAAAACAATCAAGTTTCCTTCCTGTTAAATAGCTGTATAAGCTCTGTAAATGGGCCCGATCTTTGTAGTAGCTTCTTGTAAGTGAATTCCATACAACATCTGAAACCTTTTTTATTGTTTCTCGTGTACACACTTTGTTTTCATTCTTTGACACATCAATTGCTCCCTTCATAATTGCGTGAAATTTATTGTACAAGTCTTCTATGGTATGTAATTCCAATATTGGCAGAGCTTTCGGCTCAACAACCTGTATAGTTACGTTCGACCGGCATGTTAATGAGTTTTCCACAGCACCGCCTATAATTGATAGTAGTGCTAAATCTGGCTCATGACTACTTTCTAATTGATTCTTGAAAATTTCCACAGCTGACGAAATGTTTTTTAAAGGAAATAAAGCTTTATCTCGATCAGTAAAACCCGCCATGTCGTTACATTACATTTTCTGTCAATTGTCAAAATAAAGCGTCATGCAGTTACATTTAAGCTAATAATCGTTTAATCTACTGATGTAATTATTACGCAATGTTGCCAAATTTAGATTCGTACAGGTCCGTATTAAGTATCGGCTAATACAGAGCTTTATGCTTATGAATAATTATTCAAACAATGCTCGTGTTTTTGGATAATAGAATCGAGAAACGCTTTTTTTAATGAATATGTGAAGCTAGCTAACGGAATGACTTATTAGGATTGGCAAATAGCTAACTTTTTGGCAGAGTTCTCGTCAGGATTACACATTTTCTTATTGCAATACCAACATTTTGAACAAAATTGTAACTATAAATACTTAAAATAGGTATTACATAAAACAACCTTTTAATAGGTAATTTTCCAAAGTATAAATAAAACTTCCGCGCTCAAATAATGTCGCGTGCTCAAACGCAAGCTGCGGATTGATGTTTTAAAGATATAGGAATAGTTTCTAATGTATTAAAATTCCTATCTTACTTATTCTTTCTCTAAACATCAGTAAATTCTCTCTAAATCGGACATTCTCTTAAGCGGGCAGTACAGTCCGTTGAAAAGAAATTCAACGTTTAACTTGTTTCGCTAATGTGTCCTATGGGTAAAAATACATCTGCATAGGTCGGTATTTCATTCCACAACATTAATTTAGGCAAAAATGAAACCTGCATTTTTTTTTTATTTAGGATTTATTCTTAAAAATCGTAATGTGTATCAACTAAATATGTGGACGGAATCAATTTCTTTTCTGAGAACTTTAGAGAAGAAGTGAAGGAATTATCTTCCACATAAACACCAGACAAACATGCTGTAGACAAATTATAGAATAAAGTTTAAATCGTTTTCTGCTTCTTCTAAATATGCAATTTTCAAGCTTAATTTTTTAAAAGAATTTCGTCGAAAAATATTACGTGATATAATTATAATAAATAAAAAGTACAAAAATATAAAATCATTATAATTCTGGCTTGGTATTACCTGTCGCCTGAACTTTGAAATATAAAAGAATTTTGTAAGATAAAGAATTATTTTATTCAACCTTTCCTTTATTATTTCAGAATTTCACAAATTAGTTAACAGATACGAGGGTGGTTGAAGAAGTTTTTAGAAAATATTTGTTTCTAGTAAGGATCATTATTCACTCGACAACTGTCAAAGTCTCAGTTATATCCATCACATGGTTTCATTTTTATTGTCGACTTAACTCAAGAACTTGTAAAAAATGTGTTTCGAGCGGCGATTAAACACTTATATTTAAAAGGCTTAACACCAAAAGAGATCAAAGCTGAGTTGAATGAAGTTCATGCCACATCCATTCCTGCGTTAGCAACTGTTTACAATTACGTAAATAAGTTTAAACGCGGCCGTACAAAAGATGACTATGATCCAGTGGAAGTAACTACCCTCGAAATGATTGAAAAATTCCACGACATGGTTATGAATGATCAACGAGTCAAAGTGCGCGAAACAGTTGAGGCTACAGGCACATGGCAAGGTACTATGTTTTTAATTTTGCACGAAAAATTGGGTGTGCAAAAAATCTCGGCAAGATGGGTATCGCGTGGAGAATAGACGCAACCGTGTGGTCGACTCTGAGGTTGTTTTGACGCTTTTCCGTCGCAATCCTGACGAATTTCTCCGTGAGATGGATACATTACCACAGTCAAAACAGTGGATTTTGAAGTCGAACGGTTTCGGAAGAAGGTGAAGACGGTGAAATCGGCCGGCAAGGTAATGGCCTCGGTTTTTAGAGATGTACGCGGAATCATTTACACCGATTATTTGGAAAAGAGGCAGACAATAACTGGAAAGTATTATGCGTCGTTATTGGATCGGTTGGGCGAACAAATCGAGAAAAACGTCCTCATTTGAAAAAGAAAGCGATCCTCTTCCATTAAGACAATGCACTGCTGCACACCTGAGCAGTTTCGATTGCTAAAATTACAGAATTAGTACAACATTCACCGTATTCATCGGATCGGGTTCCCACTAACAAACGAGAAAGTCATCGCCCAAACAGATGCCTATTTTGGGAACCTTCCGATATCCTACTTTTTGGGAGGCTTAAAAAAGTTGGAGAAACGCAAAGAATTTGGATATTCATACGTATATGCTACGAATTCCGGTCCACTAAAAATTTGCTGCTCTGAATATAAACATGGATTGGTGGGAGATCTTCCTATATCCAAGTTTATCCTTCTATTGATGGCCTGCGATGTCACACAACTGGTGATGATTCCAATTTGACTTTATTTGTTTTTTAATTAAATTTTCATTCACGAATAAAATTTAATCAAAATTAATAGTAGGCATTAAAATATTTTTTCTAAACCCTTGTGGAAAAATATCAAAACTAGAAATGCTCTAAATCTATTTTAATTTTTTGATATGTCAAAAATAACGTGTAGTTTTTTGGAAAGGAAAAATTATAGAATAGTTTATCGCACTCTTCAATAAAATAAAATAAAAAAAAACAATTAATCAGTTTATAATCTGGTTCCTGAATTGATTTTTGAACCGGTTGCTCCGGTTTAGACTGATTTTTAAGACGATTTATAGTCAATTTTTAAAGTCTGATTCCATCAAAATCTATTTGGGAACCTATTCTTTGTGAACATTGCATGCCGGACATAAGACATCGTTACTGAGAAGAACATTCCTTTTGATATTGATGTTTCTCGCCGTAAATAACTCTCAGATGGAACGGACTTTGCTGGTCTTGTTAAGTATTTTGTTGCAAGTTTAGGCGGTTCAGGAAGTCTTTTTTCCTTCTTCATCCACTATTCTATAGGGCACTTATTTTTAGATATTTAGTTTTTCGTGTACATTGTATATATTTCTTTGAGCTTCTGGGAGTAACAACTGTCTCTAAAGGAAACAAAACATCTAAACCAAATATTGCTCCCGGTTTGGTTATTTCCCCTAATTTTATAATAAAAAATCATCCATCATACACGATTTTCCATTATAAAAAAACCATTTTAAGACTTGGTTTTCATATGAAGTTTAAAACTGTCTTTCAATCGCTTTTTAAATCGGTTTCTAAACCGATATTTCAAATTAGTTTCTTAAGCGAAGCGGTTAGTCGTTTTTTTTTTCAAACCAATTGTACCTGATTCTGATTGGCCGGCTCCTAAAGAGCGGGTTTTCCATCACTAGTGATTTCCTCTTATTACGCTTTATACTGAAATATAAGTGCGAAAAGCGCTTCATTGAAACAACCTAAGTGCGTTGCCTATTTGTTTGGTCGCTCGTTCTCTTATCAGTTACGCCATGCCCCAGCGCTTGTAAAGGAATTTTGTAAAATTCGTATTTGTTATTACGAAGCTTGTTCATAGAAGGGGCACAAACCACTAAGTTATTTAGTATTTTTCCTAAATATTTTCGTGCGATGATTTTTTACGATTTTAAAAGTAGTTTAGCTCAACAACAATGACTTAATTCTGCCTTTGGTGATGAAGCAGTACTAGTGTCAGTGACGAATTTCGGAAAGGTCGTCCATCAGCTGCATCCGGCAAACATCAATGCCGTGCGAGAAATGATCGAGGCGAATCAACATGTGACATATCGGGCATATCGGCATTCTTGGAAATTGGTAAAAGTTAAATACAAACAATTTTAAATTAGCATTTAGTAGTGAAGAAATTTTGCAGTTATTGGATTATACAGCATACAGTATCGTAACAGGTGACAAAACCTGGATATATTCATACGAACTAGAAACAAAGCAACAATCCTCTGTTTGGGTGTTCCAAAGTGAACCAAAACCAACAAGAGTTGTTCGTTAACGAAGCAGTTAAAAAAAAAATTATTGCTTTTGTCTTCTGGGCCTGTTGCTGGCGTTGCTCTTGATGATTGAAAAACATTGCTATACAAGAATTTGTTTGCCTCAAGTCCTCCACGAAATCAGAAAAAACAACAAACATCGGCGCGTCATCCTTCTCCACGATAACGCCAACTGTCATACAGCACATCGAATCGTTGATTATTTAAAGGAAAATAACATTGAATTAATACATCATTGTCCATATTTGCCTAACTTATCACCTAATGATTTCTTCATGTTCCCTTTTGTCAAAAACAAATTGTGCGGTGAGAGGTTTTCAACGCCGGAAGAGGCTGTTGAAGCATTTAAGATGCATGTTTCTGAAATACCAGATTGAGATTGGGATAAATGTTTCGACAACTGGTTTCTTCGAATGCAAAAATGCTTAGAACTTAAAGGCGAATATTTTGAGAAACAATAAAGTGTTTTTTTTCGATAAATTTGTTTCTCTTTCCGGAAATTTTTAGGATTCCCCTCGTATTCAACAAATTTGGACCTGTTTGTTTGTAATTCTTCTACGAATAAGTGTAATAATGTCTAACAAAAAACGGTACAGTTCAACGTGTCAGTGGTATTTATTTGTTTCACAAGGCAATTGTACAACAATAATTTACTACAACTTACAGGTATAACAATATTTTAATTGTAAAAAAAATATACAACAAGTATTTATTCTTGTACATATTTGGTCTTAAATTATTTAAGTGGGCTAGGTATATATTTGTTTATCAAATCTAAGACTATTCCTAACTACTATTTCTTAACATTATCAGGAACGTAGTTGTCTTTTCCGGGGATGCCGCTACCTGTTGCGTCACCTAACCAAGGATATTGGTTGGGACATTCAACGCATGTTTCTAAATACCTCGTGTCAGAGAAGTTCGCATCGGGTTTTTTAAAACTCAAGGCGCATTTGTTAGGATTATTGCAACCTTTGCCGGGCAAATGATCTCGTTTCTTGCAGTCCCATGCTTCCAATTTTGAGAGTTCTTTAACGGTCTTCGGATCGGTTATCCACGTTAAACTTTGTGTTACGGTTACAAACCATACATCTGGTCTATAAAAATAAAAACCCACTTTAGAAGTTATATCAAATGAATACTTATTTGATTATTTCTCTTGTCGAGAGGCTAATGTATTTTGCGTATGTGTACTTACAAACTTTGTACCCAATCTACGAATTTGTGAAGACCTTGTTCCAGTTCCTTAATTGAAAACCAGTTGGTATGAAACGGCATCATATATGGTGCTTTATTCTGATCATAGTATCGGCTAAAATCTTCCTGCAGCCATTCTAGGACATCATCTGCATCGTGATTGTGTAAGACGCACTGATCTAAATATGGACAATGACCTCCTTCATAATCTTCAACGTAGTGAGCGTTTAATGGTACTTCCCATACGCCTGTGTAAAATGTAAATCAGAATAACTTGCCAAAAAAGGAATCTTAAATACATTTGTAAGCGATTAAATATAGTAAGTGTGATGATACAAAAGAAGCTTACATTCGATGTTAATATTTTACAAAAATTTTAAATTTAAACATTGTAAAGAAAAAAGATATGTAAAGGAAAATGTTGGAAGTACATAATTATAAATAAATACCAGCGTATTGTTTATTTAAATTATTTTAAAATTAACAATTTCTAAATTAAAATTAATGACACTGAAAAACAACCTAAACCAATTCAGCGAACAATTACGAGAAAGTACGAGTGATGTCTCCAAAGTTCTGGGAATTGTGCTCTAATTAAATTATGCAAAACTTATAGGCAATGCTATTGGATTGATAGGCAAGTCTTAATATGTATATGCGATATAGTTTAGTCTGAGTCAGGATATAGACGCGTTTTGGTAGCACTATTTTTGTAACCATGGAAGACGCGGTTAAATCTCAAAGAGCAATAATTTTCTTTTTGTGGAAAGAGGGTGCGAAAATTTCAGTCCGCAGAATCTAAAAGTAGTGTATATCGGTGGATCGATCGTTCGTAGAACATTATTAGAAGACGATTTACGCAGTGATCGCCCGAGTACGTCGGTACATTACTGCCTTTGAGAATCTACTGAAAAAGGACAGGTGAATAGGTACATGACAATTTCATGACATCTTACATGATTGTTTGGGCGTAAGCAAGGTTTCAGCAAGCTGGGTGCCAAAACTGTTGGGACCGGAACAGAAACTCAATAGGTCTGACACTTGTTGTTAACTTCAAGACCTATTAAACCGTTACGGTGATTTTGGCAACGGATAATAACGACTGACGAAATGTAGATTCCTTATTTCAATCCTCAGACCAAAAGTCAATCCAAATCGGAAGAAGAGCCTCTACTTAAGACGCGTGCAGTTCCGTCTGTTGGAAAGGTAATGCTTACTGTATTCTGGGATTGCGAAGGGATTATTTTTATGGATTATCTGTTGAAAGGTACTACAATTAACGCAGAATATTATTCGAATTTATTATCCGGACCACTGTGACAGGCGCTAATTAGAAAATGGCCTGGAAGGTTGGATAAGCGTCCGTTATTGCAACAGGATAATGCAAGTCCCCATACCGCAAGAAAGACCAAGGATGTTTGGGACGATTTGCGATGGGAATTGTTTCCGCATCCACCTCACTCACCAGATTTCGCACCCAGTGAATTTCGTCTGTTCTCACTATTGAAAAAAATCTTTACGGGGTGTTCGATTTGAGTGTTTAACTGACGTAAAATGTTACATAAATAGGCGGACTGCGAAGACACCGAAAAAGTTCTTTGAGGATGGCTTAAAAAATTAGTTTATCGTTGGGACAATTGTATTCTGTTAAAGAAGATTATGTAGAAAAACTACATTGTAATATTTTTGAAAATTAAAAAAAATCATAACTAAATAAATTCCCAGAACTTTGGAAACATCCCTTGTAAATAATCATAAAGTTAAACAATATAGGCATCATAAAATTTGGAATAATTAAACCGGAATGTATCGATAAAATGAATGACGATAAAGAATGGAATACCTAAAAAAGGAAGAAAAAATTAGGTTTCCTTTAAATTAGTTTCTAATACTAAAACGTAGAAAGAATTGAATAGGTAACAGAGTAACCAACAGAATAATACATCAACTGCACTGTGTGAGCCACAAAAAGGCATCTTGTGAAATCACCAAGTTTGTAATTATTATCATTAAATCTACATAACAACAACCACTCGTGGAAGTTTGGTCAAGGGGAAAAGCTTTGAAAATTAAAAAGATATACATTGGATTAAATCAAAAACACAAATTTGCTGTTGTGAAGTATAACAACCATTGAGTCGGTGTGTTTTTTTTAATTATTTCTGCAACATTGGGCCCGGGACATAAGGCACTGCACTAGTTTATTAAGTTCATCTTATAATAATCCGATCAGGTAATAATTTGCAGAATATTTGCCCCTCCAAATAATTTTTGAAAGTTTCAGGGGTATGCGTTGAACCACTATCCTGGTTAAAAATTAAATTCTGGCCAATAAGTCGCAGCCTAGAAGAAATAACATGGATTTTTAGGGTTTCTTGGCGCCCCAGTGGTTTACCGCCTAATTTTAATGTCCTCGTGCTTATTGCAGCCTTTTTAGTCGACGCAGTAATGGTTTACAAACAGATATACGATGTAGCAAACCTTTAGCTGTGGTGACAGAAATTGTCTTCAGCAATTGAATTTGCTTATGATCGCCGGTATTGCTTTTCGCTGGGTTTGTTTTCTGATCTCCAGTAACGTCTTTCAATTCACCAGTACCGATTTGCCTAGCGGAATAAACATCTTGATGAAGTATGATTATGTTAGATCGTTTGGCAACGCCGGCTGCTTTAGCACATTTTCCGTATAAATTTTCACACTGCCGCCGGGAAGGTCTAAATTCTAGATTGCACAGAAATCTGATGGCCTTTTTTATAATAAAAAAATTCTTTGTGCGTCTGCGGAAGTCTTCCTCTGGACCGTAACACATTAAGAAGTTTGCTAAATATGATGCTCTTGCTGCGCCATATGTTTCAGCTTCTTTGTAGCAAAGTGAGCGGATAACAGATTGCTGGCTAGGTTGAAACCAAATCGGACGAGCAGCGACATAAATACCCAGAACAGTTATCACTGCGAAATGGCGCGATTCAATTTACTTACTTTCGTCGAGCTTCTTTCAAACGTTATATTTTTTATATATATTATACCTTTTTGTTGATTTTTAATGTATGTTTTGTTGTTTACTATCATAATTTGTTTTTGGGTTTGGTTTGATATATATCGTAACATATGGAAATAATACTGAAAGATAAAGGCCTTTAGGTTAGGAAAAAAGGGGATGTGGACATTTTATCTGCTAGGTTCTACCGACCATTGTTTGTACTATTTGTAATATTGTGGATTTTCTTCCTTAACCTTTTGCATATGTCTCTGCAAATTGTATGCTAATAATAAAGTATTTGATTAGGTTTATTGTTGTTTGAAGTTGTATGGGTGGATTTAAAATAATAATATACATTAAATTCATATTTGGTGAGCCTACTAAAACTCCTTGAATAAAAGTATCAGAAACCTATTTCTCTTGGCCAAACTTCTGTGAACGGTAGTGTACGTATTTAGACTTCCGTAACATTGCTAATTGTTCTCTACTTTGATAAAAGGTTTCCTACTTGTTTCAAGGTAACTGGTGAAGGCAAAGTTACAGATTTTATAACTTGCAAAGTGGGAGATTCGTTTAATAAGTCCAGTCACTGTATTCGCCAAAATAGATAGTAATTTTTAATGTGAGACATTCACGAATTATTGTTGGATAGTTGAGCTAATATCATATGTAATTGAAACATGGAAAACGATAAACTTATTATTATATTTGTAAATTATGGGGCGATGCCCTACTGCTATTACTATTACTAATAATAGGTAATAAAAGCTCATACCTGGGAACGATTTTGTTGGGCAAGTACCGGATTTACATTCATGTGGGATCTTATAATCTAAGGTGTACGGCCATACCGGAGCTGGTGACGGCGGAACTCCTATAGAGCTATCGTATATGTAACCGAAATCTTCTAGAACCTGGAAAATTGTATCAAAAATAACTTAAATATTTATCGAACGGAAAATGTTACTTTGTATTGGGTGTTGCGTCCAGGTTTCAAGAAGGGCGCTCTCATCCCAACAACCTCAGACTTCGAAATATTTGAAAAATAGTTAACAATTTCCCTCATACCGATCATCTCGCCAACCCACTCTTCGTATCCCTTGTCTTCAAGACCTTGTTGTAGTCTGGAATGGCGAAATTTATTTAGTAAATTAGCAACAATATAAACAAGAATCTATAATTCAATAATTAATAAGATAAATAACCCTCTTTCTATTAACTCCAATTAAAAAAGTTAATTAAAATGAATAGGAAGACGTACAATAGTATTCATATGACAGCTTTTATTTACGACTTTCTGATTGTCGATGTTCATTTAGCTTTTTAATTTTAAGCTGATCGTCTATCGTTTCAACCTCACATACACTTCCTATAATTACCTATTACATAACGGAAAGTCTCTCATTTTTTCACTATCACCATAATTACATTCATAGAATTTACCTGTAGAAACAACACTTCTCTTTAGCATACATAAATATGCATGTAAGTATTTTACACCTATGCATGTCAGCATTCCTCTCTCTAGAAAAGAATTATGCGTACGTATGTAATACGTGGTTATATGAGGCACGTTTCAAATTGGTGCCCTTTCATTTTAACAAAACTATCTCTGTTTTAATACCTTTTTCTCATACTAACTTAACTTTGGTGCGGCCCAATTGCAATTTTCGATGTCATAGGAAGAGCCACCAAATTTTCATATTTCAAACGGAACACCATCCATACTTTGACGTGTTTCCAAAGTTGATGGAAAAACAAGTCCAACGATACTACTTTCATTTAAAAGTTAATCAATAAAAGCTTTGGTAATCTCTTTTTCCATTTTTTACAAAGTAGCCTAGTAAAAAGCCTCAAATTGTCTCCTATGATGCCAGGTTAAGCCAAAGAGATTGTTGCTGTACAACATAAAGGCGCGTGAACACTATGCCTCTGTGTACCAATTGACAGAACTAACTGGAATAAAAAGCATCCACATCTATCCAATTTGGTCGGATGACGTTCCCCTAGTCGCTTCTGCTTCTTTGATTATAGCTGACAGTGAAGAAAAACGTAGCAAACTACCGCTTTGGGCACGAATATCTTGTACTCGCTAATGTTGTATTTCGGTGCGATGAATGAAAAATACTTTAACATATCTCGGTCTTCTTTGGTGGAGTACGACATTTCTCTACTATTAATGAATGATAATTGAAATGTTAGATAGTTTGAAATTTCCTCTTTGTCAATTAAATAATAATATCGGAAACTTTCGTTAACATGTTGTACATAGTTGAAATTAGAAAGAGAACCTCTTTCTGGCGGTGTCAAAATTCAATGTGGTGCCGATAAGAAATAAAAAAGTTGATGATGGCTAGAAGAAAAACGGTACGTTATGTAAAAAGTTCCAGTTCAGTTTTTCTCTGCAAGGTCAAACAAAGATGCTGGAAGTCCATTTTCTCTACGGGTTTATAAGACGCACGAAATTTAGAGAGGGTTCTAAGAATACGCGACATCATAAATAAGAATGGAACGCATGATACGAGGGGAATCCTAAAAACTTCGGAAAAAAAATATTTTATCGAAAAAGAACACTTTATTGTTTGTCAAAATATTCGCCTTTAAGTTTTAAACACGTTTGCATTCGAAGAAACCAGTTGTTGAGAAACATTTCTCCTAATTTGAAGTGGGTATCTCAGGAACATGCCTTATAAGTGCTTTAACGACCACTTCCAGTGTCGAAAACCGCTCACCACGCAAATTGTTTTTAATAAAAGGAAAAGACAGAAGTCATTAGGTGAAGTCAGGCGAATACGGACAATGAGTCATTAATTCAATGTTATTCTCCTCTAAATAATCGACAGTTTGATGTGCTGTATGAGAGCTGGCGTTGTCGTAGTAAAGGATGATGCATTGATCCGCTGTTTTTTCTGATTTCATTGAAGATTTGAGGCAAACTAATTATTGTATACCAATCAGCGCTTACTGTTTTCGATCCTCAAGAGCAATGGTTGCAGCAGACCCAGCTTTACGAAAGAAAAAGCGCTTCGTGAACGAACAACTTTTGTTGGTTTTGATTCACTTTGGGACACCCAAACAATGGACTGTTGTTTTCTTTTTGGTTCATGTTAATATATGCAGGTTATGCAGGTTTCGTCACGTGTTACGATACTGTTTACGTTGGCAGAAGCACCGCGATTGAATTTTTGAAGCATTCTTTTGCACCAACTTGCACGAACCATTTTCTGAGCTTTGATTAAATTATGTGGAATCCAACGACTGCAAAGATTTTTCACTACTAAATACTCATGCAAAGTCGTTTGTATTTGACTTTTATCAATGCCTAGAGTGCCTCTAACTCTCGATATGTCACATGTCGGTGCGCCTCAATCGTTTCTCGTACAGCAGTTGATGGACAACCTTCACGAAATTTGTCACTGACTCTAGTACATCCACGCTTAGGTTCTGCAAACCAGTCATAAACTGTGGTTTTGGATGGTGCTTCATCACCGAAGGCAGAATGACGTCGATCGGTGCTTGTCCATTTTTTTCACTAATTGAATTCTTTGAATTGCTATTGATACTAAACTACGCAGCCGACTGTTTTTCTGTCGATGGTCAAAGTTTAAGACAATCAAATTGAAATATACACCAAGTGCCATCTAATGATTAATTCCAAACATTTTTAGAGTTCCCCTCGTATTCGCAGTGTCCGCATAGCCCAAAATTTGCGCATTACAAAATATTAACGGGTTTTACAAATTAGCAAACAAATTTAAAATGCTAATATAATTTCATATCATGTAGGAAATAATGCTATACTAAAATACAACGGCACCTTGTATAACGAAATCAAAGAGAAGTAATTGCTGGAATCATCTATTGTGTATATATTCAATTAGATAGGAAAACACATCCGGTAGCCTCTAACTGTGTATTAAGTTTTTTTCTAGTATCTACTTTTACTCTTACGTAAGTATATAATCCTTAGTAGTCATGATAATTGAGTAAAGAGAATAAACATCAAGACGAGCATTTTATATGCTTATTTATACTGGAAATAGAATACTTTATGTAATACACCATTTTCTCTTTTTGGAGTTCTAGAAAAAAAAGCGCTTAAAATTAGATTTGTTCTGAAATCATAATTTTTATAATTATACGTGAATGGAAAATTGATTGTTTGTAAGAAGACTGTAAATTACTTCTTAAAATAGAGAACTAATTCATTATGTATTTGAAGTACCACTGGAATTAATCATTTTAAACCGTGAAATTAGAATCTTAATAATCTCTACACACATATACCTAACTAACAAACCAAATTATTTAAAATCTACAAAGAAAAATAAAGATTTTAAACTTACGATACGGTTTCGGTTGCAATTTCGTGTCCATCGTTAGCCAACTGTTGGATCATATGGTAATTGCTGTATTCGTGAGAAACAAAGAATGTACCTTTGATTGGGCAACCATTTGGATTCAGTCGCTTATGGAATACTTTCCTATAATGATCGTAGTTATTTAAATTAATAGCCCCATCAAATGTCATTAATATCATTTGCGGAATCTACAAAAAAAGACTATACCAACTAAAACCATTTTACTTATGTGTTAATTTATAAAAAATGTTTAATAAATATATTAACCATAAATTAGGGAGGCCAAGGCGGTCCACAAAAAACTGAGGTATTTTTTTGACGAGGCTGGTGAAATGCGTTATCTCAAATCTGTGATGGATGTGACCAGAAGGGAAAGAATTAGAAACAGTGTAGTGTGACGTGGAACTAATTATTAACAAAATTGAGCGGCTAGTTGTTCTAATTGGCTATACAGTGCGTAGCACAGAAAAGTGAAGTATATTTGAGCAACTAGTTTCAATAGAAAACGTAAAAGAGGAAGCCCTGCAAAGAAGGTGCAAAGAAAGTTAAATTGGGGGAATTGGAATTTGAAATGGTTGCACGTAATAGAAATGAACAAAAATTAAATCCAAATGTATATCATATTTTTGAACAGAGGAGGTAGGTACATGTTTATATTTGCGCCTTTACGTTGATATAATTTGATCTTACATTTCAATTATGTCTTGTATAACATAATTGTTACGTAGACATATATACATGCTATATCACATAATGATTAAACTAGATTACTATAAATGGTTCATGAACAAGGTCAAGACTGTAAGTATATTAAGAGAAAGGTGCAAAAGTCATTAAATAATACATAATATATGTAAATATATTATAATAAAAACCTACGCAGGTCCTTCTAAAAAAATTGCACAGTGAAATCAGGATATATCGATTAAAAACTAGTTTACAATTTCAATGTCTACAATGTACAAGGTAGTTCGGAGTTATTTTATTTTTCTGTTTTACTTACCTCTTCTGGATCTAGTCCTCCTGGTACCAATGTACCATCTTTCGAACAGAAACAGTATGGAAGATCACATTCTGCCAGATTACATTTCTTCGCTAGATCAGCTGGAGGTTCAGTAATAGGCGCTGGAGCTATTTATTTGAATTGATTATTAGTGGTGTAATTATTAGGATATTAAAGATACTTAACTTACTAGATGCAATAGGACCACATCTTGCCTCATTTTGGAAGGTGCAAAATTTGCTTATGTCGTCGAAGTATAACCCTGAAGGACACCTATTTACATATGGATATCCATCGACGCACTGAGACAATTAAAAAATGCTGTATTAATCTAATTCTTGTATTCCAAACATCAAACAACAAAAGTTAAATGTTAGATAGATGGTCGTAAATAAGACTTCCTTCTGAAACCTAAAGCTAAATACTACGTTGATATAATTTGGCCGTCGGGTATTTGATCGATGTAGTTGGTCAAAAATTGATTTTACAAAATTCAATATACATTAGAGAAGGAAGTACAAGGCAAACTTCATTCTAATCGTCATCCGTCCGCACAATGCGAAGCTATAATTTAATTTCTTATAGTACAGATATATGTATTATCACAACGTTGTTTGTGTTAAGTTTAATGTCGTGAAGAGATTATATATTGAATTGAGTAGTTATGAATTGGCAATGTACAACTACTTCCCTACAGTCTAATTTAGCAAACACTAAAACATCCGTAAATCCACACCACACAAATAATTTGAGTAAATTCGGAACAATTGTTTTGAGAATCGGTGGATTACCATTGTCAATCGTATGGTCGAATGATGTGAGAAAAATCTTTAATTTAAAAATGTCTTGTTCTATTCATACGCTAAAAAGTATTTACACGTAGATACCTACTTTTACTGCTTATATATCCCACAACTAAAAGATGGGAAATATTCAAAACTAAGGAAAAAGCTCTCGTATATAGCACAAAACGTAAACATGTGTTCTTTTTATCTCAATAAATTTAGCAAAGCGGAGTCACTAAGAGGACCTTTTTCTCGGTTTAACAAACAATTTTATATGAAAAAGAATGCAAATCTTTTTCATATAAAATTGTTTCTCAATTCTCTAGTTCTGGGCTACGTTTTTAATTAATTTGAGGTAATTTTAATATTATGCCCGTTTTGTTCGTGTTGCGCTCCACTTGACGATTCACTTCTTCCATAGTCGTTTTTCGAACCTGATGCCTAGAATCCACGTCTGTCCAATATAGCCTTTGAAACATATCCTTCGAATTTATGATTTAGATTTATGAGTGTACCCGCGAATTAAAATATACGAGAGTCGTTCAATAAATCCTTACAGAAAGATGGGAAAACAAAGTATTTTCTGTAGATTTTTTTTTTCAACATTATTTCGAATATGGAAATAAAAATAAGTTACTGGGGGCCAAATTCGGTTAACACGGTGGATATTGTACCAGTTTGTACCAAACTGCGCAGGTGTGCATCCGTGCATTGTCTTGATGGAAGTCGATTTTTTTCTCTCGATTCAACCGGTCCAACAACGACGCATAATACTTTCCAGTTATTGCTTTTCCAAGTAATCCGTGTAGATAGTTCCGCGTGCACCCCAAGAAACCGAGACCATCACTTTGCCGGCCGATTTCACCGTCTTCGCCTTCTTCTGAGTCCGTTCGCCTTCTACCCACTATTTCGATTGTCCCTTTGTTTCGTCTGTAGTTATGTATCGACGGAGAAGCTCGTCAGGATTGCGACGGAAAAGCACCAAAACAACCTCAAAGTCAACCACACGATTGGGTTTGTTCTCCACTTTTCGTGCAAAATTGAAAACACTGTACCTTGCGATATGCCTCTGGCTTCAACTATTTCACGCCTTTGATTCGTCGATCATTCAAAACCATATTGTGCATCATTTCGGGGGTAGTCACTTCCACCGGACGTCCAGAACGATGTTCATCTTTTGTGGATGTTCGGCCACGTTTAAACTCATTTACCCAATTGTAAACAGTTGCTAACATAGGAGCAGATGTGCCATGAACTTCGTCTAATTGAGCTTTGATCTCTTTCGCTGTTAAGCCTTTTAAATATAAGTGTTTAATCACCGCTCGAAACTCACTTTTTTCCATTTTTCTACATAAACAAAAATTCTTTGCTAAAATCGATAATAAAAATTAAACCGCGTAATGGATATAACTGAGACTCTGACAGCTTTTTCGACACTACGAGCGCCATCTCTTAGATTTTCTAAGGACTTTTTGAACCACCCGCGTACGTTCGCATATTGTTTAAAAGAACTTTACTAACATGTTTCGATATTCTACGAAAGGGAAGTTTCATAAATTTTTATCGAGGGTGTTTCTCGGAATTAAAGCAGTGGAATTCCATAATCGATGTTGGACTGCGTTCTATAGAAGATTTACCATTATAAATAGCTGTGTTTTTTTTACATCGACAATCTGTAGAGTAAGGATAGACCAAAGCAAGTTAGAATTAAGGATTTTTTCTCACATTATTCGGTCGTATAGTTGAGAATTTGAATTCACGAATTCTTGAAACAATTGTTTCCAATTTAATGTAATTATTTTTTCAATTCTCCAAACAAGTATTTCACTGAAAATAATATTTATTCTTACGTGCATAACTAGTAAGTGAATACAGTAATCATAGGACCTCCAAACCCATTTGATAGAAGGCATAATAATGTAAAATATGCTATAGTCTACAAAATAAGCAAGGAAGATTTGGCAACGAAAATAGTAATTTAGGACATAAAGATTCTTGCCTTTGTAAGCAAAACCTGGAGTTATTTTTAAGAAAAATTATTATCCAATAAATCTTTTCTCTTATTAGGAAGTAAACATAACTCCTTACCAAACCTTTAAAACTGTGAAAATTGCATTTCATTAAGGCAGTTCTACATTTTTGTACATGTAACAATACAACAATGAGATCCTTTTCGGGATGCTCTTTAAAATAAAAGAAGTTAACGACGCGATCGTTACTCATACCCAGTACTAAACGACTGTAAAACAGCCTTCTACCTTATATGAGTTTAAAAACCAGTTATGAATGCATACATATAGGCGTTTTAATCATGTGCATTAGGTAGACTACATCAACATTCTCTTCCTGTTAGAAATCACTAATTGACATTTAACGCTTCGAGGAATTGAAGCCTACATCATCTCTCATATCATAAAATACATTTCCATTTATCGGTTTCCATAGTGCTTCACGGTTCGCCTGATATCAAGAAGAAGATATTGTTTCAATGCTTATTGATCCAATATTATATTATATAAATTTACAATCGTAAAATGTATGATGTGCATGAAGGTATTTTGTCCCAAGATAAGGAGTTACTTTACCAAGAAGATTTATAGCTATATAGTGCTGCGAGTATATCTTATAAAATCCAAGTTATATTCTGGACTGCTATTTAGGTTTTTATCTTCAAAATGTGGTGATGACAAAAGAAATAAATTCAACTAGAAAGCAAATGCAAGAAAGAAATACAACATACTTATGCTAACTTTTAAGCGTAATATAACAATCACTTTGTTCACACGTGCCTGGGAAATTAACAAAATTGTTAATTGCGTCTCACACCTTGTTTTTCGAAATCACATGTCAATGGATGGACTAAATTTGAGCTAACCAGGACATAAGACTAATAGCGTGATAAATGCTCTTCCAAAAATGTTATGTTTTTCTATGTGCTTACAAAAGTTGATAATTTGTTGGCCAATAATCTTCTGTTAATTAAAGAAATGAGAATATTTATTGAAAGCAAATAGAAAATTTGGATAAATGTATCACAGTTATATTTTTGAACTGGCATTCTTTATAATTACCTCAGATGAGGTGCTAAAATGTCTGGGTGAATTAAAGTCGTAAGCTCTTTGTGGATGTGTACACCACCAACAAGGTAAGAAATAATGCTAAACTAAAAACTAAGATGAATGGAAATCATGCTTTATCTGTTGGCTCTTGATTTACTTTTTGAAGAAATGCCGTTGAGAATAAAGAAGGACGACACCGAAAAGTCTTGTGCAAATTCTAGGGGTCGAGACGAATAACATTCCACCTTTTCCCGTTTTCTAAAAAGCCCCCAAACCCTTGATATGCCAACAGATCGGCAGCGATGGGAAGGGTTTCAGGGGTTTAAAAGTGTTTACGAACCAACACTCGCGCACTCTCAGACGAGCTCCACTTAAAAGAACGGGGATTACCGTTTTCCAGGCGGATATCTCCTATTTTATTTTATTTATTATTATTTATTTATTATTATTTTATTTTATTCCTTATTATTTATTAAAATTTTGCCTGGAGACTGACGGTTAAAAAGGGGCTTTTTCAGAGTGAGACTGACGGGGGATTTATTATGCAGGGGTTGCCAAGCTGAAGACGGGGCAGTGGAATACACCTCTGCAGGTGCCTGGTGCTGGCACAAATTAGAACCATACCGACCGAGGAGCGGCTAACGCCCTAACCTATAGCAAGGGCTGTGGGTTGGTTAATATCCAAAGAGGCTATCCAGTAAAGAAAGTATACATAATGGAGTAATTGCCTAAATGCTAAGTCTATGCCATCTTCTCATTGTTCATAACCATAGTACGATCACGTTTAATATCATTACAGGTCAGTTCATATTGTAATCTTAAATTCTATTGAATTATTTGGTAACTTATCAAGAAAACTAGAAATTGTATTTTTTGATCGTTAGGTACATGCACTTCCGCGATAACTCTTCGCAACATAAAAACAATTACAAAACGATATGAACTGACTTGACCATTTTTGTGGAATACCCTGGGTGAGAATTCGAAAAGGGATTTGGGCTTTGGAAAAAAAGAGTAGTAGATTATTAACTACGGTAGAATCGATAGCTAGCTCCTAAATAGGTGAGTTAAGGTTTAGATGTAGTCAATTTAATATTAAGTGTTAGAAATAAAGATATCAATAGAGCTAGTAATATTATTAATTGTACCACTAAGTTTAGTGCATCGCTCGATCAACCTTATAAAAAATCTGTAAATTTGACATGCAAGTATAAGGCAAAGGTTCTAATTAAGTGAAGATTGATCGTAACGTGGAAGTGCTTATACCAAACGACCCCAAAATATAATTTCTTGAGTTGACACAGTTTGCTTGATAACTGTTGCAACACCGAAATGCATTTATGAAATTACTAAATATATAAACATGAATTAAGATTGCAATATGAATTGACCTGTAACAACATCTTGGAGGATTGAAGTAACCAAATAGCATATTTCATAAACAGATAGTTTATACAAGGGTTGCGATATTTTGAAACAAATTTTGCTTGTGACAAGTGCTATTCTTTAGCTACCATCAAGCGGTGGTAAAATGAATTTCGGCGTAGTTTTAAATGACAACAAGCGGCAGTTACCAAAAAGAGTATTGGTCTAGTAGGAAACATGATTGAATAGAATCGTCAGGTTACACCAAGTGAAACCAGTTGATAAAATTTTACACAAACACTTCACAGTATGTAACCTTGTGTGTGGATTTGATCCCCCACAATTTGACTCCAGTTGTAGCATAAAACGTGGGTCTACTGCTATCACACCGAAAGAAAGCAACAGTCGGCAGCTTGGGTCTTTGAGAACGAATCTCTAATAAAAATTATCCGGGAAAGGAGCCAGAACAAAAAGAAGGTCGCCACATTCTTCGGAATTATGGGAATGCTTCCAAAAAAAAATCTAGAAAAAACGTTCTCATTTGAAAAACAAAGAGATCCTCTTTCATCAAGACAATGCACGGGTGCACACCTACGTAGTTAGCTTGGAAAAGTGTATAAAGTTACATGGAGAGTATGTTGAAAAATAGATAAAAATCTGCAGAAAATACTTTGTTTTTCTATCTTTTTCTAAGGACTTAAACGACCCTCGTATGTTAATGAAATCATCACGTTTTTGTAAGGATATTTGATGTAACTGAGGGATTGTAAACGGAATTTATCATTTCAGCTAGCAGGTGTTCCTTTCGCTATGCTTTAATAAATATGTTTAGTTAAAGAATAGTGAACACCATCAAATATTACACACTATCGAACCATCATCCTTTTTGTTAAATAATAAAAAGAAAATAAATATATTCTTCTCTAAAATACAATTAGATACAACAAAGTAAGCGGAAGTTGTGTACAAAAGCCTGCCATATATGGGAATACATCTAAGTGGTACCTATTTATACGTTTATAAATTATACTCATCTATCCTAAACGTGTACGTACATACATCCATTCTCTGTAGTTATTAACATTCACTTCCGCCTACGTATACCAAAAAATTTAGCAAATCATCACTCGCTAATATTCAGATAAATTCGAAATGTACTTAGTAATGTGCTAATGAAATAATAGTCTGTTCAGCAAAAAATTAAAGTCCATAATTAGCTTTATTTTTAACGAAAATGCAAATATTTAGATATACAAAGCTACTGGAAATGCTTAAATTTTATTATTATGGAAATATATTATAAAAACGAATATGGGAGAGTCGGGAACATATATTTAGGAAAATTCAAATTTGATAAGGTAAAGATCTGCCCTTTAGTGTATAACTACTACACAATTTCAGTGGTTGTTTAGGAACAGGTAAGTTTGTTTTAACACTATACCTAAGAAAATAGCTTTGTTTTTTAAGTAATGCTCCATAAGTGATGTCAAATGCAGTTAGTATTTATTACTTTATCGATATTTTACTTATATTGTGCCAAAACATTCGTAGGTTAGTTTTTTTAACCCACGTAGTATATGGTAATATATGGTACAGTGCCCATGCTTGAAGCAGGAATAGCGTTCATAAAGTCAAACGGTATGAAGGAATAATGATCATTGACATTAATTAGAAATGTTGAAGATCATTTCACTACATTGGTGAAATGATATTCGTGTATTTGTTCCAGAAATAAGTACGTAATGCAACGAAGGAAAACTAGGCAAAAGGCCAGAAAAATCCACACGCAATACATTGCTTTAGTTAAAGGCAGATTGTCACAAAAAACTGTATAATATTCCACGTACTATCCTTAGACGTTACTTTAAAAAATATAAGGACCCACAAGATTTAATTGATCGGGAATCTCCAATTTTACAAGGCCCTAGGCTAACTCCTAATTACCGCCTTAGTCAAATATTTTCCTTAGACGAAGAACCTATTTAGAGTAATTATCTTCGTACAATAATAAAATTCTAAAACCAAAACCATGATTTAAGACCTAGGAATGCCCGACAGTTAACGTTCGAATTGGTTGTGGTAAATAAGAAAAGGATACCATTGTTATGGAGCAACGATCGTACAGCAGGTAGACTGTTTTATGAAGAGACACAAAGAGTTATCCTTACGGTCGGTGGAAGTTACATCATTAGGGAGAACGATGGAATTTAATAAAAATGTAGTGCAAAGGTTTTTATAATGTTGACGAAACTGGTCTGACTTCTGTTCAACAAACTAAAAGGTTATAGCCACAAGAGATCAAACACAAGTGGGACAAACAACATTGAATGAAAGAAGAGCTTTAGTCACTGTGGTTGGCTGCATAAACGCTATCGGCAACCCTTTTAATATTCTCACGCAAATATTTTAAAGACCATGTGATAAGAGATGCACCTAACGGAAGAATTGGAACAGCGTCTCCTTCAGGTTGGATAACAGCTAAGGTATTTGTCCAGTTATCGAAGCATTTTATTCGACATTAAAATCCCCATATGCCGACATTATTAACTGTAGATAATCACGAAACATACATTTCACTAGACGTAATAAACTTGCCTAAACCAAATAATATAGTTTTATTAACATTGCTTCCACATAGCAGGCACAAGCTTCAGCCACTGGACAAAACGTCTATGGACTATTGAAAAAGTTTTATAGTAACAATTGTCGCACTTAGTTGGTTAATAATCATGGTAAAATGATTACCATTTATGATGTTGCTGATATCTTAGGATAATCTTTGAATTAACTGAAACAGAACTACCCCGGGAAACATTATTCGGATAGTTTTAACCTGCCTTCAGCTACTGCTAGTAACATGTCACCGGAATTTGAACTTTCTTCCGTCTTAAATAACACAACTGCGTCAAAACTATATATATTGCCTTCCACTTCACGAAATAGCGCTTCTCCAGAAAAACAACTTATCCCCCCTTATAGTATTAAACCATATCCTGAAGTTGCCACGAGTTTTAGTATGAATCCGAGAAAAAGGAAACTATCGAAATTTGAACAGATATTCCAGGTTTGAAAAAAAATGAACTGGAACGAGAGTCAAAAAGATCCATCGAAATGTAATAAAGAAGACTCCCAGAAAGATCTGAGTTTCGGTGGCTTTAGTGGTAGCTCGCAAATATAGTTCTGACGAGGAAACTTTTTCTGAGTCAAATAATACGAATGAGATAAAGACTTAACAAACATTAGTGTGAACTCTTTCTCCTTGTAAAATTTGCCACTAAAAAAACAATTAAGCATGGTAAAATTTTACTTACCCGGCAGTACCAGATAGCACTACAATTTCGTTTGACGACAATATCATTCACTTACACGATCCTCTAAAAGTTGATGAAATTGCGAGTTGCAAGTTCATTTACATTTCCCATAGAATTGTCAACGTTTAACGTATTTTATGTATCTAACATTGTTTAGGGATTTAGTTTTTAATAAACTATAAACCTTCAGATACTAGTTTTAATAGCTTGTAAAAAAGTTGTGGCCGTTGTACTATACCAAAACGACTACACACGGCAATGTACCATCTATGAAGGAACAGTCGCCACTTTAAGAGAGTGGTTTTTCGAATGAACTCTACTACTCTCCTGCACAATTCATCGGCGTAACAAAATGAACAATGAAGTTATGATTATTTTTTCGTCTACCATGGCCAACAGTGGCCATGATGGCCACTGTTCCCGACTTCTCCCAGTCCAAAGGGTTTTGGAACTTATATCAACGTTTTCCACAATGAAAACAAAAATGCTTATTATTGAAACAATATCTTCAAAAAGACATGAATTTAAGTGAAAGGTAGAAATGAAAAAAGGGTCCTGTTCAGTTCTTTCATAACTCCATCTCACACAGAGTCACTATACGTTACATAGATTACATTTAATTTTGAAACACTCAGAAACACTCAGATAGTCAAAATTAATATAAGCAAAACGTATGAAACTGGTGTGTCTCTCTTTCATTTCAAAATAAGAAAATACATTTAAACGATGTTAACCTTCATCAAGAACATATTGCACGCGGCATAATTTGAACTTCAAATGAAATAAGAAAAGCTAAGCACAGGTGAATAGAAATCTTTACTTTTTTATTTTTATTTTTACTAATTGTCTGCCAATTGCAAACCCAGCTTATATATTTTAAATATTAAGAAAGAGCCGAATAAAACTAAACAAAACGTGATCACATTTAAGAATCTTAAATGGTAGTACCGCATAATGTCTTGTGCAAAAGTTCTTGCGAAAAACACGAGTGCAAGGCTTAGCTTAACTTTCTTGTTCTGTTTATAATCAAATTCTGTGTAAATCACATTCTAATTACGGCGTAAATAATCTAAACAGAGGACCGGGTTTCCAAATGATTTAGAAATAATTAATTCTGCCGCAACGGTAAGAAAAATAATCTTAAGCTACCAAAATTGTGCAAAAAATTAATTAGCTTTCGTATTTTTCATGACAAGCAAGCAATTAAGACAACAAAAATATCTGATACAAGTATTACCGGTTATTTTCGTTGTTACTAACTAAATTAGTGTGTTAATTCAATGCGAGAAACAAACTTGTAGAATTTTTACCTGATAAAACCGTCGACACGTTTGCGGATCTGCATAATTACCATTTCCTACGTCATGAGGGCATTCGAATTCTTTTTCTTCTTTAACTTCTTGTTTTCTCTGCGCCTGAACTGAAAAAATACAATTCTCAATCCGCTGCAACGTTGTAACAATGTGAAATCGATACACAGCAGTATTCATAAGCTAACGTTCGTAACAGTTATGCATCGGTTTCCAGTGCTAATAAAATTTTCTTTGTGCCCAAAGGAAAGCTTTCTATGAATAGCAGAAACCGTAATTTCAGCACGCGTGAAATGTAAACAGATGCATATGTTTACATACAGTTACGCAAACTCTTTTTTAAGAGAATTTCTGCTTACTTTGACAATGCTTGTGCGTACTGTGTATTGAATTATTCTTTGTATGTACAAACTACAGCAAACCGGATTAAGGTTCTACAATCCTTCTCCTAAATTAAAGGGATAAGAAATAAAAATGGAAACAGAAATAGTGGCATGGTGCTGCAATATCACCATGGCATTATACAAGTTTCTTTGTCAAATACTCGACTGAAAAAATGAATTCAATAAATCGTGTACGTTAACTTCGTTTTGTTGAAGTTTGAACAAAAAAATTATTAACTAATAAATTTATTGCAACAATAAACTACGTTTATCAAATTAAAACCCCTTTATCAATATAAAAATACCTGTTTATTAAATTACTTTCTGAAAAATTAAACAAATTTTAGGGATTTTTTATTAGACATTAATAAATGTATTCTTCATATCAATAAATCCGCTTATTACATATAGTGGATACAAGGTTTTTCACCCAACCCGTTCATTAAAAGTTTTCAGTTAGCAGTTTAGCCTAGTTCTGAAAATTTGTAGCAGGTAATAGACGCATCCGTTCTATAATTAAAAATTATTTTTTGATTCGTATTACCTCCAAAAGTCATAATCAACCTTGATATTTCTAATGGAATAACATAGTGTTTATTTCCTTTTTAGAGATCTTAGATTGTTATGGAATGATTTGTATTAAGGTACCATGTTTCTGAAATCAACGGGTTTTGAATTATTTTGATTTTGATTTCTTTTTTCTTTTACGGCATATTTGTACCGGTTACAAAGAAAACTCAATACTTTCTAGTAATAATGCATCATTTAATTTATCGCGTACTAGATGTTTAAAATTCAAGTTTTAATGTATGAATATTCAATTGAAGGAAATCGATTTTTTTCTAATCAAACACACTGTATATGAGTTCACTATCATGAGAATATAGTATATCGGGTGTCCCTATACCTGTCTTGTATTGTTTAGAAGTTGTAAGTAATTATTTGTATCAATTAATATTCTATAATGGTTAACCATGGAAAAATAATAATTATTTAGTCCTAACAAATTCTACCGAAAAATTACTTTATCTGTATTGGCGCTAAAATAGTCAAAGATATTGCAGAAAAATTAAATATTTATTCGGATAGAGATATCTGAAATTTATTTTATATCGGGAAATAACAAATACTTTTTTTAAGATCGACGAATTGATCTTGACTTTGGTCATCTAGATCTCCGGACCTTGATTTTTATTTATAGGGTCACATAAAAGATCAAGTTTACACATCTCTTAATTGACAATAGAAACAGGGTACATGGAAGTTTTAGAAATCTAAAGCACGATGAAATTCAAGGAGTTACCAGGGGAAAAATACAAAAAAAGAATTTTATAGTCTCTCGAGCAGAATGAAGAACATTTGTAACTTTTAATTTTAAGACCTTCATCTTTTGTATCGTAATACTTACTTTTCGTTCTATTTCCTGTTTTATGTTACATGTGGATATCATATAAAATTTATTTGCTTTTTGAACATTTCCTATAAATGCATTTTTATCGTCGTGTGCAAAATTCAATTTTTTTTTTATAACGGAATTCACAGAAAAACTAAGAAATATTAGAGTGGTGATAAAATGATGTCCGGCTTAGGTCAGTTAAAGAATATTAAGCCAAGCCGTCAACATTATGGTCTTATTATTCAATGCTGAAGTATACTTTGTTAGTAAATGAAAATTGTGACATTTCAAAGTAAATTACTAATTAAGGCGTTTTCAAATAAAATTATTGAAATTTTATATATAACTAAGTTGTTTTCAATTTCAATTTATATTGCAGGAAACGTCAATTTTACGATTCAAGTTTTATTTCTTTATTTATTTTACGATTTCAAGCACTAACTGTGAGAATTGTCAATAAAATGTGTTAATTTACAATGTCTTTGTTTTATACGAAAATTGAAGTATTTTATCTTCTTATTTGCTTTATTACATTGCTCTATAATGGGAGGTTCCTGATTGTTAATGGATATTCTGAAGATATTCTAGATTTTTTATCAAATAATGCAAAGTAAGATTTATTCGGGTTTAGGTGCAAAGGATGTTCACTCGAGAGAGAGAACCTGCAGAGCATGTAAATCCTAATTAATACGGCGCATAGCTAGGATATGGTTGCGAAGAAGTGGTAGTTCTGCGTATCCTTCGAGTAAACTAATATTTTTGAGATTATAATTTTCTTGTTGAAGAAGGCAGTGTAAACGAAATATAATAGTGGATCCAAAATGGATCCTTGTACAATTCCCGACTTTATTGCAATTTTACTGGAGACGTTTTCCAAGATTTTTACACGTTGAAATCGGTTAAATAAATAATTTTCTATTAACGAGAACGTCATAAGATCAATAATAATACATCGTGGTTAACCGTATCGAAAGCTTTGCTGAAGTGTTGCAGGAACAGTAGTGCAGTTATGGTTCGAGCGGAACCCTGATTGATTATCTGGGACGATAGTATCTGCATGCATGTACCGAGATAGTTGTCTGTAAAGCACCTTCTCAAAAATCTAGACATTGCCGGCAGCACGCTAACAGGTCTCAGTATTCTTTAGTTCTTTAATTTCTGAATCTTTGGTAAAGGATGCACAACTGCTTCCTTCCATATATTTAACATACACTGCTACAGAATTCAAGAATTTAACGACGGTACGACACCACATTTTATGTATAGTTGTTGCCCATACAGGAGAGAATTTCAAGCCATTGTCAGAGAGAATGTTGGAATAGGTGATTTGTTTATGAGAGCAGACAAAGAAGTGGTAGAATAAATTTGTTTTGAAACAGCTAAATGTCTTGAATCAACCAAACCTTCTACACCCAACATTTCCAAGGGTGAGAGAATAACCCTCACGAAGTTGGAGTCCAATTCATCTATTACCACTCCTTCTGCCGATAAAGGTACAGTAGTTCTTGACCATTCTCAATATGTTGACAAAGTGATAGAGTTGTCATCAAATCATCAGACATTCCTCCTGAAGCCCAAAAACGTCTAATCTCAGGTGAATTCAAACCACCTCGGTTGTATAGTATTCCCAAGATTTACAAGCAAGGCATACCTCTCAGACCTATTGTTAGCACTATAGACTCCCCTACCTACCACTTATCCAAGTATCTGGCCAACATCCTCAAAAAGTACACGAGAAACACCTGTTCCCATGTATTTAACTCTGCTCATTTCGTGGAACTTATCTCCAATATTCATATCGAACCCAGGGATATGTTAGTCAGCTTCGACGTAACATCCATGATTCAGTTAATACCATCAAACAACTCCTGGAACGGGATGGTGAATCTGCTAGCTTATGTTGTCTCGTGGAAAAATGTCTCACTTACACATATTTCACATTCCAATGACAATTTCACAAACAGTTATCTGGTGCTGCCATGAGCACTCCTCTCCTCTGTTGTGGCTAATACTTTCATGGAATCTTTTGAACCCGTTGCTCTTGATTCGGCAGATCTGAAACCTAAGGTATGGTTCCGATATATCGATGACACCTTCATCACACACTGATAGGTATCTAAATGCCACCTCACATCATAACGCAGTACAAAGGTTCTGTTATCGACTCCTCTGTTAACTCTGTTGATATCTTATATTGTCTGTATGTGACATCTTTCGGCGTATCTCTGTCAAAACTCGTCTGACAGACCACGAACGTTGCGTCAGAACAGGCCTGCCCTCGAATTCCAAAAATGATGAAATATGCTTTCTTGTTATTGATTTTGAATTTGAATATATAATATATAATCAATTAGAAAATTGTTTTTGGTTACAAAAAGTCAAATTTAATGCAATTTGTACGAATGGGGGTATCTGATTGAACATCAAATGCAATTGATTTGAATGAGAATTTCTTCATAACATCAAGCTTTGTGCGAGTAAATTGAAATAATATTCATATTCATTACACATACGCACACATAGTTAATATGCGTGTTACAGACTAAATAATAAACCAGATAGGAATGTGGATACGATTTTGCAACAAACCTTCAACACGACATTGACATAGGTATTTGAACAATTTATTTCTGCACTACGATTTCTCTTTGTTACAGAAAATTAGACCTTACTATTATTTCATTTTTAATTTATGCATGCATAAAGTAAGGTTACGTAATAAGGCGAAATGGAGAAAAGAATAAGAATGCATATCTTTTACAGTAATACGGGAAACTGATACAAATAACGAGAAAAATGGTTAAACATTCGCAAACACCCACAAGAGAATATGGTTCCAAAAAAAGCCATTCATTATGTAGGTCTATAGAGTTTACGTTCTGTTAGGTTCTCCTTGTTCAAATTGGGATAAAATCAAAATCAAAATGTTTTTTCATTTGTAAACATACTCGGTATTCTGAGTTTAGGATTTCGCAATAATATGAATTTTATTTATTAAACGCATAAAGAAACATGAGTTTTAGAACTAATCGTCTATATACGACACTGCCTATTATATCTTGTGATGCGTGTTAATCAAACATTGTTAAGTTATACCTAATTAATAAATGATTAATTTAGAGACCCATCAAAATTTGTTTTAAGCTTCAATAATTTTGTAGACATTTTTTGACTTCTTAACTTTATTGACGTGATATTTTAATCACCGAAAAGTAGTTAACAAAAATTATAAAAACAAAGTTGTCAGATAAACCGAAGATACCTGTTACCATTCGGAGACTGGTCAAGGTGACCAAAAAAACGTTGCCTCATGCAGTCGACAGTTAATGCAATAATTTACCCAAAGGCAAATTCAATTTAGTACTCGTTGCGGTAGAGATGCAAATATATTAAAAGAAACTACATTAAAAATATATCATGAAGAGTGTCTATAGCATTACATTATCTTTTTTTGAATTAGTAATTACTACAGTGGGCAAATTCGAATGCGCACCATCGCTATAGCTAACGAATGGACTCTTGCATGGGCAGAGATATATTATCGTAAACGGTGCCGTTCCAGTGCTAGATACAAGAAAGTTTTTAAGATGGTTTTTGTAGATTATGAACCGATCTCGATAAATTATCTCTATGTTACTGAATGAACATGGGAAAATGCCATCTCTAGTCATATGCTTCAGCGTCTTCCGTGACTTGAAAAACTGGAGAAGCGAGATTAAATTTTTTTAACATAAGGTGCGTTTCCAAAGTTATTTCTGCAAAACGCGTCCGTCGTGTGGAAAATGTGTTCTTGTATAAAGAAAACGATCACTCTATATCTAGTGATGTTATATTTGCATAATTAAACAAATATTTGAAACAACTTAACGCATCTGTAGACGAAAATTTACAAATTTGTCTAAGTGTGGCAAGATCTGAATCTTTGTCTAAAGATTCAGATTTACTTAAACTTAATTAGAACACACTCATTTTTTGCATCTTCTACCGAACAAAGCTGTGCGTGTACATCGTTCAGGATTTGCAGTGATTCCTCTAACGACAGTGAAGAATTTTGTAATATTTCTATTTCTTGCATTACTCTGATGTAATTGTTGTGAATAGTTTGTAAATCACTTTTAACCTGTCTATCTCCAAATTTTTTCTGACTTGTCTTGATAGGTGCACATTCTTTCGGATTGAATAATAGAACTACCTTCTTTATACTCTCAAAATATTTTTGATAGTAAAATGCCGTCTGTAACCATATTTTCCAACGTGTAAGGATCTGGTTGCGGTGGTTTAGGCGTCTGCGAAATTCGCGAATACGTTTTGGGGATTTCAGAAACACTGTTTTTGTACTCGCAATTAGCGCATCCACCTGTGGATAACATCTACGAATTGTCTCTGCCACAAGATGTAGAGCATGAATTTTACATGTAATACGTAAAAAGTTACCACACTGTTCCTTAAGAGACCGGCCTACAAAAAGCATGGTTGCGGCACCATCTGTCATAAACATTAAGACTTGATCTCTTGATATTTCAAAGTTCTAATGAACGCAAGGACACCAATTATTTTTCGTTTTCTGTAAACAATTATTACAAGTTACAGGAAATGTTTCTAACAAAGCTCTTACGAACTTCTGAATATGGCATTAATATATTCGTTGTCGCTAATTTTGCGCTAAATTTTGTAGCCATTTAGATAAAAATTCCTTTCCAAAGTGCCTACACATGCGATAACACTGCAGCAAAAGCAGAAAGTGTGGTTTATCATGGGCCACCAGAGTATTGAGCGTGTCGCCAAATCTTTTTTTACGATGCGTAAAAAATATTACTTACGAGTACTAAAATTGGTTAGCTGAACAAATTTTCGAGTGCCAAACCACGGTGTCCAAGCTGTGTAGGACAGTTATAGATAAAATTGTAGAAGAAGGGCACCTTTGGTTTCCAACATATGAACAAATTATAGCTAAGAGGAGAAACGGCAGAAGTCAAAAACTTGTACTTAATCAAAAGCTTTTGGAGTAGTTGGTTAAACGCATGTACGTATTTAAAAATGTAACGATTTTGACAATGAATTAGTGAACACTTAAGTAATTTGTGACTACAATACAGTACTCAAAAATTCATGGATTTACCCTATAATCTAAATTAATGCAGCAGAATGAGCACAAGTACGCACAGCCAACGTTTATCCCCACCAAAACAATCTATTTGAATTAAGTTTTAGTTATCAGAAAACTAAATGTTAGCAATTGCTTAGTCAAAATGTTTTCTTCTCTGTCACAAAAAACGAGGAAGTATTCGTAGAAATAAACTCAACTTGGAAGGATAAGGTAGCTATTAAGGAAGATAAAGAGTACTTAATGGTACATAATCGATAATAGGGCATCAAGGAATGATTTCTTTAACAAAAAGAAAATACAAAAAAGTATACATATTATAAAATTGAATCAGTGAAAGAATCTTTTAAGTTCAGATGTAAACTAAAAGTCTCACTCTATTAATAATACATGCACTTATCGATGGTACTTATTAGTGATATTATAAGTCAAATATTAATGTTGAATCGTTTCCTTAAATCGACTTACAACTCGAGTTTAGCTCAGATTTTGTTTCATCTAACAAGTTCTTGACCATTACCAAGATTTCGAAGCAACATACAGAGTCGTTACTTATTACACAATTACTACAATACAATAAAACAAAGAAAACTTGTTCTATATGTTGCCCTAGTGATACATATTTTTCAATGACTCTGGTCTAATTTTGTCGAACACTAGGTGTATGATAACTCAATTTACGTTTGCTACAGTTTCTGTAATTTTTGTCTTAAAATGTTTTCATCATCCTGAACACTAGACCCATAAGCTTTTTGCTTAAGATATTCCCATAAAAACAAGCCTAATGGAGTAATCTCTGGAGAGTGAGGAGGCCATCAAATGGGAGTGAACTGTCCAATGCAGCTATTAGGAAAATTTCTATCTAAACACACCCTAACTCGAATTGCTTTATGAGCAGGATAACCGTCCTATTAAAAATAAGCCCCTGCCATTTTTTCTATGTGTGTGTTCTAATTTACAGTTTCGTCGAAAAAATAAGGGCTAATAATTCCATTAAACACTAAATCATTAACTTTTTTGTATCGCCGACTACTTGTTAGAATTCGCAAATTTAGATTGTTTTCCGACCAATATCTATAATTTTAGCTGCTAACGAGCCCATTTGTTGTGCATGTTGTTTCGTCAGAAAAAACAATGTAGTTTCGCTGGTTTATGTGCTCTCTATAAGTGGCTTTTACTGATAAATTGATCACGTTCCCATTATCCCATTGCAACGATTTTTACGATCTTTTCAATAATACTCTCACTTTTCTTTTAAATAAAAAGTACTTTACTTTTAACAAAATTTCACATTTTCTAACCAACCTGTATGTTATTTCGAAACCTTGGTAGCAGCTAAGGGACTTACTAGATGAAGCAAAACTTTTTGCAATTATTATTCTTCCTAAAATGCGAAATAAGAAAATTCACAACATAGTTAAATCCATTTGGGGACACATTGGATATTATGTTTTTCGCCCTGCTTTTATATAATATAAAATTTGTTGTTAATTATTTTAGTTAAATGTTATCTATGAGATTATTCTTAGTGTTATTTAAAGAATGTATGAAAGAAAAGGGCAGAATAAAGGAAAAATGCATCAGGTAATTGTTAAAGCCTACAAATGGCTCTTCCTGTCCAATGAAAGACCTTGGTTCCCCACAACTCAGTCCGATTAGATCCGACATAAAGTAATCCGAGCTGTGAGTCCGATTCCATATGGAAATATCGGGACTCGGATAGACTAGCCTGGCGTAAATTAAAACGAATCGGGTTTAGAAGCCACTCAAGTCAATTACAGAAAGCGAAAATAAAATTATTTGCCATCATAATTAATGCTTATTAAATTACTAATTATTTCTAATTGTGGTTCTAAAAAGTGGCACGTTTCTGGATAATTCACAGATGCAGGTAACTATATCCTCGAAAGGAGTTTTAACTTCTAACGAATGGAAATAGCTCCCACAGGGATTATAGATTCATTCTTCTGTATACAATATAAATATCACAACTCCTCATACTTTTCTGCCAGAAATGGAAGTGTGGGAGGAAATGTTAGTGAAGTTAGAATTAATTCCGCGCATTTATTTCGTTAGAACAACGGCAATGGTGTTGTCAAGTTTATTTTATTTATTTTTTTTTTGCTTCGTGAAGAAAAAGTAAACTTAAGTTCTGCAACATCCTGAGCTAGTTAATTAAGATAAAGATAGGAAGATATTTATGAACGGTATATTGTTTTAATTATTGCGTTCTTCCTGCTTTTGCACACCAATTTAACCTCATCAGTTAGAATGCAGTTTAACGCAACAGATTGAAGATGACGGATCTCGTTTCTTCAATACCGTGGATCGCATTGTAGAAAGTGTATTGGAAATTAACTCTGGGAGAAAAGAGTTTTGCAGGAAGTTGTATTATATACAGTCTGCAGGTTTCTACACAATGCATTAAAGGAGCTGGTATATGTGTGAATTAATGGTACCAATTATCAACAATTTCCTGTGAAAAAGTAACTACAATAGCCGCACGAGTAGCGCACGTTCCAAAAATTTTCTAAATACATTTAAGATCATCGCTTCGGAATTCACGAAAATAAAAATATAGACACATATGCACGCAAATAAACGTATATGTCACATTTATATACGATCATATTAGTGTTATTACTTTCTACTTCAACCTCGTTTCATTGTCGGTATAACATTTATGATTTCAAGGTCTCTTCGCTTCGTAAAAAAAAATAAATACGTGCGTGCGAAAGTGAAATTAGCTTTTGTGATGCGTAAAAGTACTCCTCTCCTTCATTCTCCTCCCATCCGATACCCGCTATGAGATTATCGAAATGGTAACCTCATCAAGATTCTTTTGGCGCAGTTTTAACCCTTCTTTTCCGGCATCTGTTGGAAGTTCAACTTTCTGCGAAATTTGAGGTGTGTTAAGCATAATGGCACCATTGGAAAGACATCGTCTGTATAAAATGGCCTTTGTCAAACATTTAATCTAAGTGCGGCCAATTGATATGCAACTCGCTGTTAACGAGCGAAGAATTTATTGATTTTACGTGATGCGCTTTTAACTCATAAATGTACATGTAGTACACGTTAATACGTCTACAATATAAAAATGGACAGTATTTTTAACTCATTGCAGCGATAATGACCTCTAAAAATGAGGAAGCGTGCTTTCAAGCTCACTTTCTTGACTTCTATATCACGTTTCGTGTCTATAATCTATATATGTATGTGCACTATGTATGACGTCCGATACGTTCTAATAGTATCGGGAAGGTATTACGAGTTAGAAAATAATCTGTTATATCGTGTTGTAAATTTCATTGCAATAATAACGCACGATGTCCGGTAAAAAATAGAAAAAAATGTTTCACATCATTATTCAAACGTTTTTTTGAAGAAAACCTAAACATCCATTTTTAAGGTACGTAAGCATGGGTAGAATGGTGTAGTGAATATTTTTTTTCTGTAATATAATATCTGTATTCCAGTTTTACATATAAATATTTAACTTTTTACATAATACATTATAAATAAGTCGTGGCTTTACGGCTGTTGCCCAATGTAGACTGATTTTTATGCTAAAACCTATTTTAAATTGTAAGTAGTTCCAGCCCGGATCTACAACATAATAAATCGATGCATAATACGCTTTAAAATATTATAAAACTGTTTGTTACTTACTTAAGTAACCACCCAAGCTGTTGAACTCCAACTAATTACATTATATTTAAGTTTTTCTTTTGTTTTGGCTTAGTTCTATAATTTTGATTTAATTAGTTGTATTATATATTGATGTTTTAGTAAATGAAAAATTGAATTAAATGATAATCACAGGTTCCTACCTTTTATCTTCAACGCTCTTTCCAACGTAATTTTAATTTACCCACAGTAGTGTTTGTTTGTATTTATTTGTTTTCTGAAATCATGTTTTCTGCCTTTTAGGTCAATGCTCCAAATCCATTTCTAATAAATCCCTTCTAGTCGTTTTCGTAACAAATCGATAATTATTCTGGACAGGTGTGAAAGGTTTTATGAGAAAACTCAGGACCGAAGATAAAAAATAACGCCTATATAAGAGAGTCATGAAACCAGTGATAACTTACGATTTGCCGACATGGTGGAGAAATACACTGTAGGTAGAGGCGGCATTATGGTATGCCATGGAAGAAAAGCAAGAGACTAATTATCCATCCGTTCAAACACTATGAAAAACGAAACTACATGAATGACCTAAATAGACGAAGTAAGCATTTTGGTCTGAATACCAGGACATGAGAGTCATGGAGCCAAAGCAAATGAACTAGCCCGAATAAGCTTCTCAATTACTAACAAAAGCTAGGAGCCCTCTAGAATTAAGCATGGAGTACACTGTAGTTAAAGCAGCTACTGAATAATCGGCAGCAAGAACATCTCAAGGCTTGTAGAAAGTATTCTAGGGCAAACGACTTATAACTGGATACATGCCTAAATTATACAGTTGACCTACTAAGCAGAGATAGAGAGTAACCATATGAGTTACTCTCTGTTAGAGAAAACAGCGTACTAGGTCTGCTAAGCGGAATTACAGCAGAATGCGCCCCACAGAAATGGATTCGGAATATCGAAATTTGCAACGAAGGATCACTAACAAGGCTTTTAGGTCTAGTGAAAAAATGATCTTGTAATTTAAAAACCACAGTAGATCTGAGAACGTCGCAGAATGAAGGATTATATTATTTTTATTACATCAAATGTATGTATATTAAAACATGGAGTACTACAAACAAAATGTGTAAGTAGATACTTTTAGCTATTCATAATTCGTCACTTTCCGTGCGCTTCACGAAATTAGCAGAGACTAGATAGACCCGTGTTTTGTCCACACGAAAAATTAAGTATGAGAAAGCTGTTGGTGAGATGAGTGCTTGATCTGCTGACGATTCGTCAAAAAGTGAATCGTGATTACTTTAAAGCAATGTTTGAACAAGTTTAAGCATGATGCGAGCGAGGTTCTGGGGCGTTATGTGATTGTAGGTGAAACAAGAGTGCATTACTGCACGCCAGAAACCAAATGTCAGTCATCGAAATGGGCTTTTTCTGGCGAACGTACGCCAAAGAAGGTTAAGACGATTCCATAAGCCGGAAAAATTATAGCGACGATTTTTGGGATTTTGGCACAATCTTCATTGATTATTTGGAGAAAGAAAGGGCATCTAGTGAAGAAAAGGATTCCAAGGAGCCCACTCGTCAGTAATTGTAACAGTGAAACCTAGTCCAGCTACGGTACGAATTGGTGCCCCATCCACCAAATTCGCCAGATTACTACAACTCGTATTGTTTGGATGGTGGAACATCGCTGGGCTAAGTATATAGAGCTAGAAGAAGCTTATGTCGGGAAATAAATTTACTAAATGTGTTGTCTTCCTTAACACACGTATTTATGACACTATTCTCGTATGTACTCTTTAGTTATAAAGATATTACTAATGTAATACTGATATAGATATGTTTAAAGATCTCTAAATGCAAATACCGCTCATCTGACCCTACCCAAAGATTGGATATATTATTGTACCGAAGTTTATTTCGCATTTAAAAATTTCATAAGCGTACTGGGGCATTAGTACTTACTAGAAGATTTAAATTACATGCTTAATTATTAGAACCCTCTATTGAACTTTCCACATCTAAAGACAGTTAGTTGTTTTCAAGGTATATGACCCTGGATAGAGAATGTAAATTCTTAATACGTATGTATGAAAAATATCGATATCGAAATCAATAGAACTATTTTGAGGATCCAAAAACACTTTCCTTCTTTTAAACTAAAACTAACGTACACAAAGACTTAATGGTTCGCCCTCAGACTTGTAACATACTATACAAAAAAGATAACAAAAAATGGAAAAACAGTTAACGTAATTATGGGAGTTGGTTATATTGTTCATAACCAACGGTATACCAACACATATGAATTAATCATTCTGGCCGAGTGACGAATGTTATTTATCATTTTAAATATCTTTTCGTAAATGTCAAACGTCGACTCTTATCCTTAATTAAATGTTCGTCGAATCGCTATTATCGGTATCACCATGAATTGGCAATACATTTCCGTACAATCTACTTCAATAGATTATTTATTACAATCAAAAGGTGTTTGGGTATATTTTACTATTTAAAAGAATCTAGTTTTATTGCAAAAATAACATTACCGTATTAATTCTACTTGGCGTAAGTCCTACTACCTATCCACTATGCATAATATCTAATTTGCTAGACGTCATTTACAAGTAAGCAGTTTAGCACTATAGATATCTTGCACATACTTTCCTTTACAGGTACTTAGAAGCTCGTGTCTTTCACTTGAGTAATTTACACCAACGATATACATGTTTACGCTAAACCTCTTATGCGTTATATAAGAGTATAGATTTGAAGAATATGAAGATGGGTTACACAAAATACCAACAAGAAAAGGTTAACGATCTTTGAATGCGTGAGTAGATTTTAAAAATCTCCAACTTTAAATAATCTTCGCATATTTGAACAGAGAATATTTATACAAATTATTTTGTAGATAAATTGAAATAGAAAATATTTGTTGCATAGTATTTACCATGGGCTCGAAATAGTGTCCCTTTGTGAACGAAGATTATTTGGTTACACGGTTTAAAATTACGTTGGAACCTATTGGTTGTCTCATAAGTGCCATAATTAATTGAAGTTGTGATTTCTAAATGTAACTTACTGTATATTATTGAATTTTTGAAATCCTCGTTAAAGCTTAAGGTAAAAATAATTAAGTGTTACAGTGTACTGTCCTAAAATAAAGATTTTCAGAGTTATAAGAGTTTTTTCGCGTAATATTTTCCTAGTTAACCAGTTATTTTTTTAATTAAATATCCTCTATATTATTTTGTTTTGAAATTTTTGGTAAAATATGTTCGTAACATATTAGTAGACCAAAATCAATTATTGTTATTATCTCACTTTACAGCGACTTTTGAAACTGAACTAGGCTACCGAATTCGAAAATTTTTAAATTCGAATATTTTAATTTCTGTAACTTTGAAATACATAAATTCGAAATCGAATTCGAAGATTGCATTTCAAATGTTTATGTTACTATAAGATCCTGGGTTAGCTAAACGTTCAGTTTAAAACAAAAGATGTATTAAAGCATTAGATGCTATATGAACCTGCACAGATATGAACAATGTATGTAAAATAATAAAGAAAAAAATCCAAAAGGGTTTTCTTTTCATATCATTCTTATGTAGTATTTATCAAATATTCGAATTCCGAACTTCGAATTCGCATTCAAATTTGACATCTAATTTTTTTACAGCAAGATTTCGATATTTATTATTATTGGAAATTAATTAGATATACTAAGGGCAAATAATTCGCAAAATGTCTTATCTACTCCTTTTATAGCTAACAAAATCAAATTTTTGTAAACCTGTCAGTAAATACTAATAAACTGTAGGTACAAACACATAAAATGCGATAAATATGAGAAGAAATAAAAAATACAGTGCTGAACCGAAAAAGAAGTAATTTTAGAAGATGTTTAACCATTCCATCGTTCACTTCTCAATATTTCCTCTGCGTTCGAAAATGAAAGTACGTAGTTTTGGCCTGGAATTATTATTAAATGTCATCAGATTCAATAATTGTTTACTTGTTTTTGTCACGGTAAACAGATAAAGTAAATATTGACAGTAGTACAATTTTCAAGATCAAAAATAACTAGAAAATTGTTGATTTTAGTCTACAATTTTGGCAAAAATCCAAAACTAGAACAATATGCAGGAAATTCTATTTAAAAAAAGATTAATCTATATATCAAAAATAATAATTTCTAATTACTTTTTGCTTGAAAATGTAGCGAAAGTTACAGAAATGGAATAGTATTTTATTAAAAAAATACTGTCGGCAGCTACGAACTTTGAGACATTCTGTAGCCTTCAAAATAATTGCCTGCAATCCGACCTTATACGAGGGGAATGCTAAAAATTTCCGGAATTGACCACTAGATGGCACTTGCCGTACATTTTAATTTGATTGTCCTGATGATAAACACCATTCACAGGAAAACAGTCGACCGCGTAGTTTAGTATTAATAGCGTTTCAAGGAAGTCAATTTAGTGAAAAAACTGACATTTTTCGTCAACATTTTCGTGCGATGATTTTAAAAATGGCTTAACTCAACAACAACGCTTCGATCGACTTCATTCTGCCTTTGGTGATGAAGCATCATCCAAAACGATAGCTTATGACTGGTTGGGTTGGCACAAAAAAATACTCCAAAAATTCAATCGCGCTGCTTCTGCCAACGTATACAGTATCGTAATAGGTGATGAAACCTGGATATATTAATACGAATCAGAAGCAAAATAATAATCCACTGTTCCAAAGTGAACCAAAACCAACAAAAGTTGTACGTTCACGGAACTCTTCAAAAAAAAATATTTTCTTATTTTTTCTTCCGTAAAACTTGGCCTGGGCCCTATGTATTAATATTAAAAAAATCTAAATGTCCCAGACAAGATAAGGGGAGGGAGAAGGTTTCCTCAAGAGTTTTAATCCAATCTTTTTCACTCTAACAGTTTAATCAATTATTACAATAGATATAGATTTAGAAATTTGACTGATGTAATTACAAAAACCTTTTTTTAACACTCTTAAAATTTCGATTAAATTTGACTTGTTTTTAATCTCACGTACCAGACAGTTAAAACATCAAACATTTACATCGGTTAGTCATGCAAATTACTTATTGAAGGAAATCGCGACTATTGAAGTAGAAATTCACACTTCGCTAAAATTCGAATTAATGTCTAAATTATGATTGGAATCGATTTATTATTAATTATCATGAAAAGAAACGCTACACTACAGTCTATTTTATATCACTTAGTGAAGTGAGTACTGGGATAAATAAGATTGCTAACATGCAACAGTTTTCTTTGAATTTTAGTCGACAAACATGTTTCGTACCATAAAAACAAAAATGTCAATACTGATCGTGTCCACAAGGTTGACCACTATGCACCTTGTAACGTAAAATCGCGGCAAAGAAACCTTTTGAATTAAGAAAATTAAATTCTATAAAGTAGTAATAATAATAATAATACAGTTTCTTTCTTTAACTAATTACAAAATCATGTGGAATACAGTAAATTCTAATGAATAAAGGTCGACACAGTATTTCCTAAGTGTATAGATTTAAAACGGTAAAGACTTTTTTTTTGTTTTTTTTTTGTTCTTTTTTTTAATCCTCAGTTACATAATCTGTTCCATTAGACATTCTATCCATAACGCAGTTCTATTCTATTCCAGTGTATTGTCGTTTTACATAATTTCGCAGCGTTCGAGTAACTATAGGCGGAACTTTCAACTTGCAGCTCTCTTTTATAATGGAATACCTTTTCGGAGATAAGAAAGTTAATAATACAAAATTGAGAACATTAGTGTACACTGATCCAGGATCTTTAAAGAAAGATACCACGAAATTATTAACATTTTCAAATCAGAGTGAAAATTATGATTAAAAATATTAATATTCTCAATTATTGTCAGAAAGATATCAACTTACCCGCGACTAATATCACTAACAGAATGCGAAGCACTGGCGGAATATTTCGCGAAAGTTGTCCTATCACTGTTTTAGCCATCTTCATAATTGTAAATAATACAACGTTCACAGTTGATCACTCACTGACTGGTTGCACATAACTTACCTGAGAAGCAGCCTTGTTTCAATATGAGTGTCTGTTGTCCACTACTTCTTGGATTTTAACTTTCTTAAATTACCATTGGGTCAAATGGGAAGCGTGTACTGTAATGTACGTGAACGTTTTTTCGATGATATTGATTGTAATCCTACGTAACTTAGTAGGGATCTGCTCTTGTTAATATCATTTCAAAAACTTGTTACTATGAATAATACTTATGTATGAAAATGAAATAAGTCGCCTGATTCTTAGATAGAGTTATTGAATACATTTGGTTAAGTGTATTGTACCAAGTTAATTGCGAATAGTGTGCAAGTATGAAAAAAATTAAGTTGAAGAGCTCGCTAACAACAAAGTGAAAGCACATCTTTTGCAATTATCAAGCCGCCGCATCTTTTACAGTTTACTAAAAATAAGAATGTATTTAAATGATCACTTAGCATACCCACATGCAAGAAAGGACATTTAATAAAATGCTGTTATTTCAGATTAATTACAATAGCTAAGTAATAAATATGAACCAATGAACTGTGCTAAAACAAAAAGTAGCAATACTTAAGAGACGCAAAATAAAAAAAAAAGTTGGTCATAATAATTATAATACAAGGGTGGTTCAAAAGTCCTTAGAAAATCTAAGAGACGGTGCTCGTAATATCGAAAATGGTTTGTTTCTAATAAGGATCATTAGTCCTTACACAACTGTCAAAGCCTCCAGTTCCATCGCACGATTTCATTTTTGTTGTCGATTCATTCAAAGAATGTTTGTTTATGTAGAAAAAGGTAAAAAAGTGAGTTTCAAGCGATGTTTAAACACTTATATTTAAAAGGATTAACACCGAAAGTGATCAAAGGTCAAAAGGTCATAGCACATGCTCCTATGTTAGCAACTATTTGCAATTGGATAAGTGATTTTAAACGTGTTCTGGACGCCCAGTAGAAGTGACTACTCCCGAAATGATTGACAAAATTCAATGTTTTCAATTTTACACGAAAAATTGGGTGTGAAAAAAATCTTGGCAAGATGGGTGACACGTTTACTCTCAGTGGAGAATAAACACAATTGTGTGGTCGACTTTTCCATCGCAATCCTGACGAGTTTCTCCGTCGATACATAACGATAGACGAAACATGGATACACTACTAGAAAAAACGTCCTCATTTCAAAAAGAAAAAGATCTTTTTCCATCAAGACAATGCACGAGTGTACACCCGCGCAGTTTCGATAGCCAAAATTATAGAATTAAAGTTCGAATTAATACAACATCCAACGGTTCACATCGAACGAGGAAGTCATCGCCCAAACAGATGCCTATTTTGAGGCCTACTTTCTGGAGGGCTTAACAAAGCTGGAGAAACGTTCGGAAAATTTTATACAGTTAAATGGAGATATATACATATATATGTATAATCGATGAAGCTTTTTTAACCGTAAGGTGTAAGGCTGCTTCACTGCTCTTCACTGAGGCACAAATCGTACCCAGTTTTTCCTGCCCCTCGCCAACATTTTTCCACTGCCCCATTTCACTCCCCTCTCCTCCAAACATTTCGCCACCACGTCATCCCACTTCTTTCTTGATCTCCCTCTTATCCTCTTCTTTTGCGATCCTGTTTGCCATATTTGTTTTGCTTGTCTCTGTTACCCAATTCTGATCAAATGCCCGAACCATTTTAAATGTTGTTTTTCTATACTCTTTAGGATCGGTTCCACTCTTACTTCCGCCCTCACCACCTCATTTCGTATTCTATCTCTCCTTTTATTGCTCTTAGAAATCTCATCTCTGCCGCTTGTATTTTGCTTTTTTGTTGATTTGTAAGTACCCAGCTCTGACTTCCGTATATTAATATCGGCTTAAAGATGGTTTTATACACAATAATCTTTGTTCTTATTGTTACCTCTTTTTTCTTTACAAATGCTTTGTTCAAAGCGTAGTACAATCGAGTTCTTTCATTTATTTCTGCCTCATTCTCACCATCTTTCTGTATATTTACCCCAAGATATTTAAACGTGTTTACCTGTTCCACTTTTTTGTTGTTTAGTGTTACTGCTTTCCAGCTATCTTTATCTTGTTTTTTTCCGTGTTGATTTTTAGATTTTTGTTTTGCAGAGCTTTATTCCATATTTCTAGATTATGTTTGAGATCAGTCTCACTTTTTGCAAATATCACTAAATCATCCTCCAAGATACATTCACTTATTAATATTCTCTCCATATTTCTAGACCCTACTGGTAGTTTCCTTACTTTGTCCTTTATTTCCTGTAATACATCATCCATTATTAAGTTGAAAAGCGTAGGGCTCAAAACTCCACCTTGTCTTAGGCCGTTTTTGATTTGAAATATTTCTGATTGGGAGTTTCTCGTTCGTACATAATTTTTTGTATCCTTGTACATACTTTCTATGTTGTTCCTCAGCTTACTACTCACTCCTCTTCTTCTTAAACTATCCCATATCTCTTTCCTTGATACACTATCGAACGCCTTTTCTAGATCTATAAACGCCATGTATGTGTTGTTATATTCTCTTTTTTCCATTATTTGTTTTATTGTGAATATATGGTCTTGGACTCCTCATTCTTTCCTGAAGCCGCTTTGTGAATCTTCAAGTTGTATCTCTATTTGTCGTTTTAACTTCATCCAATATTCTTTCGAACATTTTAACTGTTATACTCATTATTGATATTCCTCTATAATTTTCTCATTCACGGTGGTTGCCTTTCTTGAAAATGGGTAGTAGTATACATACTCCCCATCCTTCTGGGATTCTCTCTTCTTAGAACATTTCATCTAAGCTTAATGAGATGGCAGAGCTTGTCCGCGCGAGACAAGTTTGTCAAAATCAGGTTTGGCATGTCTGTTTCAGGATTGAGTTTACTTCTCTTGTTAGTCCTTGAACGAGGTTACTTAGGAAATCTTTAAAGAACTAATGCTAAAATAGTTTCCTCGTGGTATTGATGGAATTATTCGCGGCAAACGCAATACAAGGAGAGAAAAGAAAATAAATATCCACCGACATGTTTATGCCTACCTATCTTGTATCGATGTTGCTTTACAATTAATGCCATAACATTTCGAAACGAACGAGGTAGATATTTCTTGGCACATCTAAGCGGGGCCCAAGACTCTAACAAAGCGGCCGAGTTAAAAGTAGCTTTTAAGTTCCCATCAGCTGCCTTAGAAATAAGCTGTTCAATTTGTTTTACAATTAGGGTTTGATGTAAATTTTCGATTGTGAGTAAGACTGGATTGTGAAGCCAACTTTCTTTGAGAAAAAGTTTTAAATTTTGAAGATGGTTGTTTATATCTAAAGTCATTTCTGCCGAATGTGAAGTCTTTGACTCTGATACAAAATCATTAAGTGTAGAAAAGCACTCAACTATTCCTTTATTTATGCAAAATTCCCGAAACTGTCTTTTTTTAACTTGGCTTCATTTTGATCATAAAGTGAAGCACTGTCACAGAGTTTCGCTGAAGTGAAACATTCAATTCATTGAGGCTCGAAAACATATTGACATAAGACGTTGTAACCACTTGACTTCAGTTAACCGTGATGACAATTTAAATGAGGATTCATTAAGAAACATCAAGACATCATTTCGCAGACCAAAGAGGTACACCAAAATTTTTCTGCAAGATAATCACCACAATTCTGTAAGAAGCAAAAGCGTTGTGAACTGGTTTCCTATTTCTTCACAGAGAGCAGCAAAAATTTGTGAATTTAAAGGCCTGACTTTATGAAATTTACGGTTCTGGTTGCTTCATCCAAAACGGTTTTAAGATTGAGTGGCATTTTTTTTATGCTAATGCTTGTCTATGAGTATCACAGTAGCTACTTTATTTTTGGACGCGTGCAATAAACCCAGAATATTTACTAGTCATTGTTTTTGCGCCGTCGCTGTAGATATTAATGTATTCGTTCCAATTAAGTTCCTTTCCAGTGATAGAAGAATCAACCAAATTGAAAATTTCCTCTGCAGTTGTATGAATTTTTAGAGGTTTGCAGAATAACATTTCTTCTTCTGCAGAATTGCTGTACGATAACGGGCAACACTGCAAGTCCTGCGACGTTTATTGATTCATAAAGTTGTAATGCGCTGTTCCTGCCTTAGCTGTACGGTAGGTTACTTGAAATGAATCTTTACATGCTTTTTCATTAACGCCGCTACCTACTACAGAGGATAAGTTCTTTTTACTTGTATTAATTTTAACTAACCTACGTTGAAAAAATTCTATAGGTTTGTCTTTGTACTCATTATAAGTGTATTCGCAGTTTTGCTGGAACAATGAGCTGTTGTTCAATGTTTTAAAACAAATTAGACACTGGCCGTGCGGGAACAGTAGTATCCCCAACAGAAACACAAATATTGTTAGCAGTATTTTCTAATTTTGATTTTCTTATTTGTAATGTGGACAAAACTTGAAGTTGTAGGCATAGGCTCATTGCTACTATTACTGTTATCCGAAATTTCTTGAAATGTTTCATCATGACTGGTTGAAAACTATCAGTTTTAAGCCATTTATCCATAATAAGCAAGAGTAAACGCATTCTTACTGTTTTTTGATCGCTAATAATAGTAACTGATTCTATCCTCCAATCAGGAATTCCGGCGCTTATGTAGGCCGATCCAGAATTTTCTAGTATGCGTTCGTTATCTAGGCGTCCCTAGAGACTTCCTTCTTTCTTTCGCGCGCTTTTTATTTTGAAGGTCATGCATACTTATGGCGTTGGAGACGGCTAATACCGGGGACGTTGCCAAATTGTGCCTAATTTTTCATTACAATTGAATATACTTTGAATACGAGTTAGTCGAACGTCGTTTGTTTAATTCATAGCTGTGTCGGGCGTACAGGAGCGCAAAAGGCGACCATCGCTTGAAAATGTAAAAAAGTATATCGGTGAATTTTCGAATTTATATTATGATGGTACTAAAATAATGTGTAAAGTTTGCGATCAATAGTATGCAGCACACAAATCGAAAAAGTGGTGTGCCACCGAGAGAGCAATTTAGAATGTGGGTTGCAACTTCGCCTAGTGAATAAAAAACCGTTTCACAACTTCTGAGATAAATACAATTCCAACTGGGAGCTGGCATCTCGGACAACGTTACGCAGGTATCTACCACCTGTGCGCGAAGATAACGAAAAAAAGATCGAAGCCGTAGTTAAAGATGTGGTTAAGCGTGGACAAAACGACAGATCGAAAAAAAAAATCCATTGTGCATGTTATAGTGTATTAGAACCTCTTCAACCGAATTTTCCAATGTTATTAGGAAGCAAAAGATTACAAAAATGCGATTACGAGGGTAGTGCTGGATACATTATAGAAATTTGAAGTGTAGCTGTAACGCTCGTACTTTACATCTTAAGGCGCAAACGATTGGCAAATGTTATCCAGAGGCGGATGAGTTAATTTCAAATACTAAAGAAGTGCTTTTGAAATCTCCCAAACGAATTCGAGAACATCACAGACGGTGTCCCTGCATTCCCGAACCACCAGAATCGATTCTCACGCGTTGGGGATCATGGTTGAAGGCAGCTTTTTATTATTCAAAATATTTCGAACAAAATAAAATTTGTAATTTTACAATTCAATCCCGACGAAGCTATAGTTATTAAGGAAGACCAAATAACATATTTCCGTTGAAGTAGACTTAATAACTACTTGCGACAATTATTCCAGTGTATTTATCGCGATAGAAAAAATACAAAATACTTCGTTGTCATTTGTGGTGTCAGTGCAAATTGCGAATGATGTACACGCATTGCTATGTGCTGCAGGTTATATAAACAGTATGTGTTGTTATGGAAGAATTCGAGGAAGTTATAAAGGAAAATTCTGATTTTACCAGATTAATACAAAATGGTGATGGGGCACCTGATCGATTATCTATTTATAAATATTATTTTAATTATGCGCGTCTTACATCCGTTAATGTCGAACGGTCATTCTCAAAATATAAGAATATTTTTTTCATCACGACGAACGCAGTTTAGCGAGACAAATCTGGAAACTTTTTAGAAATCTTATTCTATTTGTGCTACGTAGATGAGGTATGTGGGTTGTATATAATATTTCTAATTAAATAAATAGATTAACATTACTCGTTCCCGATATGTACTTGCGTCAAATCCTGTCCTGGCGCGCAGACAAAAACGGCCCACTGCAATCATTACGTATTGCTTTAATTTTATTATAAATTATATGATTTTGTTATTTTTTACTAACTCCCATTAACTAAAAACGAATTTATAGACAGAGGAAAAGTATATTTTGTTGCAATTTCCATGTTATGTATCATATATGAATTTTTATGAAATTGTCGCTGTCCTACTAATGTTTGAATTTGACCTAATTGCTTTTATTTTTCATTATTCTGCTTAAAATTAACTGTCTTGTTAATGGTTCCTTTACTAAATTAGTTAGTGGCGGCATCTAACAAAGAGTATCCTCTACTAAGTTGCCGCCAAAAGAGATTTATATTTTAAAGGTTGGTACAATCACATTATTGAATTTTGTGTTCCGGTGATTCCACCAATTGTAAATATATAATATTAATGGGTTTAAATTACCCCACACAAGAACATTAACATTTTTTATGATTACAATTTTTTTTTAGGCTGTTTAAATAATAATTGAAATATAAATCTGATATAAATAATTTATCTAACAGTACTGTTTTCAATTTAAATAAAATTGGAAAACAATGGAAAGTGTGGAACAAGATGTTTATTATAACATAGATAAAATATGCCGTGCTTGTTTGGAAGAAAAGCAAAATATGCATTCGTTATATGAGGATGATAATGCAAACATATTTACTTCATGCACTTCCTTAAACGTAACATATACATATGTCTTGCGTTAATGCAATAAAGAAATGAATCAGAAAATCTATTTGCAGGTGGACAACAATAATATGCCTTTCAATATTTGCGGTACGTGTAGAACGAATATGAACATTGCCTATAGTTTTAAACAAGCTTGTCTAAAATCGCAACAAGTATTGGAACAATATTTCGAACAATGTAAATTAGACGAAGTTGATGATTTATCAGATTCTGCTGAAGAATCAACAGACACTACCGAGCTGACAGATAATACAATTAAAGTACCATTACGTAAACCAAGAAGAAAAAGAACGAAGCAAGTTAAAATTAACCGTTCTTTTAAATGTACCCTTTGCCCAGAAAGTTTTGATCTACAATGTGATTTAGATACACATTTAATTTCACACCCACCAGACGATGATGCTTTATGTACAATATGTGATAAATTATTTTCTGATATAAAAGTATTAAGGAGACATGTTAGAATACATTTAAAGAGTAAACCGTTTAAATGTGAAGTATGTAAAAGGACATATTCTGAATCTGGCAGCTTGACAAGGCATCTGAGAAAACATCGGGGTGAGAAACGACACTTATGTGTTATTTGCGGAAAAGGATTTTATGAAGCTAATGTTTTGGCCGTACACATGCGAATACATACAGGTGAAAAGCCAATAGGATGTGAGATTTGTAGTAGGAAGTTTTCTGATCCAAATGGATTAAGAAGCCATTTAAAATCACATACTGGAGAAAAGAATTATAAATGCGAGCTTTGTAGCAAATCCTTTGCGCATTCATTTGTTTTAAAAAAGCATTTAAGAGTTCATAGTGGAGAGAGACCTTACCTATGCTCTGTTTGTGGAAAAAGTTTTACACAGGTATTTGATCTTCTCACAAAAATCGGCTACACATGATTACATTTGTAGAGTCATTATGTGGGAATACATATGAGACAACATACAGGAGAGCTTCCCTTTGTTTGTAAAGTTTGTGACAAGGCATTTTCGCAAAATAATCAATTAGAAATGCATATGAGAATCCATACTGGGGCAAAACCGTTCATGTGTGCAGTAAGTAGTAGCAATAATCTTGCAAATGCTCGATGTGTGCTTCCGTTGGCATCTGCTTGTGTTAGCGTTTATCGGGATCAAATTTTGTAGGTTTGTGGAAAAGGGTGTGCCCGATCTGGTGACTTATCGATTCACATGAGAAGTCATACGGGCGAGAAACCATACGCATGCGCTGTTTGCCCAAAAAGGTATACCACATCTTCACATTTGACTGTTCACATGCGCACTCATAGTGGAGAAAAGAGTCACGTATGTACGGTTTGCGATAAGGCATTTAGGGAATCGCAGACCTTAAAATCTCATATTCGAGTACATACAGGCGAGAAACCATACCAGTGTCATATTTGTGGGCAATGCTTCGCTCAGACTGGAGCGTTGGCGGCCCATAAAAAGACTCACGACGCAAAAAAGGAATAGGAAATAACTATCTACAATAATTTAAGTAAAATCCGTAAGAAATAGATATACAATGGTGGTCGTATAATGAAGAACACAGTATGCCATTTTCAAATAAAATGGGATACCAAAACAATTTATTAAAATTCAAGAAAATGCAGAATCTATATCTTTTTAAAACATTTTTGGATACAACATCTGCGTAGCGTTTTGAGCAATAGTTTCCCAAGTGTTTACCACATCTTTAAATAAATTATTCAAACTGTTTTTTTTTTCCAAAATTAATTTACATCAATTACACTTGCGGAAACAAGTTTTTGGTAGAGTTTTCAAATAGACTGAAGTTAGTTCAGACTTGTGACTGCATCAGGAACAAGCTAATTTTTATTATTGGGGTCATTGCCGTACGGAAATTTTCAAATTGCGAAATCATTTTCCGAAAATGACAACGTAATAGTTTGTAAAATATCCACATACATGTATTGGTCCATCATTTGTGGACTAACCCCATGTCAAGAGAAATATTACGAAATTATGGTAAGTTTAATTTCGGTTAATTTTTCGCAAATCGTTCTTAATTATATGGAAATCACTGTTGCCTTTTGTTATCTGTTACAAAAGAAAATTAAAATTGATCTGTTGGTGTTGAATTTAAATTAAAATATTGTAGAAAACATTAGTCTGGCCTATATTTTACGTACAAAATAGATTAAACCCGAGGCTTTTGTAGAAAATTAGATATGTTAAGCTGCATTGAAGTATAAAAATTCCATCAGATTTCTCTTAAAGAGTTTTAAATGAATTATTCTTACTCCTTTTAAACGTATAGACTAAAGTTCGCCGCTTTCCGCTTAACAGGCGTCGGTATCGGAGTGGTCGTTCGAATGTGTAATTCGTAATGTATGCGCAAGCGATCTTATTGCAGTAGTAACGCATCCAGTATGTGTTTGGCGGCCAATTAGAATGCACGCGAGCATAGCGAAGTGCTGCATATGCGTTATACGTAATAAAATGTCGTCGATAAGTGGATCAAGGGAACGACCACTTTCTTCTCTGTCGTGTACTCCAACTCACACACGCAACACAACTCTGAAATCACTGATTTCATACACTATCGATTTTAATTTTAAATACAACGCTGCTATAATATGTACTATTCTTATTTTTCGAGTTTATGTATACTGCTTTAATAGCAGAAAACCAGATCCACATTTCATTCTTCCAGATAGAATAAATCTCTCTACTTCTATACTTGCATCGGTAACAAGGTCGTCTTGCGTCCCCACTCCATCGCATAGTCTAACATGCGAAGCATAAAATTGCGCATATATTCCTAATCATCAACACCCGAACGACCACTCCCATACCGACGCCTGTAAATTGCATGGAAAGTGGCGAACTTTAGTATAGACTAAGATGCTGATTACGTACAGCATATTAATAATTAAATGCCAATCGACCAGTTTCGAACGTTTATAATATGTTGCCTACCACGAAGCTGATGGTTAGCTATCTACTATAAGATTTCATATGTATGCCAATATTGTTACTGCAGTTTTGTGACGGTCTCTCGTATTTATACGAATATAAATAAAAACATATTATTATTACATTATTATTATATAATGCGAGATTCAGTCACAAAACTATACTAATAATTAAATACTGCCATACATATAAAATCTCATGCTGGTTAGCGGACCTCCAATTTCGTACCTTTGATACGATAGGCAACATATCATGCACGTTCGAAACTGGTCGATTCGCATTTAATTATTAAAGAAAAAAAACGCCCTGAATACTTTTTTCAAGAAGAGTAATTATGCGGATGTTTCATTAAAGAACAAAACATATTTCTATGTGAAATAACAAAGTGGTTAGCGATAAATAATTGTGCTTGTGAGATATGTGGTATAGTATATTATACAGGGTCTTCCAATCTTCTGAAACAATTGTGCTTACTGTGTAAACGGTTGATTAAAAAGTTCAGATAATAACGAGTGGCGCAGAAAATACTTAGTAAAATATATTGATTAAATCTACAACGTCGGTAGTAAGTGTTTAACGTGTATGTTATACTATTGGCAGTATTATCGTTGATGCGTAGTAAGTAACTGAACGCAGGTATGCGCTCTGACGTTCCATGTTAGTCATTTGCTACATGAGATGTTAACGAAACAAGAAGAAAGTTTCGCTGTAAAAACTGCTTACAAAAGTGGTGCAAGTATTGTATTGAAAGAACGAGGAAAACATTATGAGTTTAATCCGCCATCGCGCACAGGAACGGAAGCCACAAGACGATCAGTGTCACATTTCATGTCGGTCAATACGAAAAAAATAAATCGTTTACGTTAACTTGACCTTAAGTTGCTTTTGCGTCACTCTGTATATTAGATGCCCTAAGTCATCTTTCAGAAATAGTTCTCAATGTACAGGATGATCGATAAGAGGCTAACCACTTTATCTTAAATTACTCTGTATTTTATTGTGGTATAATTTCTTAATTTTCGCGTATATGGAGATATTTATAGCGTTGTCTTCAATCATCTGATTGTAAATATATCTATTTCCTTCAAAAATTTTGTAATGCAAATACATTTTAGCATAAATTTTTACGAGATTAAATTACGTTTGTTTCTCTTTAGACATGGTATTGAAATACAGGATGTTTAATATTGAACAGCAAACTTTGCTAAATTTAAACATTAACTGTAGATATCTCTTTTAATATCCCGCCTAATACATTTGGACAATAGATCCAAGTGGTTTCTGATGTTGGTATTGTATTTTCGTTTTTGATATATTATTTGAATATTTTTGTATGCACTGCTATGATTATATTTTTCGCTGGTACATCAATGAGCTGAACTACATATCCATTTCTTATAAAATGTGTTTATAACACTGAAATCTATTTAAAACTGAGCTACAAGTACCTAACGAATGTCATATCCTCTCGATACAAATTTAACTTAAATCAATAGCTCGTAGATTGAAGGTATTAAATTGATCACTAGCTGATTGGCTCCAGCGTGATAAAGGACTGATTGGGAAATAATGGCAAATGTTTGCATTGACAAGAAGGGAGAAATGCTTAATGCATCATAGTAAATCTAAAATAGCACGAAACAATATCTAGATGTAATTAAATTAATGTACGTATTAGTTTACAATGTATTGAATTAAATGCGATTAGAATTAAAAGCCACCAAATACGGTTGAGATACTAAATATGAATAACAAACAACATAAATAAAATTCCGAAAATTTTTAGAAGCGAATTGTGGCAATTATTTGGATAAAACGAGCTTAATTAGTAAAGCTGGTCAAGCCGTACGGGATTACTCACACGTAGCTGGCGAAACCGTCCCAAAACTTGAGCAAGATATTGTAATAAACTGTATTAGATTCGATTATTTTAATCATTCATCGTGTGAGGTCGTAACTCATTTGTTTGTTGCGTTATGTTTTCTAAATTAGTTGTGCATCTATGGCGACAGTTCATGGCGGTTTAAATTCAGTTGATTTACTGCAGAAATAAAATTGGTGATAGGAAAAGGGACATCATTGCTTTGAGAGAGCAACCGCAATAATCACGACATATGCGAACCGGAAATGAATCGTGGTTGCGACAAGCGCAGAAATGTAAGGGGTGCTCCAAACTAAGGGCAACTATTGCTATCTTCGTTATTGATCATAAAAAAACGGGTTAAATTGGCAAATTATATAATTGATAAAAACACCCTTTTATATATATATATAAAAAAATATTTTTTCTTTTATGAAAATTTCCAAATTTTGATAGATTGATTAGAAGATTGATTTTTGAGGTAAACAATACAAGTAATGTAATAATTAGTCCGGGACGGCCGTTTCGAGGACACGAATGGTCCTCATCATCAACCGGTAACCGAATGAAGTGAGAAAAAACTTTTTCTAAAACTAAACATGCATGTACTATCCCTACTTCTTAGAACAGATATCCTTTACAAGTGCCTATTTCTACCCCCTGCACGCCTTGAAGCTACGACGTGCGAAAGATAACATGCATGAACTATCCCTTCACCGAGAAGAAATAATATTGTATTTTACAAGTGCCTAATTCTACCCTCTACGTGTCTTAAACTACGACATGCGAAAAACACGGCCAGATGGACGGGAAGATCTCTTTTATGGCCCAAAATATAAACGAGTGCCAGCCTACTGCAAAAGGTCAAAAAGGACAGAGTACGACAACGGTCCGTTTTCTCGGTTCATCAGATTTTTATTAATTTTGATGTAAACTGTCTCGTACGCATCTAATTCTCGCGGCGACGTTACGTTTTTAATCAATTTTAAGTCTTCTAATTTAATACTATGCCCGGTTTCATTTATATGTTGTGTCACACTCGACGCGTCCAATCTGCCGTAGCGATAATTTCGTAGATGTTCTTTGAATCTAGTTTCTATCGCTCTTTTTGTTTGGCCAATATAGGCTTTATTACAGTGACTACATTCAATTTTATAAATACCCGACCTTTCTCCCATTTTCGGTTTATCTTTAGGATTACCGAGAAGATTTTTGAGTGTGTTGCGCGAACCGAAGCATACGTTCATATCTTGACTTTTCAAAACCTTCCCCACGCCTTTCGATATGCCGTGAAAGGGGAGTTTCACGAATTTCTTGCTATTAGTTTCTACCGGGGTTAAGGTCGTGGAATTTCTTACGTAAAGCCTATGTTGGACTTTCTTAAGCATGCGATCGACTTCTATAGAAGAGTAACCGTTATATCTACGTTTTTTATGAATTTAAGTTCTCTGTTAAATCTACTTCTACTTAGAGGGAATTTAACCAATCTATTAATTAAGAAGCTAATCGCGGCCATTTTGTGTTGTCCACAGTGTTTAGAGTCGCTCATAATGTACCTTATTCGTGTTGGTTTCCTTTCTATAGATGTCAATTTCTAGTTTCTTATTATTTTTATTTTTAATCACTAAACTATCTAGGAACGGAAGTTGATTGTTCACTTCTTCTTCTACTGTGAATTTAATGGTTTCAAATTTTGAGTTGAGGGTTGCGAGAAAATCCGGAATATTACTTTTCTTAGTATCAAAAACCGCGAAAATATCATCGACGTACCTATGCCAAATTCTAGGAAAATATGTGGCATCCGCTCTCATGCATGTCTCAAACTTGCTCATGAACAAGTTAGCTATGAAGGGGGACAGGGGGTTGCCCATTGTTGTACCTTCTAATTGTTCATAGTACTTGCCCTCAACTTGAAAACAACTTTGCTTCATGCAGAGTGACGTTAGTCTCTTATATTCTGCTATTTTGGTATCTTCAATATTGTTGAGCTTTAAGAGCTCAACTAAATACTCTATGGTTTCAGGGTTCGGTACACTAGGGAAGAGTGAACAAACATCGAACGATACTAAAATTTCCCCATCTTCTAGTTTGATATGGTTTACTTTATTTACGAAATCCAATGAGTTTTCTACTTCGAGGCTGTCTGCTTTGATGGGTACCCATCAAATCAATCACTTCATTCGGTCACCGGTTGATGATGAGGACCATTCGTGTCCTCGAAACGGCCGTCCCGGACTAATTATTATATTACTATATAATAAATTAAACTTGTGTAGTGCGGAGGGTGCCGATACTTATGTGTTGTTTACCACACTACGCCACAGTCCTTGCTATCATTATTTACCAATAATTTATTGCTTTCAAATATATTTTCTATATTATCACATACTAAATCTCTATTATGTGCTTTCTAGTAGGCATATGCATTTCTTCAATTTTCATGTTATTTTTGGACATAAGACTTTTTCTTCTTTTTTTGTGAATGTAATGTTGACTTTCTTCAGAAGATGGCGAAGCATAATGTTTAAGCTCTGAGCTCACGTAGAAGATGTTGCTTCATATTTATCAATTGCATTCTATTTAAATAAAAAAATTCCAATTAAATTAAAAAGAATAAACACATTATTTAAAAATATTATAAGGCACGTATATATCCAATTGAAAAAAAATATACTTGCTTTAGAATGAAAAGATCATGAATATTAAATTTATTAGGCGCGTGCTTTCTGTTTAGTAAATCGTTTTCAACACAGCAACAATGGGAGCAAATCATTCGTATATTAGGTCGCAAATCTCCTTGCTCGCACTGGTTTTGTAAAAAATATTTTTTTTTTTTACATTTTTTTATTTTATGCAAATACTGATAGATTTCTTCGAAAAACGCAAAAAAAAATCCTTTTCCTCTTTACGCCTGGTAAGCACCGTTCACCCTTGACGAATGGTAATTAGCTCGCTGGACTAAAATAGGCGTCTATGCATATGACGTAATATGTATACTTTTTTTTTAGCCTACCGTACTGCAAATCTTATATGAATGTTTTCTTTAAAACAGGTTTGTATTTAGCGAATAGTACCGTATGTTAGGGCAATTAGCTTAAGATTTGGGACCTGTTGCATATAAATATTAGCAGTTCAATGCATTCCTTGAATCAGATTCTTTAAAACTAAGGCGTTGACCTTGAATTTCGCCACTTCGTTTCTGCCCGTTTTCATAGATAAATATTGTGAAACTTAACGAAAGTTTTAACAGATGTCTAATCGCGAAAAGACAGGAGTTTTATTTTAGTGACGAGAACCTATGTAGTTTCAAACGTATTGATGGCTTATATTCCTATAAGATGCAATTTTGAATTCCTTGTCACTGCAAAGTAATTAGAATCATATCTAGTAAATGTATATAAAAAGAACATGACAATAATATTAGAACGATACTAAGTATTTATTTTTCGCATATCGAATTGCGTTTAATGTAAATTATATAAATGTGATCTATATCTGTGTGTAATGTGCAAATAAAAATGTAAATCAATTATAGTGCAGCTTCCTTTTGGTTGTATACGCAACAATTAAAATGTAAGCAATATTCATAACATATTGAAAAGTACAGCGCGAAGTTTGAAAAATTTCATAGTGAATGAAATATTACTTAAAAAAACATGGCTACATTTTTAGCAAACTTTATATATAATTCTTGTAGGATAAGTACATAAAAATTGGATGCAAAGAATCATTAATATGTGAACTATTCTAAGTATGAGTATTTTCAATCATGTCCTATTATACAATAGTAATATGTTATTCTATATAATACATATATTAATTTTTTAAATTTACACTTCTAACGAGTGCAAACAGCAAACAAGTCTATATTTGGGCGCTTAATATCTCCTAAGAAGTGACGTGCTTACCATATATATTATTTACTAATTATTTCTACTATTAACAAACTTCATTAGAGTTTCGTATAACATATCCATAGTCCACACTTCATTGTCTTCTTTGCAGTCCTTTTCAGGAAGTAATCTGGAGGTTAAAAGACTTAAATCAATTTTTGAATTCCCAAATTTCTGGTCGTCGTCTAGTTTTATTAATTCAGAATCTATTTCCTTGTACGTTGATTTAAATCCAGACGTTCTAAAAATTAAAAAGAGAAAAAAAAACTACGGTACAATCGAATGATTGAAAAACTCTTCATATTTGCGATTTCAATCCAAAATATATATTATAACATACAAGGATGATATGAGAAACATCCACGTTTAGGTGTCAAAATCTTCATTATTGACTATGAGTACTATTCTTTAGTCGAAATTTCGGTGATTCATCGAGTAGTGTTGTTTTAAGAGCTGTTGAAACTGTATCAAGTTTATGTATCAGTGAAATCATGCAAAAAGAACAATTCTATTTATCTCTTATTTGTTTATGGAAAAACATGTGCAAAAATCAAAGAGAAGTTGGATGAAGTTTAAGGACCATTCACCTTCCGATAATTATCAGATACGGACTATATCATCAATGAATTTCATATTGTCGTACTAGCAGGTCCCGCATGAATTTATTCATTTCAATTGAACATGTGCAAAACATTTTTCACGAAAACTTGAGTTTCTGCGGCGTTATGTGACTGTAGATGAGACATGGATATATTACTACAAGTTAAAAACTATAGGTTAGTCGGCAAAGTGGATTTTTCCCGGCAAACGTGCACCAAAGAAGGCGGATTTTTTGGGATTCTCAAGGTGTAATTTTAATTGATTATTTGAATAAGGGAAGGACAATCGTGGGGCAGTACTATGCTGATTTATTGGACCGATGTGACGCTGAACTAAAGAGAAAAAGGCTCCATGACGAAGAAGAAAAAATCTCTACAATTATGATAACGCCCCAGGTCACTCACTGACGATTGTGATATCAAAACTAGTCCAGTTACGGTACGAATTGCTCTCTTATAACTTCTTTTCTTTCCATACTTGACAAAAGGACTTAGCGGAAAGCGGTTCACATCAAATGGAGAGGTTATTGGCGAAACAGAAACGTATTTTGCAGAGTTCGACAAATTATTTGTAGAAATGTCTTTCGGGTGATGTCGTGTAGTTGATTTTTAACTTGATGTTTCGCTGACTATCCTGTCAGCTTCTTCAGAAGATTTCTAAAGTCTTTACAATCATCACCCGAAAGACATTTCTACAATGGATTACGGTCGTGAAAGCCTACACTCAACTATTCGACAAATTCTACTTGGATGGCGTATAAAAGTTAAGACATTGCTAGACTAAGTGTATAGAGTTACAAGGGAATTATGTCGAGAAGTAAACTTACTAAAATCAAAACAATCGCGCTGTCTCCCTACACGCAGGTGTTTATAATTCCATCTTTGTAAATTAGAGTAATAGCTGTCTTATGTAATGCCCTCTACAACATATACAACACTTACTTTATGTTTTCTGCATCCGTGCCACTAGAAAGATCATCTTGAAATTCCTCTATATCAGGAATTACTGGAATATCATCTTCGTCAGATTCTGCCTTTTCAGTTTGGAAGCGTTCTCTAAAAAAATCACTTTAGGGGCATGTGTATACAGTTTTCTCTCACCTTACAATTCAATTAGATTCGTAGAACTTTTGTTTCTGAAACAAAAGAAAAGTATATTTATTAGCTTCGATAAATAACACGTATACATACTTAAATTGTTGTAGGTAAAATAAAGCATTGTGTGTTTTGACAACCACCTAACTCTGTAATTATTAAATCCATACTACAAACAAGCTTAATTTAACAGTGTTACGCTCAGTATAATCTTTTTTTCTGATGACGGCCCAATGGGGTGCATAAGTTCTGTAAAGCTTGTAATAATCTCAGGAGCCTTTAGTGTGTAAATTGTGTATCATGGCTTTATTACTAACACCCCCTCGCCGTAAAGGGCGAAATGCAGTCAATTGTTCTCCAACTCTGCCCAGTCAGCCGCACACAGTAAAACGCAACAGTAAACAACTAGAAATATTTAAAATGAACTATATCGAAAGGGGTGTTTACAGGTTTAAATAATTGGTCAATTGACCAACGCATCTAAATATGCGTATATTACGTCAATCATTGCGTATATTTACAGACTTATGTGTCCTCTTTAAATGGTAGTTGACTAAAAATAAATTATGACTTTGCGTTTTGTAGTATAAATCGGTTTTCTCCAATCAAGAACTCTTAGTTTCTTGCCTTGTGTACAAAATTGATGTTATGTTGACTTCACTTCGCCACACATTGATATTCTGTGGATGATTTAGGGTGATAGTTTCGGTAATAAAAAGCATAATCGTCAATGTCTTAACGTAACGTCTGCGAATAATGCCTTTTACTGCCGGCACTAGATCCGCAAAATTTAAAAATGCCTAGTGGGAAGTAGTGTGCATTGCAGGTTGTATAACTTTAACTTCTTTGATTTATTTGCTATATTCTTCATATTTGCTGCAAAAAATTAATTTAGAAACATTCTCTCTTTTAATAAATATATCAAAACATAACAGTGGCAGCTACTTAGGTGAAGTAGGCGAAGAGCCTCTTCACCTTCCTATCTGAGTGTATGTGTGCATTTTGCATATATTTTTGCTATACCTTAACTCAAAATATTAATTTTGTTCAAAGTATTGCCTGGCACATATTCTGAGGCATGCTCTACCTAATCCTAGGTTTAGTTTCTTTTCAATTCTTCACTAATTTTTGAAGATACGAGCCGCCACTATCGATAAGGTATCTAATTTTGTAATAATTACTTCCTGTTTTTTTTTTAATATATTTAAAATAATATTGTTAGTTGAATAGGAAAGCTGTATTAAAAAAAGAAATATATAGATAGTTTAATATAAGAATAACTATGCAGTAAATTCATATGATTTACAAGATAAGAGGGAAAAAATGCTGTAAATTTGATTTTAAAGTTTCATATTACAAACAAACAATAGTACAATCTAAAACTTGCATGCTACTAATTACTTATGATTATAAAATAATGTTGCAGCAAAGAATTTAACTTTCATCTCGTTACACTTACACACACTCATTAGATTGTGAATATAAAGAAGGGGGTAAGAGACTTACTTGGCAGATTTTCCTCCTTCGTCAGCCCATTTACCAGTTTTTTTCGACCTCAGCAATGCCTCTGGAGGAGAATTACTGATATTATCTAAAGCATTTTCTAATAATTCAGTCTTCTCTGGACTACTTATATTTCCAGCACGACGACCTTGTTTCGCTAACTAAAAGGAAAGAGTTTAAAACTTCCATGAACACGATTACTACATACTTTCTTTCCAGGTAGGAAATCTAAATCATCTTCCCAATTCATATTGATTGCGGTATTTAATTAACTTTTTTATTCCAAATGCTAAAATAACTTGTTAGATTTAAAATTTCTTGTTTGACACTGCAAACAAACGTAAATAGTGTGGCCAATATTTAAATACCAATTGTAGAGATCTGTTATATCGATAGCTGTGGGAATTCCGTCAGTGTCTAAATAATCTATTACACAATAGATGGCAATAAATGATAAATATATACTTACAAATGATTGTATATTTTCTTTTAAATTAAAATATTTTAAGCACTACGTATCATTAATAGGTCTTTAAAAATTAAGAATGATTTTTAATAAAAAAACAAATTTATATTTATTTTTTATTTAAAGTCGTTCTTGCTATAACATTATTGCCCATAAAATTAAATAAATTAATTTGGTCTGCAATTTATTTAACATAAAGCAATATTAAAATAATATATGTAAGAATTAATATAAAAAAACGAAAATTTTTGAGAACCATATATCCTAGTTTTCCTGGAGCCTACGACATTACGATTTAGAAAGCAGTGAATTTACAAAGGAAATATTATCTAATGAAGTTACTGACACTCTACTTCTCTGCTATAAACCGAATTTTATTATTACAAGGACCAATTGGATTAAAGACAATCTTAATTGAAAGTGGGTTAGCTCAAGGTATTGGACTAAACAAAACTATACACTTTGTCAAATGTAAAGCACCCTAAATTCTAATCAAGGTAATAAATGTTAGCCAGATCCATAATTCTAATTTTCGTTATTAACGCAGATAGTCCTATCGTTCTTCCGAAACGGCACTTAATCCCAAAAATAACCTGATCGATAAATAGAAAAATTTGAAATGGTTTTTATTCAACGAATAGTTGTGTTACTGTGAAGGCAAAAAAATACCTTAAGAAGGTTAATAAATTTAAAGCACATTTTAGCTTGTTTCGTTAAAGCGAGTATTGATAAGCTAGGTTTTTCGCCACGTTTCGCTAGGAATTTGATTCCTTTTTTCTTCGGAAGGGGTTGGACATAGATATTCAAAAATTGAACTTTCGAAAATTCGAGAACCATATCTTCAAGAATTTCGCAGCAAATAATTAATTTTAATATTTGCTAATAGCGGAAACCAATTCATTCTTTGATTAGCTTACTTAAAATATGATTATAAGTTTGCAACAATTATAATGTTTTCTCATCGAACCTATTTTAAACTTGTCGATAAGAGTGGGTTATTAAGGACTCTAAAATATCCACGAAAAGGAAACAGTAATACTTCTTTCAAGCGTGTCTTCCCTTTTTTTGAATAGGGTATATTGAGCGTACCAAATGCAATAAAACTGATACGAGGGGAACCCTAAAAATTTCCGGGAAAAGGAAAAAAAAACAGATATTTCAACGAAAAAAAGTTTTATTTCAAATTTTACTGATTTGTGTGCACTTAATTATATGAAACTGTAGACAAGAACTTAGCAACACTTCTTTTCCTCTTTTGCCTGAAGATGTGCATCATCCCTCATTAGAACTATGTATATCATATAACTTCAGTAAAAATAAGTTTTAGTAATAGGCAAAAATTGAAATGTTACAACTTCAGACATGATCCTCAAAAATGTTGATCCTTTGTATGGACAAAAATAGAAGATTTCGAATACCTGGTTTTATGTACTACGAGGACATAACTTACGACAATCCACAAAGTACTGTTGATGGTTTGGCACCAAATTTTAGCTACCATGCCATTAATAATACAACTACTCCAACTCAATATTTCTTCAGTAACAGAACCTCAGGTTCACATAGCAACTAAAAAACAGAAAAATAAAACGACTGCTGGACCGTTTGGTGATTATAGGATTGTATATATACCTACAGAACTACACGCCAATTTTTATTTCTAACAATTTCTCAAAGGTATTTGAATCCGCAATACTGACGCCTTTATATATTAGTCATAAATCATACTTCAATTGATCAACATGGATTTATGGAAAAACGGTCAACAATTTCCAATTTAGCTGTCTTCACCTAGTATACCCATAATGCATTTGATGCTTACGATTAAGTAGACGTGGTATATGATGGTATTTCCAAGGCCTTTGATCGTAGAGATCGTGTTCTGGTACTACAAAAAACAGAAAAATGTGCGCCTTAGTAATTCTAATAATGCTCTTCTTCTCATGTTTACATAATCAAACGTAATATGTTTATTATAACAGGTTTACGTTATCTTCTTCTCGCTACCTCGGAGGTACCACAAACTTCAAGTTTAGGACTTTTAATGTTCCGATTGTTCATTAACGATTTGCTCGAGCGTATTACCTGTAAACAGTGTATATTTGGCAATGACTTAAAATTTTTGGCTTCAGTAACATCTTATACTGATTGTACTTACTTCCTGGAGCAATTGAATGTGGTTGCTAATTGGCGTATTCTTTACATCTAGACATCGCCAAACGCAGTGTTGTAACGTTTTCCAAAAAGCAAGGACTGTGGTAGTATGGTAAACAACACATAAGAATCGGCAACCTCCGCACTACACACAGTTTAATTTATTATATAGTAATATAATAATTAGTCCGGGACGGCCATTTCGAAGACACGAATGGTCCTCATCATCATTCGGTCATCGGTTGATGATGAGGACCATTCGTGTCCTAGAAACGCCCGTCTCGGATTAATTATTATATTACTATATAATAAATTAAACTTTTGTGGTGCGGAGGTTGCCGATACTTATGTGTTGTTTAGAATAAGTATATTGCTCATTCTGTGCTTTTGTCGAAAATAATTTTCAATTGTAAACATTTGGTGACGTGTAGTAAACATGCTTTGAAATCTATAAAATACGGTAATAATAATATGTATCAGACAATATGCATGCAACTGTTAAAATATAATCAATTCGAATAGTTTGGAACCTATTCGTTTGAAAAACAAGTAACTGCAAGGCTATTTCGGATCCGATTTAGAAATATCAATACGACACGAGTTTCGAAAAGGGCTTCAAACATTATATTCACTTGAAGAATATCGAGAAACTATTTTGTCTAATAAACTTAAATTTTGAAAAAGATATAATAAAATAAATTTAAATTTAGCTGTCGATAGGTTCTATATTACCGTAAAATTTTAAGAAATACAACACTTTTTGATCTTTCGATTTAAACGTCTCACGCTTAGAATCTTTCTAACAACTTGCAAATAATGCAAAATTCGTATTCTACTATTTCACCTTATCTATGAGTAATTTCATATTATCTGTATTACAAAATGTGTTTTTGCTCTTTAATCTGGATCAATCAGAAGGCATGATTCAATTCACATGAGTTAAGTAACTCATGTGAATTGCTGTTTCCCAACACAGAGGGCAAAATTATAACAATCTTTAACAGCAAGGTGGAGAATGCAAGTAAAAACTTTTTAAATATATCAAAAATGTATTTATTTAGTATAAACAAAGGAAGTAACAAAATAAAAAAGAAATTATTTAATAGAAACGAAATAAGTAAATGCAAATATAAATGAAAGCTATTTGCATTACATGTTTGAGTTGATAGTAAATCGCAATATTCCTTTGCACTCCATTGTTGGATGGTCTACTTTCCTAATAACACTACCGAAGGGCAATGAGAGAATGAGTAATTGTCTTCAACTTCATTAGACAGAAAAAAACATCAGCAGCGCTTTTTTTTGGTTTGGCCCGAGTAAATTTTGCTTTAAGCCAATTTATGTACTTAGTAGGTACAATGCTTTTGTAATAATTAAATTAGTTAATTAATTTAGTAAATTCAATCCTTTTACTGATTTAATGGTAGCAACAGCAGAGAGATTGTTATAAGCAAACATTATTTGGAACAACCGGGCCTTGACTTAACCTCTTGTACGGTTATTTTTTTCTGAATCTCTTTCCTCCTTTTCGGTTTTTTTCTAAATCTTCCTCAATTCTTTCTTTCTGTATCCTCTTTCAATTTCCTTCTGTTAGTTCCTCTACATCATCTTCCTCATCGGTGCCATTATATTGAATTAAAGTGCTTTCATGTTCTTCTTCACTACTGTTTTCGGTCTCAATTCCCCTAACACTTTTCCCGACTCAAACAATTATTTGTTGCATTGGGTTCGTTTTTGGGTTGATCAACATAATACATAGATTTCTCAGGTCTATCTCCGATATTTATAGCGAACTTCCTGCATATCTTCAAGGGATTGTTGACAGAAAACGGCGTTTTCAGATCTCGCAGATATTTAGCAATAGAAGCTTCACAACATAAACAAATTAACACATAACAAGTACGTATAACGTGAACATTACTACAATGACTGATCTCAACTTCTTTAATAGATATAAGCAATAACTACCAGTACACGTGTGTTGGCGCGAATTAGTTGATACAATGTTGCCAGCTCCACACACAAACACAATTTTTCCTGAAAATTGTTGAGATTTACACTCATGTTGTAATTTATATCATTTTACGGTAAGCGATTGTCAAAACCATCTAAATTTGTAAAAGTAATATAATTAATAATTGTTAATAGAATTGGCTACTTTTTTTGGCATTGGCATTTTTTGATTTGGCTTAAAACTGGTTGATCGAGATGCTACTTATGTAATTATTTCATTTGCGTAGTCTCTGCGAAAGAAAGTACTTTTAAAGGTAAAACATATTATCGGCTGCAGCAGTGATACCTCCCTTTGTGATGGTATCTCGTTAAGGAATTTCGGGTTGCAAGAAAAAATTTTGACGGATTTTTGCTTCCAAAATCAAGAGGTGCTCCTGAATACGAAACTCGGATTACAACCTTCGCAGATTCGCCAGAATTTTCTCAAGAGTCGTGTACATGTAAGAAAGAGAGATAGTTATATACAACGGAATGATATCGTTCTTCGGACAGTTTTCCACTACTCCACTGCTTCGCATCTGTCTTGAATTCACAGTTAATATTATTCTTGGCTTATTGGAAATTCTTTTTATCTTGGTGTGAAATCTTTTTCAAAGAACAAAATCGAAAGCTCTACCAAACGATTCCTTATTTATCGTGTCGCAAATGTTACAATATATATGAAAAAGCTATCTCACCCTCGTTGTCTTCCATACTCCGGAAAAGTCATTAAAGGTAAGCGAAGTTATTTCTTTTTAATTTTAATCATATAACTTTCTATTGATTCCTCTATTTAACATTATTCTAACATTTAAAATGCATAATTATTTTTTTGGCTATGGAACGGATTATTTCTATTACCTTTATTTCTTATAGTTACGGAATTTGGGGTTATGAAATGCTTTTTGGAAGCAATTAATTCCGTAAACTTTGTTTTTAGAACAAGCTCTAACTAATTTAAAGTACAGTATCAAGTGCAGAGTTGAACTACATTTCATAGCATAATATATAACAAAATACAGGATGAGTCGAGAGGAACGGATCAAATTCCAGGGATGTATTACACACGTGGAAAGAATGTAAAAAGCTCATCTGTTCTTATCCGATTTTCATTTGTTTTAAAGTTTTTTTGAATTTCTTCTAAATCTAGAATACTTTCACTTCTTCTAAACCTTGCTGAGCAGTTCGATCAGGTATTATTTTGGCAATGGGAAGCATTCCAGTCTCTCACAAATTTTGAGCCGCGAAGGGATTGATTCGGATAGTGGATACGTCATACGTGATAAGAAGCGAAAAGAATTTTTAATGTAGAACGTACCTGACTTTCTGATTTAGATCGGTAGCTAATAAAAGGATCTTTTTATTTTATTTAAGACGTATAAACTCGAAAACTAGCGAAAATTTGGACCATTTACAAGAAAGCTAGTTAGAACTTTTTAATTAGGATAAAACCAAATGAAAATCAAATAAGAACATATTTTTTACATTATTTTCACGTGTATACTTCTGGAGCTTGGTCTGCTCCTTTCGACTCACTCTGTTTAACGTCCGCTAAGCTTAAGGTAACTCCAGTTTACGGAAATTTAATTTTAATGCCTTTCTATGAATTAAAATTAGAGCTACCATATAATTGACAATCTGTTTTCGATCATTATTAAACGAAGCTGTTTTGCTTATTACGTAACCTTATAATTATTTCCTCATTTGCCAGTATTAATTTCTGGATGTTCCCTTCATTTTTATGGGGATTACAAGATAACCTTTACGTCAATATTTACTTTCGATAACGAGAATTGCAGAATCTCTTCTTGGAAAGTTTGAAGGCTTTTCTAAAGTAAACAAAACCCTCAATTTTAAACGGTATTGAGTATATTGACACGTTGTCAAACAAAATTCCATTGTTATAGCTTGCAATTTTCGTAAAATATTACATCTTTATTACTGTCGAAATTTTATCTTGAAATCAACGACGGAACATTCCTCCGAGAATGATTTTGGGCGAGGATTGTCAGGTACTTATTTCAAGTATTGCAACACTTGTAATTAATTAAATGCGTAACCAAAAAGAAACCAGTACTGACATTTCAATTATATTTCAGTTCGCTTAAAGTTGATTCCATTAATAAATCTTTTAAGCGAAAGAACAACTTGAACAACTCTTAAATTTCAGATGAAGCGTATATATGTATGTACATATATAGATAAAAGTTATTTTAATGAACATCATACTGGATTTCCTAACATGACCGAACTCGTGTTTAAGTTAAATACTTTGGAGAATTGTTTCTTAACGTACTGATTAAAAACGCTCCTAAGACTGAATGTTAATGAAAATTAATTATCTGTCTTGCAAACTGGCATAACAATTTTTTCTTATATGGTCAAAGCGTGCTATCGCTTACAACGTAATTATTTAACAAAAAACGTACTAATTAAAACGAATTATTCCAATAGGTATAGACGAGCCTTAGAATACCTAATATTTTGCCAGGAAACTAGTACTGCGATTGCAAAGAATATGGTGTACAATCTGTAGCAAGTACCTGGATATACCGCAATAATTGTTTTAGAGGATCAAGGAATAGTTAATATTGAATAGTATAACAGTAGTTTGTTTGCTAGAAGCCATCGATGAAAAGTCCATTATCCTTCATCATGACAATGCCAGATTTCACTCAGCACGCTAAACAACTGATTTATCGCCTAACGGCTTCTTTTTGTTCCCGAATGTCAGACAAAAATTACGTGGATAAATTTTCACTACCTTAAGAAGCCGTTGAAGCCTTCAAAAATCATGTTTTGGAGATACCACTTACAAAGTGGGAAAATGTTTTTTTTCAATTTTAGTTTTCATTGTTTCTGCGAAAACTTAGAAGATATCCCTTGTATGTTCGGAAAGATGACGATCATTCAAGGATATTAGTAAAGTTTGTTTGCGACCGGTGCAGAAATAATTTGAGGGTTCCTAACTCCTAAAAATATACTTTATTAACAGTAGAAGCGAAGCCACTACATCGCAGAATACAGATACAGTTCTTCTGATTGCAACGGATTTAAAACAATGAATTAGAATAGCAGGGAATAAATACAAGAGGGAATATGGAAAATATGAAATCGTGACATATTTGTGAAGTAATGCAATTACTTATATTAAATACGTAAACCAAACCATTTCCTAAGTAAGTTAAGTATGTTCTGTGGAAGATCATATATACAGTACATTTGACCGTTCTAGGGTCAGTCGATGTTATCCCAACGCGTATGCAATACACCACAGACGCGCCTATTCTGGGGCAAACGACACCCGTAATGACATGATGCAAATGCTATTAAACGCAAATAATCGTATGCGAGTACTAAACTAACACTGTAGTAATCCAATGTATAATTGCTATTTTTATGAAAATAAAAACAATTCTAAAAATAAATAAATATAAAAAATCCTAATGAATCGAGATCCTGCATAGGGATTTCTCACTTAATATTTTGTACCGTAATACTTGCTGTTCCACAAAATATTCTTGTAATCCCTTCGGTATTTGATATCATAATCATATGCTGATAGTATCACCGTCCATCTTTGAATTCTAGCATTCATCAATCTTGTTTTTGCCAAAAATTGTTTTCAAAGGCTAATGGTCTGTTAAAACCGTGAACTTTATTCGATAAATAATGGCTACCGCCTGTCATTGCTTTTGCACGTAGTTTTGTTCAGCAGGAGATAAGGTACACATATAAAATTGGTTTGACCTCATCTTCTTCAACTTGACCCAATGCAGAACCCAGATGATATGGACTTGCGTCTGCTGCTACAATTAGTTTTTTTCAAGGATTAAATCTTGTTAGAGTATCACCTTTCTTTTTATAGAAATAAACATTCCCAGTTAATAGCAGGACAGGTTTTCTCATTATGATGTCGACCACACCTCGGACACTGTCGATCTTTAGATATTTGAGTACTTTTCCCAAAGGTTGACTTGTTGGGCTTACTGACAACTTTCATAAGACTCAGTTGTAAAACGTTGACTTCCGCCTGCGTCAATCCCATATTGAATGCAATACTGCTAGCTTTTTCCAAATTACACACTGTTTCGGACAGTAACTTATTTTGCATTACACAAATAAAATTAGAACGCTACAAATTTACATGACTTCGAGCGACAATATACTCAGAAACAGACATATTACCTTGAGGGGTTTTATAAAATTAAAATCGTTCTGCTCGAATTAGCAGTTTTGGCATTAAGTGACCTTTTCTAGGACATCGTAAGACTGGCTACCTACATCCTCTGGTGCTACTAATTTTTTTAGAACTTCATAAGCTTCGCTGCCTATAAATATTAGTAACATTGCTACTTTCTTTTCAGTGACATTATTTATTACAAGTAACTGTTCCAGTTTATAAAAGCAATTTTAAATTTCTTCCTTATTCGCAGTTAGCGTTGGATTTGCAATGGTACATTGTTTAGACGATGATCACTCACACAGCGAGTGCCTCGATTCTCTGTCTAGGCACACCCGAACATTACCTATGCTCCGCCTACGCCACGAAAAGCACAGAAATTTTCAATGAGTAATTAGTTTTCGGACCACTGCTTGATTCACCTTTATCCTCGTCGTCAAAATTATGCTATGTATCTATGTAATGTGAAATAATCCCTTAACTTTATTTAGGAACTCACAACGACTATTTCAAATAAGACAACCTCCTCCTCCTGTCCGTGAGATGCCCACTGTCAATCTCACGCTACATCCCTTACTTATTTTCCTTAATACTATCAATACTGATATATTACACATTAGTACCTTCTTAACAAATAAACTTATTTACTTTTCCAGCACATGGTAGTTTCTTACCTTTCCAGACGTTCAATATAGTTATAAATTTATTACATTTACAACTACACAACGCAAGACCTAAATAAAGTTAGACTCATGTATCGACGATCAGCGGTCGTCGCTAATATTAACTTCACACATTCAGCAGTTTGATATGTACCTGCCTATTACGACGGATCCAGCCCTGACAAAACGCCCGGAATACCAGCTCTATTTAGCAGTTATTATGCCGTTAATATTGCAACATAAACAAGGAAACCATATATCAAACCGATGTATCCATTCGTCAGTAGATTTACATAATAGCCGAGACCCTTTGTGGAGGTAAAAATGAATTTTATGATGTACCTTAACAATGAGGAGTTCTTCTACTTTATTAGGATTTATTGAGAAAAATGTTGCTTTTCGTTAGTCTTTATTGTTACACTATTTGGTGTTACTATTTAATTAAGAATTAAGTACGTTATCTCAACGGAATTATGATATCTAAGCTCAATGTTTATATAGTTTATCTAGAGTTTGATATAGTTTATCCTGAATATTTTGCTATCTTCTAAGCTACCTTACGGAAAAAATATGAATCGCTGATATTGGAAATAGCGTCTAGTTACTAACTTTAAGTAAGAGATACTTTTTAGAAATGGGGATTTGTATTTTACTATTGGTAACTTTGGATTAAAACCCTTATAGTTAGGTATTTTTTTACTAATGTTTCAGAAAAGATTTTTTACTTACTCAAAAATGTCAAGTTGAAATCAGTAAGCAAAAATAAATTACTAAAAAATATAATTTTCATTAATGAACCATGATGAAAATATGAAAGATCCGCTTCAAACAGCCAAGGAATTAAAGAGCTTTTTGATCTCTCGGAAAAAATTGGATTTTTTGTATTAATTTTATTGTTGCGATAAGGCTACTAGTACATCGTTTCGCCGTAGGGCCAATTCGCCGTCGATCGGATTCGCTGCTATTAGAAATTAAATGCTAATAATAAATAAATTAGAGCTTAAAAATAAATATATACTAATTTTGTTCGTCTAGAATAATTAACGATCAGCTCTAATAAACTCCTTAATCCCTGTTAGTAGTGGTAAAGCACATAACTGATGTTGGGGAGTCAAAAAATAAAAGATAAAACGTCTATATTTTCTTTAATTGTATAATCATTCAATATTTCTATTAATAATACATTTTCTGTGGATAATATTCCTAAATTCAATGGTTCATGTCTTTTTAATACGCGTAAGTGTAGTTATAGTACTTTTATTAGTTAGGGTTGTAGTAGGTCTATACTAAGCACTAATTTTAAAAGTTTTGTGGTTTTCTAAAGAAGATCTAATTCATTGTCCGCAAAATATCTTAAAATACAGTCAGGCAATAAAGGCTTTTTTCTGCATACAGAATATAGTAACGATCCACAATTTGTTTGGAATTCCAGGATTTATGCCCATTGTAAATATTGATATTTTTTCCAATGTTTTACATGCAGAGCTTTTACTGCTCCTCAAATGGGTTAAAGATAATTATGTAGGACAACAATTATTTGTTCGATTCTGTTCATTCAATGCTCTTTGGTAAAGGCTTTGCATTTCACAACAAAAAGGTGGCGAACATCTGCCGTCTCCCTATCTGTAAATGATTAACAAAAATATAATATACCTTTGGGAATTATAAACAGTTGTGTCTTCTTGTTCATATGTCCTACTCGAGGCCTCCACCAAAAATAGTGACTGAACTTAGGATTAAATTAAGAGTTGCACACTCAAACAATAACATCAGGTATGAGAAATATAATAATTTTTCATGTAATTTGTTAAGCCCTTCGTTATATAGGGACAACCAGATAAGGTAACATAATTGTAATAAAACCTATCAAAATTATAATAAAAACACTTATGTTATCTAGGTTGCATTATCTTTATTTTTCTTGATCCTGACAATGTAACTAGTAAATACATCTCCAAACTTTCAGTAATTTTACAGTAAACTTTATAATATGTCATAACAGTAGTAAAGGTGATGTCGATTACTTAGAACATCAACCCTGTTGTAGGGGTTGATAGATAAACGTTTGGTTGGTACAGCAACGACTGCAATTATTGGGCACAGCGGCAAGATTTTACACGGTTTCTGTACGGTCTTACACGCCGTCTTCTTATTCTCTTTTCACTAGATTTCAGTTTTAACGATATATAGGATATTTACTGTCAACAACATTTTGAAGATTTGTATACTTTGTATATTACCATGGTGCTTTCTTTAGTGATAAGATTCAAATCATCATCTTAAAAAAAATAATATAAAAATCGAAGAATTCTTCGTACAGCAACGTCGCAACATGCAGCAGCCCAGAAGAAGCTCCTTACAACTGAGAGCGAAACGTCGGCATTCTCACGCAATTACGACGCGGTTTCAACCCGGAAATCCAAATTCTTTAAAATATAAAAATCATGTTTATTAATTTCTGCGAAAGGATAATCTAGTTAAATTACCAAAAAATTGCAAAAAAAGAATTTAATGTTCCGAACATTTTAATCAGAAACTCTTTATCTTTCTTAGGGAAAGGGATTATGATCCTTGAAGTAAATGTAGTAAGGATGTCAAAACTAATCATGGAACTGTAGCTTATAATTATTGTTCGGCATTGCTATAGGGATGATGCAATTTTTAGCAGAATCGCATTGGGCGTGAATTACAGTAGCAATAGTAACAGCTATCAGTTGCGTGTGAGGCATCGAAATGTGCGCACTTACCAACATAGCATATCAGTCAACCTTGAGCTAATTCATTTTCTATAATAACAATAATATTCGAATGGTTAGAAATCCAAATTAGTTTTACTTACAATGGAGATTATTTGAAACAGTAAATCCCATTTTCGATTAGTCATTAGAAGAAAAAAAGTGCAAAAAACTTTAAAACATATTAAAATCACTGTAAAATAACATTTCCTCGAGAGCGAAATATTGAGTTACTGAATAAAAGAGACTAATTTTATTTTCAAATCACCACAGTCCAATTATGTATATATTAATTAACTAATTACCTACAATTAAGTATTTACTTTCTAATGTTGTATGGTCGTAGTACTTCTTTACCAATAATAATAATAATAATAAAAATTTATTTATTGCCCGGCAGAAAAACCATTTATAGGACAATATTTACAATAAAGAAAATGCAGAAACTGAACAACACAAAGAGATAAGACACATATCCAAGTAATCCTAGTTAAACAAAAAAAAACAAATACTCTATTTAAACTAAAAAAAAAAAAGAATTTTACATACTTACTTGCATTTTTAGTTGTATGCACCAATGGCGACTTAAAAGAAAGTTAGTAAGGCGCATACCAGATCAGCGGACTGTAAAGTTGACTTGCGATAAGAAACTGGGAGAATCTATTTTATAGTTCACTAGTTTGATAAGAAATTTTCAACTAGCCAGTTTTCTACGATAGATTAGCGATTGCATGTTATGCGTTTTTAAGAGGAGATCCACACCAGTCAATAAGAAGGAGATGTATTTTAGAAACCTCTTTTACACTTTTTCTAACGCTAGTTGTAGATATGCGTTATATCAAACAAAAAAAGCGTATTCGAGTTTTGTTTGGACCAGGGAAGAATATAATTTTCAGAACAGCACGGCTAGTGAAATGTAATGACAAAACTAAAAACACTAGGCGCAGATTTGCAAACTGTAGCTATGCAGTTGTACAGATTTCAAGCGTGAATCAAAATGAACGTCACAGTTTTTGAAACTTTCCATTCTTGGCATGTTATTACTATTAACGAATATATATTATATAACTGCTCTGTTTGTTAATACTGAGTTTAATTCTGTCGCTTGTGCATCATTCATCGTCAACGGAAAGATTTCTTTGTAGCCCAAGGCAATAGAGAGAGATGAAACAGCAGAGAAAAGTTTTAAATCTTCTTCATATGCCAGCACATGAGAATCAACCAGCGAGAATAGATCGGTTATAAAGTTTAGTTGAAAATTCTTACATATTTTGGAATTTTTAGCGTTTACACCAGCTTCTTATTTTGCTTTTGTTTGTTTTAGAATATTAGCTTTGGGTTTAAGTTTAACCATATATTCATCGAAAATTTTTCTTTACATAACTTTTTCGAAACTTTTATTATTTTTTATTTCATTCGCAAAATAAAATATAAGGACATTTGAAGATCCGTTGAAACTAGAAATCTTCGCAATATTTAATAGAAATCGTATCTTAGATATATTATAACATTACATAAAAATTAAATTTGAGGCTCAGATGATGACTTATATAACAATTTATTTCCGACCCATGCCTATGCATCAACTACCAGTTGAGACGTTGGGAAAAACTTTTCCCTGTTTAACAATATCGTAATCTCAAAAAGGATCCACTTCATACTAAAAAATTCAAATTGTATTAATCTAGCAGCAGTTGATTTCATACGCTTCACCACAGAGATCGAATCAGACGGTTGCTTTCCTCTCCTAGAGCCCTCCTAGAGGGCTCCTGAAGCCCTTTCCATAGCAACTCCCATCCTCTAATCCTAATTTCCGCAAGTAATCGTATCTAACCTATATTCAAGGTGTCAGCGAGATCTTCTTCAGGAACGACATACGGACCATTTTCACGACCAATTTCAAACCCGTATACTACTTTTCCATCAAAGACTGCAATCAGCTGGAAACCCCAGATGTTTGCGGTTGGGTACATACATTGGTGAAACAAAACGCTGGTAGAGCATAGACTGGAAACTGTCCACCAGATTCAATTTAACTCTACTCGGATCTTGTCTCGCAATCCTTACCACTATAGTAGAAAAATGAGTGACATTCCAATCATGCCTGGAAATACCACCTGATTAAACCTCCTAGCAACCGCTACAGTTCATTGACTCGTAACAAGTGTTACGAGTGTAACTCCCTCGCAACGAATAGTCTTCAGTCAATGTGCGGTAATAGCCCTGCAGATGTCTTAAGTAAGAGTGAGGACGAAACGTTGGCATAAGTTATGATAACGACGTGGTTTTAACCCGGAAACCAAGAGTAGGGGAGAGGTGGCATGAAAGAGACATTTGTGTTTAGTAAATAAACGAGATAACAATTTAAGCAGTTACGAATAGAATTGGAAACCTCAGTTATGTAACTATTGAAATAAAATATAATAATATACTTATTTTTGTTCCTAGTTGTGTATTTTCTCAGATTTAAAGTGTGGGACAGATAATTTATGAAACGGATAGTGAGTAATAATAAGGAACTACGTCACAGTACACGTACTAAGTAAGGTACGGTAAAAAATCTTTCCGGTTTTCCTGAAGCCAGACGTCTCCTTGCTCGTTAAAAGCAGCATAGAGAGCGTGTTTCGCAAATTAAGCCACATTATAAATCGTTACAATTTACGGGGTTTAACGTCAGCCAGTCATTCATGCTAGTTTTATATCGAGCTTTGAAAGGTCCAAGGATGGTCACATCAAGGGTTTGTAGGCGATGACTTCGGTCAGGTGAAGAGGTAAGTGTCAATGTTGTTCTCTGGCATAAAGTACCTCAATACCACAATGATCCTTGTTCCAAATGAACATAATTTTATATCCTTTAGTATGCAAACGGAATACTGAAGAAATGATATTGAATATAATCGTATGTTTACTACTGGAATATTTAAAATCCTTAATTGCAACCAAAACAGCTTGACAGTAAAAAAAAATGTTGCAGTTACTATATTGGAATTTTCAGCAACTTCCAATGCTTTCCAAATTGCAAATGCTTCCGCAGTAAACGTAGCTGCAAAAAGGCTCAATTTATATGATTCCTGAATATCTAAATCGGAAACATAAAACGCATATCCCACTGCATCTTCAGTTTTGGATCCATCAGTATATATCTGCGCAGAATTAATATTACCCAACAAGGACTTCATCTAATTTTCACAGTAACACATCGGTAGAGATTCGGGGAATTTGACAATTGGTGTAACGCCAGAAGCAGAGTAGCCTACAATAGGTGGTGAGTTGTAAACAGATACTAAATTGCGAAAACGCGCTGTGCGGTTGCTAAAGGTGGGGAATTTTTATGGGTCCAGTAGAAGTAAGATCCGCAATTGCAATATTGTATACGGAATTGAGAAGCTCCTTATTTGGCATAAATACCTGCTTTAAAACAAATTTCTTAGCAAGGTGCGAGCGGTGTATTTCCAAGGATGGTCCTTGGCCTTCTGACAATACAGTAGGACACGAAGAAGAGTACATCAGGCCAACCGAGATTCGTAAGGTCTTATATTGGCAACGGTCTATTTTCAGTAAGTAGCTATCACTCGCAGAATCCTTTTAGGTGGTATTTTTAAACTGCAAAGATGAAAAATTATTTTTGTAAAACTTACGTCGACGAAAATTACGTCATGAAAAAGACGTCCCTTTCATAAACATTTGCTTTGTCCCTTTCATAAATATCACACATATATTAAAAATATAACCCCTAAAGCTCTACAATTTTATGTAAAAGATATCTGGCCATTCTCCTGTAATTGAATGAATGATTATGTATAATGACAAACATTTCAGTGAACTATTTGTAACATTTCACAAAACGTTTGGAAAGAATTACGCAAAATTTACTTTGGAGCACGAGTAAGCGCAACACTGTTATCTTAGAATTGACAGTAACTTGGAGTTTGCTGCAAATGAGTGCGCATCAGTGTTGCCACGCAACAAAAATACTTTTGATTTGGGGAGAGTTGTAATTAGCCTGTAATTTAAATTGTGCCATTTATGCCACCTCTCCCTTACGGCAAGAATCACTAATTTTAACTGATTGATAAGCATTAGTATTTTTAAGTGTAGGGGGTCGCTTCTATTCATCTCCATCGTAATACCGAATACTTCTTATAATTCTAGTTCGGTCCTGCATTAATCCATTGAAGGATGTCTCGTAATAAAAAATGATAACCTTATGCTTTATAATTAACAACACAATATAAATTTCTAGTCTTATATAATTGAAAAACTAAACGTTCAATAATCTGTATCTCTATAACAATAGCTACAGACAATATGCTATTCATTTTTGATTAGTCAAGCTTAAAAATGATTACAATTATCCAGACATGATGAAGTTACACGAGAAGAAATAAACTAGTTACAGAGAACGGAATATCGGACGGTTAAGTGATAACGGGATCGCAAGAGGTAAGTTTTAATTCGTTCATCAATGTGTTATTTACGACTAGCACACGTATAGTAATTAACCCGAACGAAATTACTATTTTGGTTGTCGTAAATCTATTGACTGGCGCAAAGCTCTTTAAGAAGTCCGCACCTGGAGAGCCGCAGAAGAAGGTGGTGGAAACCAGAATGTGAAAAGAAAACCGGTCAGCGCACCGCCAAAGTCAGTAGATTGGCGAACTCGTGGCTGGCGTGACACATTCACGAATAGAGAGAGAGAGCGAACGAGGAGCAAGCGAGTGTGTGTGCGCGAAGTGTGTTTCGCGTGCAGACCACAGCATGCGGCTGCACCAGCATCTTATGCTGGCAGCTGTATTAGTGATGTTACTTTTATTTACGCGGTGGCCCCATGTAGGGGCACTATTACTACCCACTCAGAAATCGCATCATGAAACGACTTTCTGTCCTATATTAGAGGATTATTGCCGATGCACCGCCAATCAGCAGGAGTTCGTTTGCAAAGCGGCCGGTTTCACAGCTATACCCGAAGAACTGCCCGATTTCGTCTTTAAACTGTGAGTGTTTCACACTTAATCCATTTATAAGACGTACGGACCGGACAGGAGCCGCGATTAGGGAAATGATGTTTCGACAGAAATTGTTTTTTTAACAGCTGTAACTTTGCTGAGTAGAAAACACATACCGTGTGTCATGATGTATTCTCGAGACTATATGTTCGCTGTATGCGTTATATAGGCTCGTGTTATGCAATCTTTGTTTTTTACAAATAAATTAGTTTGGAGAAGAGTAAAGAACTCCATAGATCATATATATTATTCCAATTTCTTTTGCGATATAGTTCCGAACTAATATACTAGAGGAAACCCCAAAGAACGATGTCACAAAACATTTTATTTATATGCCGCTTACCTAATCTAATATTGTAATGTGAACTACAAGTTTTACCTGTATTTTTCAAATTAATTTTTTAGTGCATCAAGCAAAGAATCCCTACTTAAAGTTTCTTTTTTTTTTTAAGAACTTGAGACTTTGCACCTACAACAGACATTTCTATTATTATAGAACGAACTTATAGCATTCTATAATATCTTTATTTGGTGTATAGTTGCATTGAAAAGTAGACAAGTCTTTAAAGTTGTTTACGTCTTTATCTTCAAGCTGAAAATCCATGTAATAACATTGTTTGAATTTTATTACATTAACAGTTCGATGATAAGAATATTATCAAACTTTTTTGACTAAGTTTATTAAAAAAATTAACTAGTTCATTACACAGTTTCTGTTTGTAACGATAATTCCAGATGTATTGAAAGAAATGTGTAAATTAGCGAACTACCACAGTAATATCTTGTAGTTATTTAACAAACCAAAAATAAATTGAAGCTAACGAAATTAAATAACTTACTTTTTTCATTTACTTAATTAATTTTTGGTCCACCTCAAGAAGAGGGTGTGAGTTTTTTTGCATGAAAAAGCAATATTCATAATTATCCATCCCACCGTCAAAAACTTTTCATTCAATTTATGAATTGTTAATTTCTGCAGAAATAATTACTGTTTTTCTTAATTTTGAAATAGATCATATACATACAAGCAGTAACTTATGCAGGAAACTCTTTCGTATATTCTAATTTACAGAATCAATCGGTGCAGTTACACGGGTAGTTTCCCTACTTCTTATGTTATTTTAATCGATTTATAAGTCAATATCATGAGAGAAACGATATTTTCTCATACCCAATGAGTTATTTCAGTTACCAAAGATGTTCTTATAACTTTCAATGTACTTTATATCTGATATACATATGAATGTGCTAACTTCAGTTTTGGAGATGCGCTACGTATATTTTTTATCGGAAATAAGTTTATAAGGAATTCTAAGGAGTTCGCATTCCCTTCACAAGGTTAGAAGTGTCTAAATTGTCAGCAGGTTGCATCGGGCGAAAATTATTTAATAAGTTACCTTTAAGGTTCGTTAATTGCAGGAATTTAAATCACTTCACGAGGCAGTTGATACTACATATAATTGGTAAATTGTTATATAATTTAAGTAAATATCTGAATTATCAACTTATAAAAATTAGATTAACTAAAGCTAAAATTTGCATTGACAGCATAATATTTATTATGTACTTTGTAAGTCTGGCTTTTGATTAGATGCTTGTACACCAGAGAAATTGTTACCTTATTTCTAAGCTGATTTTGTTACAATGTACCAAGAATGAGACAAAAATTCCCCAAATGTTTATAATTTGGTGTAGCAATACAAAGAATTGATGCAATTAGAAATGTCTTTGTGGCGGGAATTCGAACTTGAATATAAAGAATTTGTAATTATAATTTATATGCTAAATAGTCAATGCATTATGAGTAAACTGTACATTAACACCACGCCCCATAAGTTAATTAATTAATATTTGTGGATCTGCGTGAAATCCCAAAACGCCTGTTCCCAATAAATTAATTTGCTAATTATACATTTAATTCAACGCGTATGGATACGATAAGCATCTGTAGAAGACTCTAGTATAACCGCCATTGTTTATTCTAAAGCGGTAAAATTTCGAGCAGGCACTATTTGATCGTGTGTTAAAAACAATAAATAATATATTTACAACATTTAATAAACGATAAAATTTATAACAAAGTATTTATACACACAAGAAGTTGGGCGTTATATGAAATTTTAAATTTTATATTGCTTAAAACAACACATAAGTATCGGCACCCTCCGCACCACACAAGTTTAATTTATTATATAGTAATATAATAAAATAAATAGTCCGTTATTATATTACTATATAATAAATTAAACTTGTGTGGTGCGGAGGGTGCCGATACTTATGTGTTGTTTATCATACTACGCCACAGTCCTTGCTATCATTATTTATATTGCTTACTTGAAATATAAATTTTTGTAAAAGGCGTTAAATGATTACATCCGGTATAATTATGGTATACTGACATATTTGTTTCGTTTCATTCTTGTTTTGTTGCGGAAATTGTTCCAAATATATTTATCAAAAAGAAGAGTTTATATTAATTATATGGTACTCAATAATTTCCGTCATTAAAATATTTTTTCATTTTCATGCTTTCATACATACGTTCTTATTTTTGTTAAGAATACGATAAATAGCACATAATTGCCGTTTTCGTTTCAATACTTAACATTAACGTTTTACATAGAAATTTCTCGTTTTAGAAAAGAGGTAATTTTTCCTTGTTAATGGAAATTTTTCCACATATACCGGTTTTCCAGAAAACTCCAATAATATTAAGGAATTAAATGAATATTTTTAATTTAAATGGATTTATTTTCTTGTAAACCCAAAGGGATTGTTTTAAAAATAACGGAATGAAGTGAACTTGTTTTAAAAGATACGACAATTAAATCTCTATTAGTTATAATTCATTTTTTAGATGTTTTTAATTTGAGTAGGTTTTGGAAACTAGCTTTTCGATTGCGTTGGTAGTTCGTCTTATAGAGAATCCCGCCCTATATTAAAACAAGTGCGATTTTGTAATTGCACTCTTAATATCCGTATTTACTCCAGGTTTACTGGATCTTAATCTTCAATAATCTTTCTGCATATTTACACTTCCTCATTAGTCCCAAATTAGCAACAGCTTTGGAGCTTACCTATCATAAGCGATTAATAATGTATTAGTTTTTTGAAACCAACCAGAAATAAGAATCACCACCTTCCTTATCAAAAATCATAAATCGTGATTTGTTGTTTTAACAGGAATGACTGTACGACAACTAAGTTTTTCAATATAAATTGACAATATCATTCAAGATAAAGAAATAATTACTCAGTTGTTAATTAGAGACAAGTGTCCTAGAATATTGGTTATTTTGAGATATTGAAGATGTTCGAAGTAGTGAATAAGAAATTGCATTCAACTTCACTAAATCAACGTATCTCTTGGTTCCAATAAATGGATCAAACACCTTGAGAGGTGTGGCGAAAATCTATGATGTTACTACTTCTTGTATACCCAACATTTATAATTTTTTAAGCTGTTGGAATTACACTGCACAACTATGACGAATGAATTGCTTTGTGATAACGTAATCTAAATTTACCTGCTGACATTAACAATTACCTGTGTAACGCACGAAAGTGTTACATCGGACATCTATTGGCAGTTTATGCAGTAATTATGAATGCAAATTCATAAATAAACGCAGAAAATAATTCATAGTTTGATGAGTGTATATGGTAGTTTCGTATTGCGCAGCGCTATCTGAACGCTACCTTACTTTCAAAATAAAAGTACAGGTTGGATGTGAAATTAACAAACTAGCGAGATGAAGATTAAAAAGTTTTTGGCTGAATATTTTTGTGACACCTTATCAATTTTATCCATTACCGCTGACCAGGCTAATTTTTTCCGTTTGCGGGCATGTTTGATGTACCAACGATAAAAGGGATTCAATGCTTTGGCCAATAGATGGTAATATCTACTCGTAACAACAATATACAGTGTACTATCTTATTGTGTACCATATTATTCTACATTTTCAGATTTGAACAATAAAGCAGGTTGAATATGTAGATATTTTTGTAGCCAACGTTTTCGCCTAAGATTCGTCCAAGCTATGTAATGCATTGCAAAACGTGGATTTCCAGAGAGTACAAAAAAAGCTGAAATGTATAATTTTTGGTGCGAAATTTTAGGAGGACAAGGAGGTGTATCTTTTTTTATTATAAAAGATTATGAGTAGCCCAGATTGCTTTGGCCGTGTATTAAAATTTTGAAAATTACCGAACGTTAAAATAATTTTAGGTTTGGTAGGAATTGTGTTAGAAAAATGTTTATAATCGAGAAGTTGTAAGGGCAGTATAATTAATTTTTGTTTTAAAAAATTTGTACTGTGAATTTGAAATAAAATAATCGCACAATTAATTAATTAGTGTTAATTTTGTCGATTTTCCGGGGAGACCAATTACTCGTTTTATTCATTTGTTATACAACACATTTTTACTTTAATGTTTTTATTCTTAGGAGCAAGGGTGATATAATGTTAATAAATTTTTGCTAGAATTGACTTGACGATTCTGACGTTGCGACAATTAAGTAATACCGTATTTTGTGAAAGATTCAAATTTTAAATTTATTTTAATATTGTATATATTTGGCATTTTATCTGTTACAAAAACAATAAAAAATATAATTTACATTCATTTTTATGAACCTATATAACTGTGGACTAATTCGTGGTAGACCTAATAATAGGTTAATATTTTGGCATTCTTATTACACGCGTTATTATATCGGGTCAGATGAACCGTAAAAAAAATTAACTACAATTATTGTACATGTTTGGCGACGCCAAAACGGAGCAAGAGAAATGTACCAGAAAACAAATAAAGTTGTATTTTTATGCGGACATCCACACTAACACGCGGATTATTTAAATGAGTCTCAATTAATTTTCTAAATGTGACACTAAATATGTTAATTTTATACATCAACAATAAAATCCTTGTAATTGTCTCAGTTTTACAGGTCGATAATACAACTTAAGTAGCGTGAATTATTATGTAAACAGATGGGTTTTAACGTTTGAGACATCCCGTGTTAATGTAATGTGTTATCGTGAAGTTAGTAGGGGCGCCCTATTAGGCTTTTTAAAATTGAGCTACAAATTTATAACGTTTGGAATGTTAACCCAGCGAGAAACAACATAGTCGTAGTAAATTCCAAATGATTTTCTTTTATTTGAATTATTCCTATTTATCTAACTCCGGGATAGATACTAAGTAGGTAAATTTCTACCAAAATATATGTGCATGTGCAGCATTAAATAAAATTATTATTATCGTGATCGATAATCATGAACTTGGATAGAGAACGCATAATATTTGCAATTCAAATTCGTTTCCCTCTGCCCTTCCATACATTTTCCGCTATTCGATCTGATTCTCTTGAATTTACTTTTATCGCTTAAGAGTATAAACTCCAGTTGCTGCTCAGGCCAATATAAACACAGTGGAATTTAATCCTGTAGTCTATTACTCTCCGAAGTTTGAGTATGTGTGCTCTGACGACGGGCTGGGGCTCCTCGTCAAGTTGATGGCATAATGGATTGAAGAACTTGCAGGAATGTTATGCACGGTTTTATACAGAAAGAAATTTATCGCAGATTTATCATCTTGCAGATTGATTAAATGCGAGCATTAACCAGCGAATAGCATTAGTTAAGAAATATGCAAAGCATAAGGGTTATGTTTATTTAGTTTTCATTTAATATTGAAAAAAATGTTCTTAACTTGAGATCTTTGAGATTAGAGGTCATGTAATAAGAAAACAATCCTTTTCTTTAATCTTCGTTCAATAGGCCACGTATCTATGTTTCGTCATACATTTTGTCGACTTTCTCAAGCAGTCTATTACTGGATGCTAACATTTTTAAGTTTTACAAATGTGTATGTAAAACAAAATCAAATTTTTATTTTTATTTTTTTTTGTTTGAATTTGATCTTGCTTGTATCTAAACTATTCTATATTTAGTATTATTGTTACCTGTTATTGTTTTTTGCTATCACTTCATTAATCGCCACCATTGTCCTTATTTCCAGACATTTTTCAGTCTTTATCCTTTAGCCACGTTAAAACAATCAGACGGATGCAAACAAGTATGTAAATATAGGCCAACTATTTATTAGACTGGACATTACATTTCTCCTTGTTTCTTTTCCTTCATAGGCGGCAATAAGAAACCCGCGTATGCCTTAACCATATTTCAATAGCTTTCAGTTTTAACAATCTTTAATTTGTTTATAATTTGGCTGATTAACATTCAGAAACGAGTTACTTAGAAGAAACACTATGTTTCTTAATCTGTCACTAAACTATACATGGGAGCCTTTACATATTCAGTATATAGTAGGCAATTGGGATATTTGAGTTGTTATACATCTTGCTTAAGATGTTAACATCTTCCCTATGATTGATTGCGTTTTTGTTTTTTTTAATGTTGAGTATTTTTTTTATAATTCTTTTGTGACTACGCTACGCTAACTTAATATTAATCTAGCGTAGCGACCGTTTTCTCCGAAACGGCTGGAGCAACAAAATCAATTCTTGGTCAACAAATTAGTAACAAGATATACAAATGGTTTGCTGGTGGGCTTATGAAGTGGCTACGCCAGCTTAATAGATATAGATATAGAATAATTTTTTCTTGTTTTATTTTCAATACTGTGGATTCTGTTTTCTATATAATAGTCAATGAATAGGTTTTTGTTTAACATATTAATAATTTAATTTAATTTTGTTTTTCATTTCAGAGAAAGCAAAACATTACACTACTACATTATTAATAATATTCTAAAGTCGCGATTGAGTGAAAGTTTAAGTATCTTTCGGAGCGTGTGTTTTCAAAATACCAGTCAGCTTTAATGCTTTGGTTCTTCCTAGTCAATAAAATATCTAAAAACTAATCCCGTTGTTATTATTTTCATTTTCAATTGTGAACTGTATTTCAGGATGGAATGTGTCGAAGATGTCTAATATTTCTTCTTGTTGTTTAAAAATAAAAATAAAAATTAGATTCCACTTTATTTGTAAAACTTAAAAAATTTTGTGTCCAGTATAGGCAGCCTGACAAATATTAAATGAAGATTAGAGAAAAGGATTATTTTTTTTCTCAAGGCCTCTAAACTCAAGTTAAAAAAAATTTGAAGGTGAAAGAAAAAAAATGTTTTTATTTAAAACAAGTAATTTTAAATACTGTGAAAGAGGATTATAGCATTCTATGTTATTGTACAAGTACTTTTAGGAGACGTTAATATAGCTGTCATTGTTTATTTCTAATTCTGCGCAGATCTTTATTTAATGCTACGTTAATTACTAATCCTGATCAATTCATATTAAAACAATAAATAATACTGTGTCCAGTCTTGGCAACAGTACGAAAATTTACAATATTCAATTAATTACAAAATTGATAACACAGTGCAGGTTAAGTGTTACTAAAGTTTTACACTTTAAATTGTTTGGCTGAAGTAGTATGTTTTGTAAAAAGCGTCTAGGAGCACTTAAGTGATTGCATCCGGTATAATTCCATTAACTAGTGGTCAATAAGCTACCAAAACATTTTTGGTTTTTGTAAGTTACTTATTGTAAAACAGCGAGACGAAAGTATCAACTACTACTAAGGAGCTTCACTTTTGACTGAAGTTGAGTGTTCGATCTTGCCAAAGATAGTAGCTAATTTCTCTGGCATGACCGGGGTACACACTTGACACCTTTACGGCTAGTAAATGAAGTAATAAGTAATTGAAGCATTTAACTTGTAACTCTGTTGGGCTGCCGATAATCCAAAGTAACGGTTAATTTGTTGCGTTACATTATTGGTCTCTTAATAAAGCAAAAACTTGCAAAAATTCTGCAATGAAATAAAAAGATCTATATACTCTTAGTTCATATTCATTCATTCATGGTTATTTTCTAACATGTGGCCCGAGGAAGGTCGCGATTAGCATCTCTGGAAACATATAAAAAACATTTATTTCCAAATTCTTGAATTGGGATAGCGGCAAAAACTAAAGAATTTGGTATAATAGATACATTTGCTTACATTCCATGAAATCAACATACGACTTAAATTTTTGTCCGGTAATTACCGGCTCTGTGTAAAAACTATTTTAGCGTAGAAGACCGGAGTAGTTTCAATTTGTTTGTGTTTATTTTCATTAAATTATTGCCTTGTGTATATGTTTTTTCTAACTCCATTAAGCACATCGCGTCTCTGATGAAATATACCGTAACATTACAGAAAAGGCGAGAGATGCTGAATTGGGAAGGAAAGGCATGTCTGTGTAAAAAATCGACGTTATGTTGGTTAACTTTGGCGTATAGCAATTAGTATGCGATGCTGCTTCTATTGCTCTAAGTTGTTTGGCAAAAAACAGCGAAAAATCAAAAGAAACTACGTCTCGGTAATCTTGTTGCTAAGAGGATCTATTTCTGTTTGTGAGATTATCAAGAGTGGAGGGTTAGGAATGGACACGTTATTTACACAGTAAATGCTATTACGATTACCATAAGCGATTTAGATTCTAACCATGTTGAGCCGTTCACTATACAAACAAAAAGCTTAAACACTCAGAAAATTGTATATTTTGCGGAATTACAGACAGTAATGTTATACAAGATGCTGAATTGGAGATAGCTAAGAAGGTTCCTTAGAAACGCTAGCTTCTGTGGTTCAAAGGCACAGTGAGGGGAGGAGGGTAGAACATAGGATATCACTATATGAGCATCCATTATAATAATAAATTCAGTTGGATATACAAATACGATTCATTTTCAATTCAAAATTCCGATTCTTTTCAAAGACCCAGCCCTAGTCTTTGTTCTTCCCTTTTCATAATCTCTCGATTGATCTGTAAAATACCAACTTTTCTTAAGGATAGTCAAGCTGCTTCAAACATTTTGTCGTTCCCTCGTACTTGATTCGCCCGCTGTATATTTAAATACTAATAAAAAAATTATTAAATTTGCATTTATCGCTCTGTGTTATTGTATGTATATTATGCGTGTGGTAGTGAGCAAACAGTAAATGACATTTACATTTACATTAAGTAGATGGAGTTGCACGTAGGATGTAACGCGAAACGAATTTGGAATGTGGATATCCAAAATTACATATTGCGAACATTTGTCCGAGATAATTTCTTAAATAAATTATTCTTAATATCGCCCGTTCTATGTTAACAGTAGTGAAATATGTGCATGTATACGATAAAATGTAAGATATGCGGGTATATTGATGCACGCACTAAATTATCCTCTTTATAGACGTGCTCGCCTTCTCCATAATTATGTGTTAGAAATTTTCGTAAGTGGCTGCGTCGACGAAGTCCGATTTCTGCCCGAGGATTTAAATTAACAGTGTCCTAAATTCTGCAATAAACACCGTGTTCGTATTTCGACAAATTTTCCTTCCATTATAGACTATTTTTAAGGATACTTCGTCATAATATTTTATGATTACTTTTATTATTGCAATAGAATTTTGAAACAAAACTCAATATCTGTTTTACATGTTCTAGAAGTTACATCGTTCTAGAAACGACATCTGGAAGGAATTGTATTTAATTAGGTGAAGGTGTAGGAAACATATTGATTCTTAGAATTCTTGAGTTAAAATATTATATCATTAATAATGGAGCACATGCTTAAGGATATATAACGTCTCACTTGAAACAGCTACTGACATTTAAATAATTTAAATTTGGGTAGGTTAGGAGCATTAAGTGACAGGAATGATACAAATTCAATGCAATCGTGCATTCTTTTACTGCCAAATCGAATTAATAGTTGTGACTATAATTTAAGTGTTTAGGCATAGTAGCAGAAAAGTGTACATACACATCCGCATTGTTCCAGTTGTCGCGTAGTGTTTATTACAAGAGGCAGAGGTTATTTAGGTTTAAATTTAACAGAGCTACTAAATTAAAGCGTGACAAATAATCAAACAAAAGATTTAAACTATTTTCAAAGTTCACTAAGTTAAAAAAACTAAATTTTGTGGTTAGGAGAAAATCAATATTTTTGACATGTGAGAACATAATCATATTAATTGTTTTACATAAGTAGCTATTTCCTTTGTTTTCCATTCGGTATCGGATACAAGTTTTATTTTATATCTTTAAAATATCGAGTAAGCACCGGAAACTAATAATTCATTACATGAAAAACGACTGATAATAATACTTAATTACATATTTAAAAGAATCATATGCGAGGAATAATGTAATAAACAATAAAAAGGAATCATTCAAATTGTGTAACGAAACAAGAATAAATGTAATTCTTAGTGCTTCCTTTTACAAAACGAATGCGAGGGTAGTCTGAAAAGTTTCCAGCCTAATACAGAAGCAAGTATTTTTTTGTTAAATTCTTTTCCTAATGATGCTCCCATCTCTTTAATCTGTCCAAATAGTAGTTGGGCGCTGTTTACGCTCATCCGATAAAAATCTTTGTCCTCCGCAGGAAACATTGAGCTTAGGAAACGGAAAAAAGTCGCAGGTGGCCAGATCTGGTGAAGAGAGTGGGCAGTCTAAAAATTCAATCTCCAATTCGTGAAATTGTGGATGGGAAACGTAGATAGTACACTAGAGACATGAATCACCAATAAATGTCGTAAAGATGAAATACATGTGAATGATAACAGGATGATGAAGTTAACAAATGAAGAATTTAGAGAGACATTAAAATAAATTTTACACCCAATAATAAAAGGAGCAGACAGTTGAATTGCTTTAAACATATAATGAAGATAAGGCAGGAACAGGTAGAAAGAAAACAAGAGGAAAACCAGGAAAGATGATAGGAAAGAATAGAAGAAATGGGAAAGAGGAGAATTTTTCGTTGTAGTTTTTTTTTTCTATAAACATATTTACCAACTGTTGAACATTGAACGGTGTATTAAGTTTATTATGAATACCATTAAAGCAAAGAACTCACCAGTCCTATATACAAGAGCAAGTTTCTTCAAAGAATTTAATCACGTAAAACCTGCTCTGTAAAATTATGTAAAAAATTTGGGTTATTGCACTTCAAAAATTGGAAAAGGCGTTGTATACGAAGTTACGAACTTAATATTTTAACATTTACACATACTGGAAAGGTTCATGGTTGCTATTGTTTTTTTCTAAATACCTCTTTAACCGTTCTTTCGATTGCAATATTTTATCAGAATGATTATGAGTACCACAATGCACGAATTTCTGGTGCTATGACGAAAGCTTCAATGCCCCGAAAGCAAGTAAAAGCAGGCTTGCAATTTTTTATATTAAGCTCTAAGCTATTTTATCTGTCTAATAGAAAGAATGTTATCTAGCTGGCTAATTAGAAGTTCAGGAATCCCAATACATGGAGAATTGATATCTATGCAGTTGTTCAGAAACATAACGCGGCACTTCGCAAAGCTGAATAACGAACTATTTAGTTCAGATTCTACTGTCACTAATGAGTAAACATTCTAAAGAGGTTAATTAATTGGGAATAATATCAATATGCATTGCATGGGTATGTGTACAATAACAAGGTAACCAAACAATTATTACTCCGATAATTTGCTATCACGTCCATTTTTGGTAATCTAAAGACGCAATGATCCCATTTATTCTAATTACTGTTGCCAGGTATGCGTAATAAAGTGGCCGTCCCTTTCATTATACTGAAGTAGTAAAAAGTAAATCTTGTCTGAATTGATTAAAGTAACCTCTTACTTTAATCAATTCAGACAAGATTTACTTTTTACTACTTCAGTAATTGGTATTCATTACCAGTTCCTCAACTGGTAATGAATACTACAGTAATTAGTTCCTTTTAAATTGAAAGCTAATTTCTTCATTTACACTAGAACGGATATGCGAAATTACGTATTGACATTTCAAGACAATTATTTTGTTCCAGTTAAGCATACGGCTTTTGTAGATAGATATCTATCTTAATTGGTGATCGCAGTCTTGAATTACAACGAAACGAAACTGTTCGATTCTTAAAACTTCTCATTGATCTTGAATGCTTAACTCGTAGCATTCCAATACTTTTACATATTGGTATTTGAACCAGAATCCAAGCTTCTTCTTTTCGCAATAAATAGTCGATCTCTCAAACGATACATGAATCGTTGGAGAGATATTTTGGAAAAGAAGCTATATTCCATTGTAAAATGATTACAATAGGCTTTGGAAAATGAAGGTTTCGTTATAGTTCTAAAATATCAAGTGAATTTTGACGATATGACATAAATCATATCGTCGGTGAATAGCGAAAAATCGTTTTTTCTTGCTTTCTCTGACGTAATTAAATTTAAATAAAATTTATTTCGATTCCGGTAGGATCCGAACCTTTACCTTCGCTTACCGGGTAGGCGCACTATCAATTACTCCACAGATTCGGTAGGAACGAATCTCTTTAAATAGGTACCTAGATCTGTGATGCGTGAAGATTTATTACATCTTGACAGACATATCCTTTAAGTGCCAAGTATGCATTAATTAATTCGTATATTGACTTCTGTTAAATTAAATGTTAAGCCTTGAGGATAAGCTTTTCGTTTAAAAATATACATTGCTGCGACGAAATACGAAATACTAACTTTTGTTTGAATGCTTATATTTTGTCGAATCTTGGTAGTATTATTGTATAGTATGTTCATGTCACGCATTGCTTTATAGAAACTTTTCTCTTAAACATTTCTATTTAACTACACTGGCTGGAATTAAAAGTGCACCACCCCTAAATTATCTCAGTATCACGTTCAAATTTTATAAATGTATTTCTGAAGGTCAACTTAAAAGGTTGTTTATCATATTGCATTTGTCTTGTTTGTTTTCCAACATTTACAAGAGCCAGACGTTCCGCACATGTTTTTAAAGGAACTCCTGCTACAATCCGCTCGTTGCAATCCAAATGTATAAAAATGAGTAAAATGCGTGCATTGTGTTTCAAGTAATCGTGGGCGATACCTCGCAGACAAGATCGTGCACCTTATAAACAATTAATTCTCTTCGAACGTGGCCGGATTATTGCGCTACATGAATGCGGTGTTACTTTCCGGGAAAATTGCGCGTAGACTTAATCGCAATCAAGATAAAGTAGGTAGAAGCAGGTTCAGGCGCACCCAAAAGGATCACCCGTCGAGAAGTTTTTTTGAAGCATTTGGTTGTGCAACACCGTCGGTAACATTTTTAACGTAACAGTGATGGTACGCTGCAAGTCGTAGAACATTACGGACAAATGGCGCGTGTGGGGTTCCGTAGCCCGGCCTGTATTGCGATTACCTTTAACACCGGAGCATAGACGCGTTGGATGAATTATGGAATTGTTTTTTATTTACATGTTTATAAGTAGTATAAGCGCTTTTGATACTAATAAACATTATTTTACAAACATTTTTGGTGGTGCATTTTTGATTGCATTGCGACAATGTTTAAACATCTTTCACTGTGTTCCTATTATATTTTTTCCTGCTTAAAAAACTTAGTGTCCTATGCTATAAACAAATCTATTTTATCTGCTTATTTTTACTATTTTGTTGTTAACTTACGAGAAAACGTATGTTGGAAAATGTTGGCTATTTCAATTACGTGCTGGGATCCTACCAAAAAGGATAAGTTTTACACATCTGTTTTAATAAATACCTTTAGCTAAAAAATTTACGGTGCTTCGTCAAAATTTATTTGCATAGCTTCATATTCAATTTATTACAGAAGGACGAGTTCTAGATCTAGAGAAATGTTTGTAAAGAAAATTATACAAAAAGTCCATTACATTTCGTAAGACTATACAGTATGTTCTATTAAAAAAATACAACAAATGGATCAAACTTGGCAGCAGTATTGATGGCCGTTCTGAAAAAATGCTTCGAGGTATTGGTGAAAACTCAAAGAAATACTGAATCGAATAAAAATTGAATCACCGGCCTAGTGTGTACGGCCGCTAAAGAAACAGGGACATTTCAAACCTCAAATTTTGTTAATTACCTCAAAAACTAAGGTAGGTGAATATAGGGAATACATGGGGTGTTCCAATTAACATATCTAACTTATCTCACATTTAAAAAATTGGGCGACTGGCCTCGTATTCACAAGGAACTCGTATAACTGTCAACGTTATAATAAAGGCAAGTAATGAATTGTAAGATTTTATGATTCATAATTTGACTATGGTCGATACAGATTCCAAACATTTGTGGTAGAAGCACGCTTAAATGTATAATTTTAATTATTCGGCAACTTCTAGTACCTTTACTTTAAATTCTAATCTGAAGATGTGATGCTTTTGAATACGAAACCAGTCGTCCAATTTATTAAGTATAGAATTTTTGCGGGATAGAACCCTTTATTTCATTTCCAAGTCTTCATTCTATTTTAATTCACACAGAGTTAACATTAACTATACCTTACATTTGAAAACTTTTCATCTAAATTGCTTAGGAAAAGAATTATTTTCTGTCTTATTAAATTTAGCACAATGGTACTAATGCCTGCAAAATGTTTAAGTTGTTTCTTCCTTGAATACCCTTCGTACACTTCTTTGTTGTTATTTAAGGATTTAAAGTATATATTTAAGATTAACAAAATCTCCCAGGCAAAACAAGTTAATATCTCACCAAATGCTCAGTCATTAGCTAGTGAAGTAAGGAATTTCCAGTGAATAAACGTTTTAGATTTGCACTAAAGTAGAGAAATGGCGAGTTGTTCCTCTAAAAACATGGTAATTAACATCAGTTTCTCTTAAAAGAACTAAAAAGCGTTCGTATTTTTGTTTTTGTATATGTCTTGCAACTTTTACGCTATTGCCGCAAGATATGGGACCTAAAAATTACTATTGTTCATACACCAAACTAACTACTATCTAGAAGTAATTTTATTATAGCGTTGTTTTACGATTATATTTGATTCAAATGATTAGTTACAGTAAACCGAGATATTTAGACGTAAGTAGTACTGGTAAAACGGAAAAAGTAAGGTCTTAATACCAGTTCTGTATACCGGTTCATTACTGCTGACAATGTTGGCTATCTGTCGGTACATTATTAAATTAATCAAGTTAAAATTCACAGTCTGGTTGTTGATCTACAACTGTATCACTTTACTGAAATCGAATGACAGATCTCGTTTAAATGAGCGAGGGAAGAGAATCATATGCAAATTTATTTCGAATACAATAAATCAAAAAAAAGCCACCTGCAGTTGATATTTATTGTGTTACTGCAGGGTAACATCTCTTTATTCGTCCTCTGACTGAGGTATTGAGATTGACTGTAGCTGGTGGAGATTCTATTCTTCAAGATGAATATCGTTGCATCTTAGGTAAATTTCCAAAACTAATTACTTTGCGTATATTGCGTTGCTAGTGTATCATCTATTAAACAGTAAACGATTTACCCGCAGGGTTATCAACAGGTGGATAATCGGCGCCATAAAAGGGATATAAGCGTACTACATCGCAAGCGTGTAGCTAGCATTTGATTGCTCGGTCGTGATTGTAATTATTTCGCTTATTCCCTTAAAAAAAAACAAATATGTGCCACCTCATAATACGGTTGATAGCTAATTCAACGACCTGTATGATTTTTTATTTTTACGGTGTTATAACATCGATTGTAAATTGCATGTTATTTCGATATTTCTTGTAATGTCTTTTATTGCCGTTATATGTATAGGCTGAGAGAGTACTTGGTAATTTTGGGGTTTATTGAACTTTAGATTAGCTAGCAGAGTTATAACTTATTTGGAAAATGTGTTTCCTAAATAAGTTATAAAAGGATTAGAGGGAACATTTCTGTAACTCTTTTATCAATTACGTGGATTCTCCTTCTATATTCTAACTAATGTTAATAACTATTGATAATTTGTGCATTATTTTTAGTGCAGAAAAGAACATAAATCAATTCTTAGAAACTATAACCAGAATACTGCTGCTAATAAAACTCACAGAAAGGGCAATGCGAGGGGAGAAAACGCTTAGCCAACGGACACGTTTCTGCCTACTCAGCGTCGTTAGCATTGTTCCAAGTATATTCTCCTCACATCGCTATTTTTCTCTTGGCTTATATCACTCTCCTTCGAAATGAGAAGCCACAAAAAGCGGGTATAGTTCCACAACCAATTTTTGAGCAGTTCTTGGACTGCTGAACTACAGAGGGCGCCGCACCTGAGTAGTCTGGGCAACTGCACATTTAAATGATTCCTTAGGCTTACCATGATATGACACACATCAAGAAGTACCTAGGGACAATAACCTAGAAATAATAAATAAAATAATCCTGTTAATACAGCTTTTGCTGTGAATAAATTTACCAATATCACCAATAGCTGTATTAGCTGCATTATTTTCGTTGTTTTTTTTTAATGTAGTTCGATATAGACAAGTTGTGGCAGATACAAGTTTCCACCACAAACGATATAAATTTGTTTTTTTGAATGAAACAGCCTGTATATTCTGCGTTTTTGGGTACGTTTCCTTAATTTATGTGAATCTTCTTCAACGTTTTCCATGCTTATCTAACTTATTTTCTGAGATAATTTGAAATTGTTGCGAAATCCGGTTGTTTCTTTAACGGCCGTTATCTTAATTGCCTTGCCTGCTAGAATCGTGATTAAAATTTTATTCGATTCAGCATTTCTTGGAGCTTTATGCATTATATTCAAAATTTCCTTTATATCAACTTCTGTCTAGAAGATGGCCGTTGAAGTCGTTGCCATATTTGATTCACGCAATTTCAATTATTTTTTAAGCGATATAGCGTGTATTCCATTTAAAAAACGGCAATGTCATATTTCTTCAATTGCTGTGGTATTCAATTCGAAAGGTTTAAAGGAATACTACAATATTAATATTTTAAGCTGTTTGATGTTGTATGCGATATTAACGGAAGTAAGTGTTGGCTTAAATAGTGTAAACGTATTTTATAAATATGATGTTTACTTGATTAGAATGTAATACTCATCTTAGCACAGAAAACCAAAAATTTAAATCTACGAATCTCCAATCGAAGGAAGAAATCAAATGTCACTATTTTCTAACAATAAACTATGCAGTCGATGGGGAATAAATATCCAAAGTATACAATTTGTGTGGGATACTACACCATTTATATGAATGGTAAATTTAAAGACTCTAGTATTTGATCACAATGTATTACTTGAATTTTCTAAACAATTAAAACATTCAGACTACGATTTGATCTTAATTGATGAACTTATTATCACATGAGGTAATGTAAAAAAATATACGACCAATTCAGAATCTCTTCCTTTTTGAAGTCGTCGTGTACATACATGAAATTTGTTTTTTCTCATAAAAGATCCTTTGCCTTGTTTCGCCATTGCATTCGAGTGAGATAGAGACTTCGATGAAGAAAACGAAATGACACTTCACGCAGTTTCATTCCAACATAATCAATGTATACCTTGTATTGTATTATTAGCCTGCATGATCCATCACCTTTTCCGGCGTCTCGAGAATTCTGTTCGTCTTCGACCAAGGAGATATGATGACGCCGCTGGAGTAAACAATTCATTCGTTTTCTGAATCGATTGCAATTCATTGACCTGTACAGACGCCCTATTAGTATCGTCTATAAAAGTAAAGAAACCTAACAATTTTCGTCGAGTTATTAGACTCAGAAAGTTATTGAGCACGATCCATTCCGATTCACCTTTTTAGAGCGAAAGTTGACCCAACTTCCCGGCTTAGTCAGATTACGCTAACCCAAGGAGGTATCTGGGCTCTAATTTTCCTTATGACTGCCGAGGACGTTCTTGAAAAACGAGAGACCCCAAAGATTCCTGTTTTTGATTCCATCCGAGCTCGTAACTTTTAAATCTGGCTTGAAATTCCTCTTCTTGAAATAATTCATTCGTGAATCTGACCAGTATGAGTAGGCTCTGATTGCCTTTAGAACTAGCTGACTGTCACTGAATATAGTTATGGTTGCGCTTCGTATCCCTTATCTCGAGGTTTTTTATGATGCACAAGTTCAGAGCAGAGATGTCTGCTTGAAATATGTTGATGTGTAGTCCTGTAGGCGTTTTAAGGTGGTAGTTAGGCCCACTAATACCTATACCTGTTCCACCACCTTATATTCTTGAGCCGTCCGTGGACCATGCCAGAGTACCTCTTTTGCTTTGAGGCTCGTCGTATGCCGACTTAGTACGGCTTTCAATTATCACTTTATAAGGCTGATCAAAATTGTATTACATATGGATCATGTAATTTACAATATTCATTAGATAATTTATGTTTGGATCTTCAGGGATTCTAAGATGCCCTTTAAGATCCCCAAGCTGCAATCCGTTCATTCTGCTGAGCGTGAGGGCAGATACTAATGTGATAGTATAGTATTAATTCAGATTTCATTTATTATATATTTGTTTATTTTATAGCTTTGTCTATTTTTTTTTTTAATTTTAAAGAACGGGTTTGTTATTTAAAGAGCTAATAGGAAGCTATTAAATACCCGCAGAATAAAAATTAAACAAATTGGTCAATTAAATTATTCATGCTCAATCATCCTAAATTGAAATTATTAACATTGCTTTTGTATTACCCGCAATTGCACAAAAATGTTACGCGGTACGTTTATTAGCAGTTTTCTCGTTACACTAATTTCGCGCTACCCTATGTGAACGTTATTTTCCACCAGTAGCGGCTAGTAGCGATTAAATGGTACTTCAATTACAAAATTTTGATTCCGTTGTGTATTTTCTTTGCATATTGTGTACGTTGTATTACACAACGGACATACACGAGGCAATCCAAGGGTTGTAACTGAACTTGTATTTACGTCACCACCAACCGCTACTGTTTTACACATTAGTTACACCCTGCAATAGATAATTTGAAAACGAGGAACTCATCACAATGTATCCAGAACGTCATAGGTTAAACCATGTTTCTTAAAGCATTGTACAAATGATTTTAATTAACATTTTATCTATTGTTAAAATCAAAATTCTTTTAACACAGATGTAAATTCCAGTGGATCGAAATGCAACCTGCCTATGATTTAAACTTCATTGTTGGAATAATTAATACAACGTTGATTTTTCGTAGTACCGCTTTTTACATTGAACTTTGGTGTTAGTCCTGACAACGATTGTTAAAAAGTTTGAAAATGAGATTCTACCAAAAAAAGAGGATTCTATTGTATTATGAAAAACCGGAGAATACAAATACCGCAGCTTATATATAATTCATCTAGTTCAGAGCAACTTTCTGATTAAAACTGTTACTGAACTTTTTTTTACTCTTTAGAATCGATGTAATTTACAATTACTGTATGAACAACGGGCGACATTATGATAGAGTTCAATGTCATTCATTATTGGGTTTGAATGGAAAAAAAATAGTATAACTATATGTTCACTTGTGATGTTTTTTTTTTAACGCAAAGGCAGACTTCATGGCAACTTCTAACCTAATTTATATTTATGAAGAATATTTTTAATTAGTTTATTTATTCATCACAGGACTTCGTACTTCTAGAATACATTATTTTTTAAATTGCATTGTGTAAACTATAAACAAGTACAAGAATAAGAGAAATTGTCATCTATGTTATTACTTCTTCCTTAACTACTATTTTCTGTTGTCTTTCTTTTTTATTAGTAATCAAGTTTAATTATAATCTATAAACCAATTTGGTGGTTTGAATAGTAAAAATAAATACATGTATAATATAATGCATATATAACGACATGAAGAGGTAAATATCCAGCGATGTTTCTTCCGTTTCCTCGATTAGCACAGTGGGTTAAGATGGTTTTCTGGTTGCTTGCAGCGTTTGATGCTTTTCTTCCGGATAACTTCGTTAACATAAGGAATGATGCGAAGTATTTTAGATAGTAGATAATCGGACTTGCTAGCACAGCCCCGCGCTTTAATATCGTATGCCCAGATCCGTTTGAGCACTGCTTTGGAAATTAGCAGTTTGCTTTCTGTTGAGAGATGAGATTTCCTCCCTATGAGTCGGTAGAATTCTTTGGTTCTTAGATTCAGTTGCGTTGCTTTCTTAGTTATGGTTGCTTCTAATTAAGTTTGCTGTCAAAGTGAAGCCCCAGGCATTTTGACATGGTTACTTTGTGGTCTCTGTGGTCCTAACTTGGTTGATGTTAACTGCATGACAGTTTCTTGTTTTGAGAATGAATGTTACCTGTGATGAGTTTCATTCATTTACTTTGATCTTCCATTTCTCTAACCGGGTCTCAATCAAATTCAGATGCATCTGGAGATTAAAGGATGCTACCTCAAGATCATTATGGGTTCCAAAAATAGCAGTACCGCCTACAAAAGTACCTATAGTTGTCGATAAGTCGCACAATTATCGCTGCAGAGGTTATCTATCTTCAGCGCCACCCACACATCTCATCTTGTGACTTCAGTTTGCCCACCTATTCGAAGTAAAGGTTTCGCTGCTGGTTGAGAGCTCCATTTAAAACTTAATTTATCTCTTCAAATAAAGATCTAAATTGCCAAAATGTTTTAGAGATACTAATGTCTGGATTATGGTATTCATTATGCGGCGACATTATTGTATAGTTGAATGGGTTTGTTGAAATCCAAACTGATGTTGTGGAATTCGATCTTGTGGATTTAGATCTGTATTTATTCTATTTGGAAAAAGCTGTTCGAGCATCTTTGAAATTGTTTATAGTACTTTTATGATTTCTCCAATTTTAAGTGATTTGGAGCAGTAATTACACCTAAGAATTGCGTTAAGTATGTTAAGTAATTTGATTAGACCTTTCTTGGGCAATTCGTTTCATATTTTTGCAAATATTAAGTCCAAGCCCGATGCTTTTTATTAACTATTAGTTATGATCAATCCCAATTCTGTTGATACTCGTTCGCTATAAACATACTTATTTACTTACTTCCTTGTAATTCTGATACCTGCGCTCTGATGGTGGTACACTGAGAAAAGTTGCGTTCGTTGAACGCAAAAGGCAACACATTTTTAGTAGTGTATACAAAGAACGCAACTGGCGTAAATCCATAAAATTATGTTCATATGGGTTGCGTCAAGATTGTTTTATCCTGGAGCAACGCTATATTTAGAGCCACTCTAATGTTCAAATAACTAAAGTTCGCTACTTTCTGTGCGTTTCACTAAATTAGCAGAAATTAAAGAGACTCGTGTTTTGTCGACTATCGGAGAAACCAGTAGGCATTCTCATGAGACAAATAACTAATGTGTAATTTGTCTTAAATATGTACACATTAAATTTGGAAGCTAACCGGGCCGATGTGCATGCAAAAGACTGCTTTCCACTTACCTCTGTAGCCACGAACTATAACATATTTCGTGTTATGTAGCCACGGATAGTCAAACTGCTGCACTGCATTATATTTGTTGGAAATAGAATAATATTATTGATAAATTAGTGTTGGATAAAAACAAAATAGTGTTGCTTCAATACAAAACGCGAACACAAAAAGTAGCTATTGAATCAAATACAACTAAGTGTTAATTTAAACGAATTTTGAGTTAAGTTAACGCAAAAATGGCAACACATTTTTTTGTGTTGAATTAACACATAATTTTTCTCAGTGTATTGTTCTTTTAAGTATAATCTCAAAGAATTTAGATTTATGTGTATTCCTTTCAATTTATACAAATCGTGATTTTAACGCTGTTAGGGAAGAAGTAGACCTAGGATGATTGGTTGTTGAATTCACAATTCAGTAGCATACTACTGAGGACTGGGCATAATCTGTTGAAATAAAATAGGTAAAATAGAAAAGTATGAAAAAACAAGAGAAAAGAGAAAGCTATCATCATCAGCAGTAAAACTGAACAAAGTAAGCGAAAAACTGAAGTAATTATTTAATAAATTTAAATTCTGCGGGATCTTAAAAAGAAACAATTTTAAAATATCCAACTTTAAAATATGGAAATTTTAAGTTTGATGTTTTTAATTTAAGGTTGATTAACTCCGTTATACATGAATTAACAAAGGATAAAGGTTAAAATTTAGGGGTCCTACATTTGAATTTAGTAGTTTGCATTGGTAAATTTCCATGCCTTCCTGACAATTTAATTGAACAATGCTATGATAATTTTGCAGCTTTACAAAATATTTTTTGAAGGGTGGTTATATTTTCTAATCTGTTGTTTTCTAATAGCACTGTAGACTACGTACAGTATTATAGGCTCCATATAGACCTACATGGATATAGACCTATATTTTTTCATTAATACGAAGTTATAGTCAAGTGCGGTGGTTTGAAAATACGCGGAGTCCCGGTGCGGAATATATAAACGTAGCTGCTCCAGGTTAGTTCTCTTTTCACATTTTAATACCCGTTAAATTTTATAAATTTATATTTATTTGAATTTAAAGTGTCTAGAAATACTCTCGGATTTATAGGCTTCACAAGCTAATTTAATTAATTTGAAAAAATCAATTTTTCAACTTTCCTCGTTAAAAACATTACAGCATATTTGTGGGATTCAATATGACTAATGTACTTCAATGTAAAATTGAAATTACGGAATGCTCTGAATAAAAAATGTAAAACTTGATAAAATAAAGCGTCTTTTATTTTTCATTTGAATGGAAAGTTACATAAAGATGGAAAAGTAAGTACGTACGTGTAACGGAAACAATATCATTATGACCATTAAGTATTGATTTTATTCGTACATACAAATTTGTGACGTCACAGCGTTAAACTCGCATAGCTAGAACTTCGATTATATCCACGTTCTAACTATGCTTAACTGAAATATATTTCACTACGCTGCGCTAGGAGAGTAAAGAGTTTCTCTACTACCATTTATAAATTTTATTTCTATTAAAATAGTTATTGTTTTAATTAGCCTAATACTTCAAAGCCCTTGACATTTTAGGTGAACACTTATTTATTTGGAAAATTTTAGGTGTACATACATTTTACGTCATATTATGGTTAATAATAGTCAAACCAAACCTTATTTTGAAGCATAAATTATATTCATTCCCGTCTTTTCTGACATATCAGTGGTCATGTTTTGTTCGTTTAAATAAACCATAACGGTATAACGATTGTCGTTAAAGATTTGTTGTGCAATGTATGGAATTGGAAATTTTTTACATTATCCTTACAGGAATTTACATGCATATAACCTACGAATTTTTTTAACGAAACACATCGGGTCCCCATAATTACCACACTGTTCAACAATTATACGCTTTAAAACTTAATATTAAAGCGTTCTACATTCGTATTGCCACAAGATAAATACGTAATTATAGGTTATTTATTAACAAAAAAATGATTACGACTTTGAGAGAAAGAAGAAAGGTTCGGCCTGAAATGTGCGTGTACATTCATGAACGTGCGTGCCTATATAACAAGGAAAGTTAGATGCAAAAAAAAGGACTATTAAAAATTTAACCCAATTTTGACAATATCGCGTATTTAATTGTATCGTGGTTACTTTTCCGTTAATAGCCTTTACCGTGCGTACGCGAAAAGCGATCGCAGGTTGTTCACCAATTCGATTTGTTGGTGACCTACATGCTACATGGTTACATATGTACATGTTTGTAGAATCGTACACATATGTAAACGTATGTATATAGTTTCATACATATTCAACACGTATGACATGTATTCATTAAATAGTTACTTTTATTGTCACAAGAAAATGAAAAGTGTACGTGATGCGTGTAAGTAAATACTATTTAATAGAATCCAGGCTGCTATATTTGACAACAATCGCTATATTTGATCCTCCAATAATTCATTATAATTTAAAATTATAATGAACTATTACAACACTTTGATAAACGACTGGAAATATAAATGAATGAGTGTAATAGAGATTAAATATACTATTATTCAAAGCACAACGAGTAACGTAGATTCTCAAATTGAAATTCTTGATAGGGACACCTTTCGCGCTGGCGGCTTTTCTGTAAAATATTTTACTGAGTTTGAAGAACCAATGCTTTCTTGACAGATTAATGTCTGTAAAAGTATAAGTATTTATTATTTCTTTATTATCCTTATAAATAAACCTCAATATTTATACGAAGGATATATGAGTAATCTTATATTACGGGTGCGTTGTGTGAAACCATGTTATGTGAGACAAGGACCAGTTCAAGAATGGGGGACAGGTTCCGTACACTTTCTGAAAACAAATATTTTTGATTCATGCAAGTAATTCCGTTTTTCTTAAAAATGTTAATATGCTGCATGACAACAAACTTTTCCAATAGGATAATGCCCGCATTCACGTAGCAAGATCTTCTCTAAACCGGTTTGAAGAGGCCCATGTAAATATTATGCTAGGACCATCCAGATCTCTCGATCTCACATCGATTGCGAACACTGAAGAACGGGAATCCTCCGCAAACATTGGAAGCTCTCCGGAATAAATTGCAGGTTACCTTAAGAGGATATTGACCACTTACTGGAATCAATGCAATGAAAAATGGTAATAGAAATAAAATTAAATTGTGTTTAGGTTTTGTTCGCACCCTTTCTTGGTATTGCAATTTTCATGTTATGTTTACATACATGCCAATAGGATTCGAATCTACGATTGTTGGATGGGGACGCCACCTCCATACTTTAGATATGTTGTAGCACCTCGATTGGCATATAGTCATGTGCAGTTATCTTCTGAATTTTTGGCTTCTCTCAGCAGACGAGCTTAGACTCAAGAAAAATAATCCTAGATTTGAGCTAATTTTAGACCTTTCTGTAAGTTTTCTTAATGGCTCGGTGTTTTGTTTTAAAATTTCAAAATTTGTAGTTTTACACTCAATAAATACATTTTCTTTCGAACAGTGTTTTCTATTTTTTGATCTTTTCAAAAAATTATTCTTAACGTTAAAAAATGTACTCTTTTACACATACGCAAAAGAAATTAAAAAGTTCCCTTCAAGACTGTAAATACTAAAATATCATCAAATAATATTTTCGATTAATTATTTGAATACATGAAAAAAAGATAGGCAATGATCTCCTGCAGTATATACATATAATTGGGACATTCTCTTGATTACATTTTATTTTTGTCTTGATTTTCAGCTTCCTTGTTTCATTGTCGTACACTTTTCTGGTCAATATTGATCAAATGTTTTCTATTAGCCGATTTTATGGGTTGTCTAATTTAGGAACAGTCTCTGTTGTTTGCGTTATGCCAGTCTCTACTCAGGGCTAGAATACACGAACAGCTTCAAGCTGCTTGTTGCCAGCAGCAGCTTGCTCTTGCAACGAGCAGCGGTTGGGCAACGTTTTGCTGCCGAACCGAGCAGCATTAATGAAATATTTAAAAGAATCTTGATTTCATTTTGTTGTGATAATCAATGTATAATTACATAAATAACATAAGCAGCAAATCAATGTTATGTACATAAATACTTATGTACGTAGAAATGTTGAGAATATCCTTTCGCACTAAAGTTATTGGCTATAGAATAAGAAAAATTCACAGATAATATAATTCATATTGAATTAGTTGCCTCAATATGCAAAGAAAAGGATGAAATACACAATGCCAGCCGTTATTAGTAGCTTTTTACGGATAAATATATAAATGTAATTTATCGAAACATGAGTACAACAAAAAAACTCCACTTGATAATATTGCGTAAATAAAAAGGCGATCTTTTGGTTATTTTAGCCTCTACTTTTTATATTCTTAATTAACATAATTAATTGGCATGGTAAATTCATACATACAATTAATGGCGTATATGTACTATTGAAAAAAGAAAGGTTATAAATGCTACATAATTTGATGCTGACGGAAGGCGTGTATGATGCACAATTGTCAACCGCACGGCGGACGGCGGTCGGGCAATAAATTGCCAGCTGCCGCTTAAATCAGCGGCTCGTTGTAGTCCATGTGCGCGGTTGTATTGGGAACAATGGTCCGTCGAACTGCAACGGCATCAAGCTGTCAACTGCGGCAACTCGTTGCTGCTTGTTTATTCGGGCTCTGACTCTTGCGTAACGTCATGCAGCTAAATGAGCTGCGGCCTCAGAAATGGTACACCACACTAAAGTTTTGTTCTCAAATTTGGATTTACCATTGAACATGTCAATGTCTGGTGTGTTTTCTAAGTCGTTAGTACAAGAGCCGTTTTCTCTCTTTTAGGAACTCGTTCTAACTATGGTGCTCTTCTTTCTTCGTTTTCAAAATACCACGTTATTTCGGGAAATTAAAATTTTCGCTGTCAAATTCCAAGTCTGTCTTCAGTTGCTTCAATTAGTCTTTGTTCCCCCTTCGGCTCAAAATTCTTGATCGACCACTTTTGGCCAAATTAACACATATCCTCTTCACGTTCCTTTAGGATCTGATAAATTGTTGGTACAGAAATGTTCTGTTTTCCATAAATGGCAATTTCTAACTCATGAGGATTCCTTTACGAATATCTAACTTGTAGCACATTTTGCTGAACAAGATTACAAAATAATTTGTCATAAGCAAATAAGGTAAGGCAAGGTAACTGTGACACGTCAGTTCCAGCGAGCTGAATATTTACCGAAAACTGGGACCATACGCATTTGTATTGTTTGTATTGCTTCTCTACTATTGCTACCTACAAATGAGAGGATGTTATGAGCCTCGTATTGTGCGAGCCCATTTGGCAAGTTTGAGTTAATAATAATAATAATAATAGTTTATTGTCTAACGGCTTCCAGTTACAGGACAACATTATACAAAAAATACGTACAATACTAAGAATAGTAATTGAAGACAAAATAAAAAACAGTAAAAGGAAAAAAACTGAAAACTCATTAATTTTACTAAAAAATACATCATTATAGAGTGTGTCGGTTATATGGCACATAGAAGTAATGAGAGAAAAGGACAACAGATTTGTTCGAGGTATGGGAAGGGAGAAAGTAAGAGAAGAACGTGAAGATGTGCGAGGAACTAGAAAATTCAAGGAAGAAAGCAAGTCGGGACAATGAAGGACGCACCAACAACCAGGCAAAACGTGCACTCTGTCGCTCCCGACGAGAAGCCGGCGGTGTGCATCCCATGTCGATCGGAAAGAGCACCATAATCGATGTTCCGCACTAGATAAATTCCATCAATCTTGAAGGATAAGAATTTGAGAAATCTCCGTTGAATCTTCTCAATTGGAGTTATAGATAGATGTAGTGCGGTGACTAAATAGGTATAAAATAAAGTTTTGAAAAGGGATATATTCTCAAAGTATCTGCAGGTGCGGATTACGAAGCCTAAAACTTTCGATGCGGAAGTACAAAGGTGGTTGATATACGGCCCAAAGCTCAAACGACTATCAAAAACAACTTCAGATTAGATCACAAAATTTATTAACTCTCAGAAGTGCTTGGCTGAGTTGAGTTCGGTATATAACAACGATAAATTACTGCAGTGATTCAATTCTAGCAGGTCTCAAAGACGTACTTGCCCGTTTAATAATGCTCTGTGTACTTGTAGTTTGGTAATTCATGTTTTAGCTTAATTGCAATCTTACTTTATAAAGGTTAATGGAAACCAAATGAAATATATAGGTACATACACAATAAGTGTTTATCATTGTTGCTTTTACATCAAATATAATATAAAATTATTGCGTTACTAAAAACACTATTAGTATAAGATTTTTAAATCAAATTAAACAAAATTATTTTATCGTCAGTAACACAACAAAGTTATATTTGTGTCTTCTCTTAATCGGAATATTTTTAAGGCTTAAAGAGCGTGCATGTGAAAATGGAGTACCGTAAGATAGCTCAGCCTCTCCTACTTTACATCAGTTTTTTATCTATATGCAAATCGCAAAACAAAAGATCTAACTAGACATGCACTTATACAGGCAAATGTTATACTCACTAATGTAGTGTAGTTTTTACATGATTGGTAGCTTGAGTTTTAGCTAATTTAGCTATAGCGTATTCTGTGCTGGACAAAATACATATACAAATAATTAAGGATTTAATTGGGGTATAATTGGCCGGATTTTGAGAGTAATAATAATAATAAGGTTAATTCTTTACTTACTAGATTAGTTTTCTTAACTACCGCCTTCATCACGGCAATATGTCCTGAAAATCCAAATATTCAGTTCTATCAAATATGACGTACGGATTTTACAGAAATAACACTTCTAAAAACTGCCATTTTCATGAAGACACATATTTAGCGTGAAAAGTTTATAGGAAGAACCTGACATTATTGACGATGTATTCCTTTTATTGTATGTCACTAACATTGGTGGAGGCGAAGGGACGCCAACTTCTACCAGCTGCGTACGTTTAACGACTGCGAAACGTTAAGTATGCAAGATTATTGAACTGGAAAATGGTAATTCAGAAATTAATCGTTGGAGAAGAATACCTATACTTACCCTAAATACTAACTATTTGTCGTTAGTAATTCGCAAGCACATTCGAACTTCACATATTTCATAACATTACAGTGAACAAAACGGTGAGAAATCCAAAATAATTTATGTGCAAGCGCCACTTAATTTTCGAACTCTAAAAAAGTTTTATTCAATGTAGTTATCAATTGTTATAGTATAGAGTTTTATGATGAACTAAATTCAAAAACTAACGCCTAAATGGTAAAATATACAAACAGGAAATTGAGTAGCTTTATGTATTCTTTATTGAAAGAAATTACATCGTATAATTTTAATTGCTTTTTTATTTAATCCATCTACCCAGGTTCAATAATAAGTAATTCTATTCATAAGTAACTATAAATACATAAATTGACAACGCCTCTTAAACAGAGATAGACATAATCGTTATTTCAATTATTCTTAAAATTTAAATATCCTACCTATTATACCAGACTGTTTGGTGTTTTTATTTCTCATTCAATTCATAATACAGTCTACAACAATTATCATTATGCAAGTTGGTATTAATTTTGCGCCGAAATTATTATAATTATATTACAAGTGCGATTACAGGAATATTTTGTAATCCCATAAATCGGTACTTCTGTAATCGTACTCCAGTAATCGTAATCGCGCAATTGAGGTTTTACATTCTAAGCGTAAATGTTCTATTCAAAATAACAAATAATTCGTTAAAAAATATTTGTTTTTAATACGACAAGAGTAAAAAATTATTGAATTACTAGATTGATGCCGTGTTTATTTATAAAATTTCTTGCTGGAGAGCAAGAACGAAAAGGTAAATATTAAATGTTTATCTACAAAATCAATTTTTGTAATAATTGGATAATTACTAGCCGAAAAACGAAAAAGAAAAATTAAAACAAAGATTGAGACCATCTCAATGTCTGGTGAAAATTCTGTCGCAATATAGAAAAAATATATTCCGGAAAAAAAGAAATATTTGGCAAAATCGCTCGCCTCTCTTGCTGCGATGAATATTTCGACTTCTACCTCAGCCAATAATTTTACTCATGTGTACCGGATAAACCTTAACAAGAACTGAAAAGAAAACAATGCAGTGCAGAACAATACGCAACTTATGGGAAGACAATAGGCTATGGTAGAGGCCACCAAAATAGTCGGCTATTTTAGTTCTTTGGAAAATACTGTAAATCTTGATCCGCCCTAATTTATAATTTTGTAAGCCTATCGCTGAAGGTTGTTTAAAATGTGTTACAAAACGGTTATCATCCTTTTTGAATTTCAATACTTTTGAAGAAAAAAGTGCTGTCTTTGCGCTCCTTTCTGCATTCATTTCCTAAACTAAACAGGTTGCGTTGAAAGTCACGTTCGAAAAAGATTATTGCAACTTGTATACTAAAATCGAAGATTCTGACATCGTTCCGACAGCATTTTCTACTTTGGAAAAAACCTCGATACTGCCAACTTTTGTCATCCAAGCAATCTCAGAAACCAAGCTGAAGTGATTGTAGTCCACAGCGTACATGACGCTCAAGCAGAGTGCGAAATGCTCAAGCGTTACGCAACGTTACTACATATCTTTGGCACCACTGCCATCAAGTGCAGAGGCAGAAAGCCTTCTTCCTGCACCACGATGACCGATACTCCAAAATCAAACGGGTTTAGCGATGGAAAATTCAAGAAACGCGTGTTGAGAGCGAATTTATGTAATTGATTAAAGAGTCATGGTTATATTATGTCGTTTTATTTATCGTAGTAGTCTAATTATTACTTTGCATTTTATTTTAAAGAAGAAAATTTTTGTTGTAGGTAACTATCGTCAGTCAATGAATTTTAAAGTAATTGAAAACGTATTTAATGTTACATTCACTTGTTACTCCAGCACCTATCGCCCTGCCGAATCTGATCGACCTGTTTCCCCTTTAGATTCTGCCCTAAAGCTCGATGATTCTACACGCCCTGTTTATGAATTAAAATTAAAGAATACGATTATATAAATGGGGATTACGGGAATATAAGTATTCTCGTAATTGCACATGATAACAATTTCCGTGCAAAATCAAGAAGTATATTATACACACGTTAGAAAATATTGGGAAACAGTACCTGGTCTCCCGTCGCTGCTTTTTAAACGACAGGTTTGTATTTTTTGGCACTAGAGGGCGCAAAGAAATACCTGGCTCGTTGTTTCGCAGTGATATGAACTGTGAGGCAAATGGTGCTGTGAGGTGAAGAAGAATTCGTTCGGAGTCACGCTGATGATGCCAGGTAAGTAGAAACATGTCCGTTTTCTAATGTATTTTTTTCTTTCCTCATATTGCTGTGGTGCCCTTAATCTATTTTATTCTATTTATTCGATATTCGATGTTAGGATTTGTGAAGTCAAAACTTTTAAAATTACATAGTGCAATTAGAATAATCTGAACTTTATGACATATTACATCCGAAATAGTTCTGGCTTGAAGATGTAAATTTTTTAACGAAACTGGTCTCATTTGTATATCGTCCACTCTTTCATTTTTTTTTCTATCTTAAAATATGTTCTGAAAAGGATTAAGTGTTAGTAGACTTAGTAACTCTCGATAAATTCGTAAATATCATTCATAAGGGATTGAGGCTGATTCTGTGTGGGGTCATTTTAATAGAAAAAAAATATCATCCATTTTCATGGAAGCTTGCGATTTATCATACAATTACAATGGTGATACAGTGTGCATGTCCTTAAGATTAGTGGGCATGATCATTATTAAAATGATATAATATGTATTTTCCACTTAAAAAAATACATAGATAATATTACGATGCAAAGTAATTTTGCCGTTTCCTATAATAATAAATATATCGCTTTCTACTGAATAAAACAGAGAAATTCCGCACGCTTCTATTATAAATAGTTTTCACGTAACGTCAGTAACCTCTTGTGAAAATAACGCGAATCCTTTCATGTAATGGTACCGTCGACAATATTAACGCTCGCCGATTCCAAACCAGAATTTATTGGATATGTCTGCAAGCGTCGCCGACCGCAGTCAAAATATATTTAAAGATGTTCATTATTAAATTAATTTCAAACGATAACACGTTCGTTCGTTCGAAACGTACGTGCTTAAAAGGTGCTTAATGTCTGGCTGGTTGACGCCGCGGATCTATATACTCTCGTAAATATTACACGTATACACTCGCGGCAAACTTCAAGTTGACAATCTTAAATTATACACGCTTAATGCTTGCAGGAATGACAGTAGGGTTTGGCTTACGCTTGTAGTATATATTTATTGACTAGGATAGGCTTTCGAATATATCTTCTGCGCTGCGTTATTTTCATTCTTTTAATGTATCGCTGGTATACGTGTACAAGTTTCATGTACTTTGTATTGCATATATCTTTATTAATAATAGCCCTTCACTATCTACGATTTTCATTATGAAGAACTACTGGTCCAATATAATAGTTTTGCAAAGATATTGTAAGCATGTTTGTTATCACTAGAGAAAGAATAGTATTGACTAATAACATCATAATTTTTCCGGTCACTGAAATTTCGGCGAATAGTAATGATACATACAACAATACGCGACTAACTAGGTTATTTATTTATGTGTGTGTGCACCTAGGAGAATACTAAGGCTTTGTGTGACGGTACATGGATTTACGAGTAGATGTTCCAGCATTACGGAAAAAATATTGAATGGGGAGAAACTATTTAATATACACAGAAAGTTATTAAAAAGTAGGCAATTAAAGAGAGAAACTAACACAAAATATATATGATGATGATGATCATGATACACCATGATCAGATCAGTGGTAACTTATGCAATGCAGATTCTTACTATGACAAAGGCAGGATTTGAAGAGGAGAGGAGATATGTACCGGAGAAGAACTAGTAAAGAAGTAAAGGAAGCTTTAGAAGGAGAGGATACATAAAGATACAGATGTAGTTTGGTCATATGCAGCGAAGTGAAGTAACTAGCACGATTAAGAGGATTACGAAATTAAAACCACTTTCTCAGCATTACAGGGGAAGATTGAAGAGTATGTGGAAAAGTGCACACAGAGTTCGTTGTCGGGAACTTACTGGCATAAATGGCCAGATCGTACACAGCGCTATGAAGAGGATATAGAGTGCATGAGGACTGATCTCCTTCGTTGAAGCAAAAGGAGACGAGTCTTGCCGTTCACGGCTCATCGGCACAGCTTTGCGAGCGCTGGTAGTTGATCGTAGGAAAGTCGTATATATACGAAATGACATCTAAACCTAGATACTTTTATCAATAAAAAATGCCGAAATTATTGCTATATATATAACAACTCTGCGGGGGTAGCAGGTTGGAATGGGAATTAAACGAATAATTAATACAAAACTACCAGCACCGCCATCCGTGAACGCGTTTCATCGTTTACGGCTCATCGGCACAGCTCAATTTGAAAAAGCCATAGAACTACATACATTTCGTGTATGTAGATTGTGTAGTGACGTCTTAAAATATCTTGATCAATTTATGAACGACGGAAGTTTTACAAGAAATAGGTCGGTTTTCATTTTCTGTGAAGTAATTTTTGGTATTGTCGGCAGTACATTTCTTACCTTAAATGGAACACGCTGTAAATTTATGTCCTTGGACAGGCAGTTGAAAGACGAATTCAACGATACTAGAAGTGTTATACTTTAGCGTAAGAAATATTACGGTAAACGGCAATTTAATGTTTTCGTTGTTATGTTGAATTTGGCTAGGAAAGAGCGTCAAATTGTTTTCCGTTAGCAGACAACATAATCGCCAACAATTGCCAAACTGCCGATTCTTCATTCTTAAAGCGTAAATTGTCTTTGACATTTATTATTTCATCCTCCAGTTTTCATATTTTCGTTTTTTGTTTCCGCTATTATTTGCCTTATTTATATCTGTATTGATAAGCCTTGTTGGTTTTTCATCACATCGAACTCCATTTTAATTAATTAGTTATGATAGAATCTCATAAATTCATCAGTTTTCGGTAGCCAATATGTTTGTTTTCAGACCTTTTATGCTGCTACCTTTAGTATGGCTTTGTTATTATAAACTTATCTATCGTGGTTGACAATAAATTGTCCAATGATGTAAATCTTATTCTTTGTTAAAACAGTTCGCAGGCTGCACAAGGGTAGAGTCCGCTTTGCAGTAATTTTTGCTAGATCTACCGAATATTAAAATTAATTTAAAATTTACAAATTTGAATCAACCTATCATAATTAATTAATTGCAATAAAGTTCAACAAAGTGAAGTAACAATAATTAACTAAAGGAAAATAAGGAGAACGAAAATACGAAAAATGTAGGAAATTACAACACTAAATAACAAGCATGGTATATGTTTGTAGATTTGTGATCGAGACGGCTAGCAACGAAGTTTTCGGATCACTCTTGTGCCATAGAAGATAATTTGAGGCTTTTTGCTAGTCAACTTCGTATATCAACAGAACCCTCTATTGCTGCATGCCGTAATATTTCTTAAGATAAAGTACAACATATGTGGCCCCGTTAGCTTCGCTTTTCGATTATCTTTTCAAAAATGTAAAAATATACAGGTTATAATGTTTAAGGTACGAAAGTTGACGTCACTTCCAGTGATACCTGAAATGTAATGGATAGAAATTGAGCTGTTTTTCCAAAATTGTTAGCTTCTATCGTTCAAAAGTTAGTATACGGGGCAGTAGGGGACGGAGAGGGGATACTTTAAGACTTTACTGTATAATACGAGGATAGTTCAAATACAAACCGAAAATTTTCTTTTGGTGCTCTCTAGGTAGAGAGAGTGGATGGAGTAGCCCCGTGATATGTGTTGTGTGGCGCTGTCAAAAGATGCGGTGTCCATCGTCCTTACTTTCCAGAGCTGTTTAAATGTTAGTAACATAATGTCTAAACAAGAGAGGCGATGATCAACGTATTATCATGAAATTTTTTGTTGGGAAAAGGTGTAAAACCGGCTAAAATTTTGCGTAGACTGATTCCAGAGATCGGCTATGACATTCCTTGAAAGACGCAAGTCTATGACTGGTATGAAACTTGTTTAAGTGATTGGTTTAGTATTAGTGAAAAACATGTTCGCCAACCTCGTACAAGCATCACTGAGGAAACCATTGCTATTCATCGGTTATTGGAGGTGAGCATCGCCTTAAAGTCTTGTAAATTGCGGTAATTTATAATAATAATCATAATAACAATAGTAAATGAATTTACAATGATAGTGATGATGATTTTTACAGCGATTTAGTTCGTGTTGATATGTGCAGTAGTCTCCATTGTTTATCGAAATTAAGCTTGCGTAACAAATTAGTCACGAAATATGCCACTGGTTTGTTGCTGGGCTTATGAAGTGTCTACGCTAGTTTAATAGACATGTTTGCATATGTATTTCAAATTTTGGACATGTGTAAAATATACCAGCGAATTTATCGAGGTTGTTTCCATTTTCATTCTAAAATTGTCAATGATTTTTGTGCTTTTGAATGGCAGGAAAGCGTTGCTCGTGCGTTATGTGCAATTATTTGTATTCGGCACATAAATGAATTGGATTTCCTTCCAAAGGCTCATACAAAAGTTAATCAATACCCATTCAAATGCATCTATAAAATTAACATAAATTAATGGAATTAAAGAAAATATCGTGTTAGTGCCCGACACGTACAAATTGATATTGTGTAGAAGATTGGTACTTGAGAGTGGTAGTAGGAAAGTGAAACCTTTAAATACGTACATATCTGCTATATTGAAAACTGTCTCAAAATGGCACGTGTAAAATTTAGATTGTTAACTCAAACGTTGTTTCGATTGTACATGTATTGCTTGCGATATTTTGTATTTTTAAATGAATACAAATGTTTCTTTTAAACGATTTTGCAACCAAAAACAAAAATAAAAGAACACAAAGCGGAGAAAACATGTATTTATAAATTAAAGAGGACGTAGTACATACCTTCTTTTGGATTGGCGCATTTGTAAAAGAAGAGAGCGGATTAGGATACCTATTTTTGTAAAAGCTATTAATTAATTACATAATGGATCACCTATCGTCTTAGAAAGTAAACGTACATATAGCTTCTCATACTTCAATTGATTATTGTTAGCTGCGCAGCTGGTTAAGTTTCTAATTACATGCTTTTGTAAAATTATGAAATATTAAATTAATTGCGAACGATAATTCTTTTAGCAGCAGTTAATAAAGGATACGAGATACAAGGAATTGAGGTCATCCACAATAATTAACGCGTAGAAAATGTAAATTTATATTTTTGGTAACATTTTAAGAAAAATACATTACTCTTCATCTCCAATTAACGCAGTAAACTGCATTGTATAATGCGGTTAATTCTCAAAGAGCAATAACTTTCTTTTTGTAGAAACTTCAGAAATTATTCAACGTCTGCAAGGAGGGTTTGGTGAGTCTGCAGAATCTAAAAGTAGTGTGTATCGGGGGATAGATGATCGTTTCAAAACTGGTAAAACATCGTAAACAACACATAAGTATCGGCAACCACCTATAACGAATCGTCCTCCTTGTTTACCATTCTACGTCACAGTCCTTGCTATCATTATTGGTAGAACATCATTAGATGATGATCAACGCAGTTGTTGCCCGAGTAACCGAGTAACCGAGAAACATTATTGCTGTGGAGGACCTACTGAAAGAGGACAGGCGAATGATTATTCGTCAAATTAGTGTACACGTAGGAATAAGACATGACAAGTTTATGATTGTTTGTTTGGGCGTAACCAAGGTTTTAGCCGGCCAAGACTGTCGGGACCGGAACAGAACTTCAATAGGTGTGACACTTGTCACCAACCTCAAGAGCTGTTAGTTCGTTACGGTGATGAATTTTGGCAACGGATAATAACCACTGACGAAACGAGAATTCGTTTTCTCAATCCTGAGATCAAAAGTCAATTCAAAGAATGGTGCAAACCGGAAGAAGAGCCTCCACTTAAGGCGCGTGCGGTTCCGTCTCTTGTAAAGGTAATGCTTACTGTATTTTGGGATTGCGAAAGGATTATTTTTATGGATTACCTGCCGAAAGGTACTACAATTAACGTAGAATATTATTCGAATTCATGATCCGGACCACGGCAGGCACTTGTCAGAAATCGGCCTGGAAAGTTGCATAAGGTTCCATTATTGCAACAGGATAATGCAAGACACCATGCCGCAAGAAAGACAAGGGATGTTTTGAATGATTTACGATGGGAATTGCTTCAGTACTTACCAAATCTCGCACCCGCAACGTGTCATAAGTAGGTGCACTGCGGAAACGCCCAAAAGGTCCTTTGAGGGCGGCTTAAAAAAATCTTTTTATCACTTTTATCATTGGGATAAATGTATTCAGTTAAACGAAGATTGTGTAGAAAAACTACATTGTAATATTGATGAAAATTGACGAAGTAAGGAAACTATAGCTAAATTTCCAGAACTTTGGAAATATCCCTCGGACAAAAGCATGTTAACATATTGATTTGAAATCGTATCGAATGTAACAATTTTACAGTAAAATTTTTTGAGTTAAGTGAATATTTTGTATGTAAATTTTACAAATGCATTCTATTATGTTTTTCTTCGTGATTATACTTTCCTATTGTATTGTTATGGATTAACTATATTGTATTTTCTTATACCTTTATACAGATTTTTAAGTATCCAGTATTTTTGTGATAGCCAATGAAAACTAACCAATACGTTCAGGTCCGATTCTGAACCATTGCAGCAGTAGTATGTGATAGTTTTCTAATTTCGAATTCAATAATTTTAAGACTGATGGTACCAGTAATAATTTACAGAACATCTTCGAACGCATCACTATTCAGTTCTTGGATCGTTTATAAACTTCTTGAGCAGCACGCTAAATTGAATGATGGTTATTTTCTGTAGAAGTAGTATTGACGTTGTACACTGTGCGCGAAAAAAATATGCGATGAATTCCTTAAATTTTAAGCAATTTATTTCCAAGAAATACTCGGACAGGCCAATTTGATTTTTTTTTTTAAATACACATAATTTCACCAATTTTAAGTTTCCCCCTCAAGTAGTCGATAGTTTTTTAAATTACAACATCCAATTGCCTAAACGGTACCATCAACATTATAATACCTCACATTACAACATATCCGGATGAAAGTCATTTAAAGAGTGAAAAACATAAATTTTATTAATAACAAGAAGCAAAGATAAAACGTTCGAAATGTTACCCGTTTATTGCCAACAAAAAGCCTAGCAAAAAGTAAACTTTTGCCAAATACTCGTTATTCTTAATAGAAAGTAAATTTGAAAGTTAAGTATGGATTAAGCATGGATTATTCATTACATAAATTTCAATTCTTGTAAGATGCGGCTATAAAACCAGAATTTACGAAGAATTTGATTAATGCGAAATATTAGCCAATTTGCAGTGAGTAAAATGGGGGAAAAAAATTAGAGAATCTGGGCGCGTCAAACACATTTCAAATGCCCTAAGAAAATGAAGGAAAATGTGAAACTTGATATTTCCTTAAATGTAGGTGAAAATCGACGTATTTCGATCAACTGCAGCACAAAATGAAGCTTCTCCACAATTATTATTACGTGTCTCAAAAGCAGAAAAATTCCATCCTTACAAAATACAACTTCAAGAACTTAACATTTTTGTTTCCTGATGCAGTTTTGCCATATGTAGGATTTATGCAACTGTAATTCACGCTTCATTGGGTAAATTCCCTTTTCGGATCCTCGGAGCCTCATTTTGCCTAGATGCAACAGTAAACCAACAAAATTGCGGGTACTGGAGTAGAAAGAACTCTCACTGGATTGCTGAAACACAGACTCAACACCCTCGTAAAGTTAATGTGTGGACAGGGATAGTTGATAACAGAATCACCTGCTCTTTCTTTTTTTGACGAAACTGTCACGGGGCAGCAATATCCGGATTTTTAAGTGATGCACTTGTATCTGCTTCTGCAGAAACTTTTCCAAATGAAGCTGAGCCTGACTTGTCAAATACTGATATGTATTTGATTTCAGCAAGATGCAAGGTGTGGGGACCAATAGAGTGGCTTTTCAGAGCCCTAGATCGTACGCCCTTTGATTTTTTTTTGAGATAAATTGAGTCGCATTAGATCTGACGTCATTCGCAATGTACAAAACGAACGTATCCATAAATTTGCTTATTTTCAAGCGGCCGATAAATGGTATTTCGAACATTTGATTTAAACTAAACAATTATTTGTTTTTTGAATAAAACCATTTTTCTTTAACCAACTTGTACTCTTTTACAGCTTTTTACTACTACTTACGCTTTATGTGTCGTGTGTAAAAAATAAAAATAAATAAAATTAGCCTGTCCGAGTACTTTTTCGAAAAACAAATTACTTGGAATGTAATGAATTTATTCCATAATTTTGCCGCGCCATGCGCAATAATACTAATTCACAAATATTTACAATTATACAATTAAAGAAACTCACATTATAAGATCTTTGCCTAAAAGCTTAAATTACTAGAGCTTGGTAATAGAAGGTGTTTTTTGTTTAACCTGTGTGTAGCAGCTTATCCCAAGTTTAAAAGGTGTCTTAAGTTGTAGTCAGTTACTTAAGGAAGTTTTGAACTTTGCGATCCCACAGAAACATATAGAACGTCTTGCGTGTGTTACATATTTCTAGCCTTTAATAATGAAGACAATTCTGTGGAGCCAGCTTAATTAACGGTGAATGGTGGTACCTGCTATTGTTATAGTTTTAATCACGGGCGGGTCAAGGATTTTTGAAAGAATATAAATATTTTTGCTTATTATCATTGCAGGTTTGATCATTGTTGCTATATTTTGTCTTTATGGTCTCCAATTGGAAATTAGGCTTGCAAAGCTTGAAGACTATCTTCTTTCTCAAAAGTTGTGCATACGCAGCATTTTTAACCTAAAAAAGATCAACATTTGTAATATAGTAGTGTTACTTTGTCTTCCGTGTATTTCACAAAAGAAAAACATTATAATGAAATTTTGAGAAACTACAAAACTAATTACGAATGTAATACGCGCGAGAGATTCATGGAGCTATACGTATCCCGAAAGCAGCTTTTACGCAGATTTATGAAAATGTCGTGATGCACATATTAACGATTTACACATCTCGACGTTTTACACGGTCCGAAAATTAAAAAGTTTAAATTAAAGTTTAAGAGATAGTTATGAAACATGTGATTTTATTCGAGTGGAATGTTTTATAATTAATTTATTGTGTTAAATAGACAATTTGTCTTGCTTGATGTATTTAACGTGAATGAATTGGGATATGGTTTGGAGCATACCTTTAAATAAATAATTAAGCTTGTGTAAACAAATGATATTTGTGTAGCTATCTTTATTGTAATTACAAAAATATTCCTACCAGAAATGCGATCTGAAATACAAACACCGATTTACAGATTCACAGATCATTTGTAAATGCGTGTCTTGCGGGGCCTATTTTCTCACTTAGAGCCACGGAAACGTACAACATATCTTTTGTAACGCGTTACAAAACAACTTCACTGCAAATACACGTTCTGTACATACAATGACAAATACGTTTGTAGGCTAAGTATGAACGGATACAAATTAGAGACATTCAAGATATTAATGCGTTCCGCTTAAATAGTTGATATTAATACGCGGTTTCATTAATTTCTTTCAAAGTGTGCAGAACAACAAAATAGATTCCGTTAGACAAATTTGATACATATCTGCATGTACGTATGAAGATTTTATCTTTGAATATTTTCTGAGAGACCAGTGAAATTCCTCTTTGAAGCTGTTATGTGTCTCTCTGGTATTTCCTTTGAAGACTAATATAACAGGATGAAAGGAAGAGGCGTGTGAAATGAATTTCTTACGTTAGTGTGTATATGAGATTCTTTTTGACCTTCTTTTATATGTAAATTTCTGGTAATAGAAGATTGTCCCCGGATTATAGTAGGGTTTAAAATTGAGAACTACTTCGGGGTGATTAGCTTAATACATTTCAAATTTAGAATATTAATAGGAAACTAAAACGTCTTTGATTATGAAAAAAAAAATTATGAGGGTATTTCGTGTTATTAGCTATATAATACCTAGGTTCATTCTTAGTTATAATACGTCTGCAGCTTATTTAGAAACCTGTTGTATTTATAAGTGAAGATATACGTTCTTTAAAATAAACGTATGTATGTACATGTATCTGATCCGCTGTTGTCAATAACCGTGATGCGATAGGATTACCCACTATGACGAGTATATTTTTCATTCAACGTACATGTGTTCTTTCAATGTAATCTTCATATTCGATAACCGCCAATGTTTTGGTAAATAAATAAAATAAATAAACACATTGATGTGGTGGTAAACTGCACTTAGATAGTAAACAACACATAAGTGCTATCATTATTGCACTTAGATAATGTAACTATTTTTACTAATGCATACTTATCTTGTAGTACTTACCACTCAGTCTGAGAAACTAAAACTTAAACTATTTTACTGTGCGAAGTTCTATTGCTTCAAAATTGAATAATTAATATTTATAGAATTCGAATACAAATTGGTTTACTTGAAGGCAGTGATAAGTTCTTTATTACTTCCGAAATTATGGAATTACAGGCGGCTATGTGAATATAATAATGGTTCTAAGATTGAGGGAACGTAGAAGAAGTGTTGTTTTACAATGAAACATTATAATTACAAATTGAAAACAAAATACGTATTACAAAATAAGAAGCTATATAAAATCTGATTGAATCTTTACCGAATCCTAACAAAATATGAGAATTTTCTTGGAAATAAGACTATTTAAGTTATTTCTTACATTCTAGCAAAACTAAAGTATAGTCGTTGAATAGTCGTTGAATTATTATATCGTACTTTAAAAAAATTAGATATAAAAGCAGCTATATGTGTACTGTAGTATCCCGACCTGATTAGCCTCACAAGAAATAGATACAAATTACGCAATTATTTTAGATATAAAGGCAAGTATAGTATATTTATATAACAAAGGATGCTTAGATAACAAGTGCATACGACTTGCTAGTTTTGAGCATACAAGTTTTACAGTTACAAGCGACTGAACCGCAACAACGAGTTAGTTTCACCGATAAAAACTTTATTTTTTAGTAAGTTATATTAAAAACAGTAATAAACACTTAACTTAGATTAATTTTGGAAGTCAGCGAAATGTGACGCAGTAAAAGGTGGAGTGCGGCTTCTGATTCCTCTTGCACTGCTAGAAAAATTAAAGAAGCTGTGTAATCCATAGCCAGTTTGAGGACAATATGTAGAATAATTAGAAAATGTGCACACCTAAAACAGCGACAAACATTTATTTTTCGCGAACGAAAATCGATTCTGTCTGGCTGGTCCCGGCGGATATTTGTGTTATTTTCATGACCTACGACAAGAAGAAAAGTTTGCGGCCCGTTAACATAACAGGTAAGTCAGGAGGGACTATTTCTTCTAACGGTGTAGTACACCTAGACATTTTAAGTGGTACGAGTTCTATTAATAAGTGTAAAATTTATCATAAATAGGACTTTTTGATATGATTCACGCCGCACAGAGTATTAGTACCTGGTTTGTGATCAAAATATCGAAGTCCTAGAATGGCCCAGTGTATGCATCCGATTTAGATATTATTGAAAAACTCTGGGGATGGCTCAGAAGACGATTACATGGTGATGGCCAATAGTATCATAACACTGTACGCAAGAAAGGCCCATATCCCGAGGAAATTTAAACACTGTTCAATTCGTTGCCAAATCAAATATTTGAGGTTATTCGCAAGAGAGAAAGTCACACTCATTATTATTATTATTATATCATTTTATTGTAGAGTAAAACTGTTTCCATATACGGAACCGGGGTTTTTCTCATTTTTTTTTCTCTTGTGAGGCTATTCAGATGTCGCGGCGGCTATGTCGGCTTTTTTAATAGAAGCTCAATTAATGTTAAAAATTATTTTTAATAATAAGTTGTAATAATAGTTTTGAGCAACGTAACAATAAAAATATATCTAAAATAATTGTGTAAATTGTATCTTTTCCTTGTGAGGCTACTCAGTTGGCGCGGTGTGTACATTAGCCGACAAGCTGTTATATTGGGACCAATAAAGGTAAGGAAATCTGCATAGCTATATGATCTATACATTTAGTGTGCTATAAATAACTACAATGAAACACCGCACTTTTCAGTAGTTTGTCTGTTTAGAGTCATGCTGTGGAAACTATTACATCAACAAAAATTCACGCATCAAGAAGTGTGTTAAGTTTAGTATCTCTAAGGTAGAAATTCGAAAGAATTGTCTTCCAGTGGACCTGGCCATCTGGCTGGTCTTGGCTAATACCTTATCGTCGCTGTAGGTTATGCAGTGGTCTCCTTGTTGGTGCAGGTGTTCTGCTACTGCAGATTTTTCAATATGCCTAAGGCGTGCGTCTCTCACGTGCTCTTTCACTCTGCATTGAATACTCCGTCCTGTTTGACCGATGTAGCTTTTTCCACATTGGCATTTCAGTTCGTATATGCCTTTTGCTCGTAGTTCCGGTAACACGTCCTTGTTAGGAGGGAGTAGCTGGTCGATTTTAGTTACCGTGTTGAATCGCGTGGTGATGTTTTTTTTCCCTTAGGGTCTTTTTTAGCCTGTCGGCGACTCCGGCTATGTACGGAAGGTATGCGTATCTGCTGGTTGTTGTTGGTCTTCGTCTTTTTTCTGCTCTCGTGGCTTCCTCAGCCCAATTTAATTTATAACAATTAAATATATTTCTTCCGTGTACATTTATTCATATTGTGGTAAAATAAAAATAATATTTAGTTTAATGCCCCTATATGCCATTAGGAACTTACATGCTTTAATCGCTGAATTTTATAAAATATTTATTGTGATATGTATTTTAAATTATTGAAGTAATAACTTCCTCTAATTGTCACATAAACAAATGTATTATAAGTAACTATGTACTCCCTTAACTTAATTGTATTATAATAAATTATTATAAATTTTTAAGTACAAAACCTATGTATATTGGTTTATTTGATTTAATAGAAAATTGGCAGCTTGCTGAATTGGACCATTTTACACTTCGATAATTGCTGTCGTTCAGAGATTTGAGGATGTAAATTTTTTTGTTTGGCAAATATGCTGTACTTAGCGAGTCAATCAACCGTGTCACTTACATTATTTGTAATTGTATGTCATTAGCAGTTCCATTTTTATATACCATTTCGAAATTATTTTATCCTCTAACAGACAGTTATTGAGGTAATTTACGAAGTTGGTAGCTCACAGAACATTATTACCTATTATATGGTGTAGAACGTTACTCTGAACTTTGCAGTAGGAAAAGTTGAAAACCGACGCTAAAGTACAAATTGATAGTGCAATATTCTGGAATGTGGGGATGGTGATGGTGTAATTTGAACGGGACAATTTAGAGGTTAAAGTTGAGATCGTTGATTTGATTACATTATTAAAGGCGTCAATATCCATTCACCTGATATTCTGCATTATTATTGTCTGTTGCAGAGATGCGCAACGCTTCCAAGCTTTATCGGAGTACGATTATAAATTATGTATCGTGTATCTACGTATGTGTTTATCGGCAGCTTTACGTCATTTAATTAATTTATGTAACACATATTACGGAGGGAGGTCGTTATACGAGGTATCTGATATATTAACATCTGGATATTATTAAAATATGACTCGCATTATGCGAAAAACATGCAAATCTGTATTGGTTTGAGCAATATGCTTTCTCATTTCGTAATGTATAACAACAGAAGCAATAAAAGTGACTATAGAGAAAATCGGAGCTACAATTCAGTTCATTTTTATTTAGAAAATGATGTAAGGCAATGAAATAGAATCAACGGACTTATAAATATTTTAGGTAAGTATAATTGTGGAGGTCATTATCAATATTTTTGTATTTAACATTATAATCTACACTTACTTGTGGAGGCCGAATTATTTATAGTATTAATATTAAACAGTTTTAAGCTTCCATTTTAATTTGTGTTATGACAGTAGATGATACATTTATCGATTCGGCTTGAAATTAATAAATCAATAAAATATAAAAATAAATCAAAAAGTTGGAAGCATATTATTTAAATCAATCTTACTTGTTTTGTGTAGGGTTATGGTAACTATGAATGAAAAGATCTGGACGGTGGAATATCTTTTGCGGATGTCCAAGCGTTTATTTAACACGAGAATGTATGAAATAATACAAATTTGACACAAATTTTATACTCCGGTCTAGGATATCTTAGCATATTTGACCAGTAGGGTGTACTTATCTCATAAATTTTAAATAAAAGTATTCGGGTTTGGATGAATTAACTATCAGGATTTCCGAATAAGGAGATTGTGTTAAAATATATACGGTATGTTAAAAAACTACATTGGCGCTTTATCAATAGTACGATTATACAAGACAAATGACATGTATTTCTTTATCAAAATGTAGTACTGCATCCGGTATGTAATTTTTGATACAGTCTGAGTGTAGTATCACATTTCTATCTTGGTAATATTTTTTCATATCAACGTCTGCAAGGAGTGTTTGGGTAGTTTGCAGGACCTAAAAGTGGTGTATATCGGTAGATCGATCGCTTTAAAACTGGTAGAACGTCATTAGAAGACGAACTACGCAGTGGTCGCTCGACTACGTCGGTAAACGAAAGAGATATTACTGCCGTGGAGGACCTATTGAAAGAGGACAGGCGAATGACTTTTCGTCAAATTAGTGTGCGTCTAGGAATAGGTACATGACAAGTTCATTACATTTTGCATGACTGCTTGGGCGTAAGCAGGTTTCAACCCGCTGGGTGCCAAGACTGATGGGACCGAAACAGAAACTCAATAGGTCTGATACTTGTCGTCAACTTCAAGAGTTGTTAGCCCATTACGGTGAGGAACTGACGAAACGTGGATTCATTATTTCAATCCTGAGACCAAAAGTAAATCTAAAGAACCGGAAGAAGAGCCCCCACATAAGACGCATGCAGTTCCGTTTGTAATTTATTGCTGTATATTGTATTATCTCTTAAGATAACGTAGCAGCATGTGGTATCATGGGATTTGTTTTTATTACGTTTCTAAAATCGTGAGATTACAGCATGGGGATCATCTCAGAATCTTCGGAAATCCCAACATAAATTATCTGATCCATATTGTAAAGGACACGATCCTCATGCAAGATAATTTTGATCAGCTTTCTAAGGTGATCATTGGGCATCTGTTGAGCATGAAAGCAAAAGTGGTACCCTGGCGTGGTACACGGACGGCTCGAGAATAGGTGTCGCAACAGGTGTAGATTAGTGGACTAGGAACTACCACAAAAATGCTCACAGGACTCCACACCAATATATTTCAAACAGAGATTTCTGCCTTAATCGTGTGCGCCATAAAGAATCTCGAGAAAGGGATACGAAGCGCAACTGTAAATATATTCACCAGCCGTCAGGCAGTCCTAAAGGCAATTAAGCCTCTGATACATGAATTTGTATACTCTCTAATGGCAATGGGGATGCAATAACCACGTTACTTCGCGATAGCTTCCAATCCACCAAGGGATCGAAGGAATTGAAAATGCAGAAATAGTGCCATCAATAAAAGGGACCTCGGGTTACTAGCAGGACCTTTCATAGGTCATGTAGATCTAAAATTTCATATTTCAATTAGGAAAAACTGTAGATCAAATCTGCCGTCTATGCTAAGAAGATATGGAGACGGCAGAGCACATGCTATGCAAATGTGTTGCCATCAGTCTCATATGAAGCTATCATTTCAGTAGACCATTTCTTGTAAAGTTCATTGAAAGCCTCTAACTATTCTAACACACACAAGAGCATTTTGTTATTCTATTAAAGTTGCAGTGACCAACAGCCACAGCCCAATCGTAATAATAATAACTGGTTTCACTTCCGGTGTTAACTGAATTGTCTAAATTTTTCTAAAATTGTGTTTTAAAGATTAGTATTTTTCTTGCTTAATGAATATTATTTAGATTATTTTCGTACAATTGCGGTTATGGATTTATAAATATTGTTTGGATTATATAGACAGTACATATTTGAATTTTTCACATTTATCACGGTATTCGTTTCGATAGATTGTTTTTATCTATAATTATCGTGTTTTTATTTATCTGCTCTGTTAGCCAATAAGAAGCAACGAGTTTTGAAAAGGTAATAAAATAAAACATAAAATTGAAAGAGATGCGTTTTTGTTAGATCCAATTTCATCGCCCAATGCAGGAAGCTAAGAATATTTTTAGATTTTGAACCGGTACTAATTCTTGTGTTTTAATAATAATTTGTATATGTAAAATCTAGTTAGGAGTGTATTTCTCTCAAGTATCAAACTTGAGATTTGTTTTAAAGAAGCTTTGGTAGGCAAATAAGTGCTGTTCACTTTTTCATATTATCGTATATTACCCGAAGCTTCTATCTTCAGTTATTTTAAAAGTGTATATGTATACTATACATCATACTTGACAATGTAAAGTGATAATCGCATATCGCTAAAATAAGGCTATAAATAAGCAGTGCGCTGTTTGTTTTGAATGCAATGTATTCAATTTACTGTCACACTAAATTGTAACTCCAGTAACGATAAAGTCGTTCGAAGATATCCTATTAAGCTCCGCATACCTACGACGTCATTCTACTAGAAACAAAGGTATTTCTCTCATATCAAACGGAGCGCGATTTATGCAACAACTTCTAAAAATAGAGGATAATATTCAGAATTTTCAACGTTTCGTGTCCACTTGCCATTTTCGTTACAATTTATTGCCTTATTCTCACAATCCGACTCCTAGATCATCGAGTATAATCTTATATGGCAGCATTTTTTTCGGAAAATTTATACCGGCGTGCGATATCAGAATGACAATAATTCAAACTAGAATTATTTTGCACTTCTTTAGTATCGTCTTCGTGGGTAAACCGTTATCGTGTCGTAAATTCTATTTCAAACAATAAACGAAATACTGAAAAATTCTTTAAACCGAAAAAATTATTTATATTGCGGAATCCATTATGTAAACCTACATAGCTACAACGTGCGCAATAAACGAAACAGATGTTATTTTTTGCTGAGGGTCAGTAATTCAATACAAGAGTGAATCATAAAGGTCTTACCTCAAGCGGCATGCAACATCCTGGTCAGTTGAGTACTGGCAGCATTTATAGGATTTTATAGCATCATAAATTGTTATTTTAAAGGTCTCTGGTTCCAGCTATATTTGTACGACTGCTTGAGGATCTCAATAAAATTGCGGTCCTTAATGCAGATTTCTCGCAAGTTAATTGTAACCAGCTTTGATTAGACTTCAGTAAAAGCATCCATATTTTGACATATCTTATGTTCTAGTGTGACAAGCTTTGTAATTGAAGTAATAAATAACAAACGTAAATTTTCCGCACTTCCAAGGTTTATTCTTTTTTATCTATAACAAGTTCCGTTTGGCGTCCCATTCATGTTATGTTCTATATAATATGTATATATTGTTTATTCACGGATTCTGAAATATAGAGAATGTTGCGTACAGTCATCAATTACGACATATAAATATACGTTGCTTCCTAACTTATTTACCCATTATTGATGACTCTTTATTGGAGGTGAACGTCGAATAAACCGGTAAATTGGGAAGACTGCTCTTTTAGATTCAGATGAGGCAGTTGGCTATCTTGTCTCTATTTTTTCCAACGTCGAGGCTGCTTGTTTTTTTTTTTTATTATACTTTGTGCCAAAAATAGGAGGAGCAGTGGAACAAGAATGGTTCATTTGCATAAAATTTAATAATGTATGATAATCTCGAACAAGAAAGATAGAAGTTGGCGGCTAATTTTAATCCATAACCCACCTTCGTTGACATTTCATCGTCAACATAACTATTAAATCTACTTTTGTTAAGGCGTGCTAAGTGTAGCAATTGAGAACGGGACATAATGAAAGAAAAATGTTTTGTTCGTAGGCATTGCTGAACGCCACTTTTTCTATATAGAGGTTAGAATCTTTTCTCCTTTTCGTAAATGCTACGGTGCATTGTTCATCACAATTACGGAGTTGGGAGACAACATTCTATCGTCGAGGAATCAGAAGCGATATAGAATACGATAAGCCTTCTTCTTCTTTTGCCCATTGGACTTTTGAAGCCAGTTGACAAACTTTCAGTATAAACTTTTTGAGAAGTTGCGGTAATCAGTCCATACATTCTCTTCTATGGTCTGTCCTACGTTCTACAGTGACTTATAATCTTCATCAAATGTTTGTCATGAGGACCAGGAGTGTTTTCAGGCGCAATAGTTTGGCCTTTTTCTTTATATTTCTTCATGACACAGTAAACCGTTGACTTTGCTATGTCCGGATTAAAATTACAATAAAAATACAAATAATAGGAAATGCACACTTATAGCATACCCAAAGTATCGCAAACACCAGATGTAATTGTGAAAGTACTCGCATCTCCTCCAATGAAAACATCCTGTGTTTAAAATGTCGTTCTTTTTTGTTCACGGATATTGACGGCATATTGACAGGTTATAGTAAATGCTAAGTGGCCGACATCGCTTTCCATTATTATATTGTTTTTATGGAAGTCAGGTTTAATCATAGGCAATCGAAGAACTTATTTTTGCGGAAAAAATTTGAATCACTCCTCCTCTTTTCGAGACAAGATATAGTTGTACTATTTGACATATCTATAGTTCTGAAAAATATCAACTCAGTATACATGGAAGGTGGCACACTGTTTCTTTAATACGCGATTAAGTTGAGGGACACAAATATTTAATATGCAACCTGACAACCGCCTTCGGTATGAAATCTTAACGCAAATAAAAAATTTTGGCAAGAAAATTAAGAGCATTTTGATTACATAAAGCATTAACTACGAAAATGAAACAGAAGCCTAATTCTGGTGTTTGTACAAGATCAACTTGGTCCGAGAATGTTAATAAAAAATGATTACAAAGTGCAGATGAAGCGGATGCTGCTACAGAATTTTCAGAACTTTGCGATACGTGTATCTTTTTCTTATAAAGACAAATATCAAATAATTTATCATCAGATTAGAATGCACTCTTAAACGTCTATTTCGGCAGAACATTATGGAAGTACAGAATGGTATTCGCACTTAGTCTTATTTCAGTATAAAGTTACTTAGCTTATTGTTGTTGTGTGCAGAAATTAGACTTAATCAGGTGTATCTCAAGAGTTGCGAGAACATGTAATATAATGTATACATAGTTATAATCTTCGTTCAAACATGATTTGACCAAACTAGCGATAATTAAAAAAGTATTTCTCATCAAGGTTTCTGTAATAAGTACTTGCTTTAGACACATTCCTTTCCTACATCCTAATGACGCTGCAGCAATACAAAGCCCTTTTCTGTTTTAAAATCTGAATTTTGGGTTCCGCACTGTAAAAAGTAAAAGTAAAGTTTCGACCATAAACTGGTATTATCTTACGGATCATACCAAGAAGTAATGTTATGCAGGAATCTCGAAGGAAATTTTTAAATTTAACTGCAATGTTGTAATATTACATACGTAAACGTGCGTGGCTATACGATAACCATGCCGTAATAAACTTGTTCACAAACTGCTAATTTAAAAGCAGATGATGAACTGATTGTAAAAATATAATTAATAGGTACAGTAGCTATAAATTTCGCTTTTCATCGCATATATCGATTTTTGGGAAGGGATAAAATTCAACATGTATATTATGTTGGCATTTTTTAAATTTCGCGGATGATTTAAATTGGTAGTTCCGGCAATAACGGACATATTTCTTAATGCAATGCAGACAAATATGCCCTTAATTGCCGGAACATTATCCGCGAAATTTAAAAAATGCCAGCTCTAATTATGAGGATACAAGGAAATGGTTTTCGCTTATTTAACAAAATTATTTAAGTTTAATAGATTGACCAAGACTAATAAGATACGAGGAATATTTAAATATCTGTATTTTGTTATTCAGGGAGAATTGGAAGGAATGGTCCGAACTCCAGGAATGTATTGTACACGTGAAAATAATGTAAAAAACTCATGTTATTGTGCAAGAAGAAATGGAAATCGGAAAAGAATAGGCGAGTTTTTTTTTTCACGTGTATAATATACTCCTGGAGTTTGGTCCATTTCTGCCGACTTACCCTGTATGTAAAATATAATTTATCCTGGTGGGTATTCTTATTCTGAAACCACAAACGATAAAATAATAATCATGTGTAACTTTATCTTTCCCTTACACTTACTGTGGGTTCGCAGTGAATATTCACTCAATTTCCAATTTATTATGCACGCTTGATTTACGTTCCAATAAGTCGATTTTGTTGCTATAGTGTAGAAGTCGATTACTTTAGCTTATCTACAAGCGTGATCTATGCTCTTGCTTTACATACAAAAGTGTTGATCGATAATCTCAAGCCAGCACCACATATAAGGTAAAAGAATCTAGGATACAAAAATTTGTATAATGCGTTCGTAATGTTGCGTTTATCTGAAATTTTGACAGCTCTTAGAATAGCACTTACATTGATTATTTACAAAGTAAGATATATGTGGGGTATATGGTCGCTTACGGAACGTATACTTCATATCAGAAATGAATGCATAGCTTAGATGGCATGTATATCACGAAGAAATACAACGACAGTTTACGAAGGTTATTGACGCACAAGACGTTGGCGGATTTCGTAATTTATCGTACCATTATTCGGAGACCGAAGAAATTGGCGTGATGGAATTTAAATATTGAGTACGAGGGTATTCTGAAAAGTTTCTAACCTAATACAAAATCTGTCAAATTCAGTTTTATCTCTCAACATAATCTCCTTGTAGGGCCATACACACGGGGTGAATTCGATAATTTTTACCATGGCGAACACTGATGTGTGAAACAGTGCGGTGTTCTTCTCAAATGCGACAGTTTCTTGTAATTTCTCTCTTCAACTTGTCACATAAACAATGCACTGGAAATGTTCATTCGAATGCATTTTTGGTTCGTTCACGTTGTTTCGAGATGCCCACAGTTTCTGCTATCTCTCTATCCTTAATTCGATGGTCGTCTAACACAATTTGGTGAACATCTGCGACGTTATCTGTGCTGCACTTTTTGGGCGTCTCAAATGATTATCATCACTCGAGGTGGTACAACCACGTAATTGATGGTGCCTAATTTTTGTAAACAATATTCATCTCGGCTTTAATTTGTGTGGGCTGTGGCGTTTCAAATTGAAATATTCAACGATGGTTCGATATTTGATTTTTGCCATTTTTACAGAAACACTAACATCGACTAACACAAACGACTGCTAAACAGCAACTGCGCGTCCAACATGGCTGAAAGTTTCAAAAGTGTCTTTCAAAGCAAGCGCATTTATATCACCAGGATACTTTTGAGGAATAATCCCATCGTCATGTTTAGGATTGAAACTTTTTGGACTACCCTCGTACCTGTATTGTCATAATTATGGTTTGGTTAATTTATCATAATATACTGGTTTCAAGACTTTACCTCTGGATAATCTTTTTAGTATATCAGTACTTGTATACTTCTTCATTTATTTAATTAAACAATATTTTAGAATTTATTGTAAATACCTATAACGGGTTAGTTATTTTTGGATATAGAATTATGTTTCTGAAAACACAAACATACTTGTTTGTAAATATTTAGGCTTTGCTTGAATAAAGCTGACAATATGTTTATTATAAAACCGAGAAATGTATTTTTCAGCTATAAATGTAAAATATAAAAACATTTTTATGATGTATTTACTTAATGTCGACCGATATTTTTGGAAAAATCGTAAAAACTGAGTGTCGAAAGTGTTCCCGCCTATAACCGTAAAATTTGAATGACAGTCAGTGCCTTGGATGTTTTCAGCAGGTTCTGTGTAATATATTATTGCAGCGAGGGTAGGTATGCATGAGAGGTGAAGGAGTTTGTAACAATAAACCTAAAATAAAATATGTGGCCTCTACAAAACATGCATTTTAAGTGTCTCGCTGTCAACGTTATATTTTTGTTGGTGATACCACAGAATCGCTAGAAAAACTGTCTTATAGTTTGTACTTAAAAAAGGAGGTTTTGTTGTTGAAATATTTTAAAAATATAAACGTTTCTAATATTACTATCCCTATTTTAAAATACTTAATCGAGGTAGTGTTTTCTTTGCTTTACCGTGCACTAACGTATAAGCTACAATGAAAAACACCTTCAAAAGCCTACAACCAACTATTCTACAGTACCTTTTCACTTTCAGGGTGTAGGACATCAAGTCCAACTCCTCACTTTTTGCGTTAATATCTTTGAAACTATCTGAAGTATTAGAAAATCATTCAGACAATTTTTCAATTACTTTACTAACATTAAATTAAATAATAGCATCAGTGGTTTTCCTTTAGCTACTAGGACGAGTTGTGTTGTGTTTGGAGTATCCTACACTTCGAAAAAAGGTGATTGAATACCTAAAAATTACCGCTGTTTTGATACTAAATTGGTCTAGAAACCTACAAAGTTTCATTTAAATCGATGAATTGACCTATATTCGTTAAAGACCACATGACCCTTTTTTATTTCATATCTTCGAATGTTCGACACCCAACTCCATATTCCTACCCGTCCACATGTAACTAGGTAGGTTTCAAATTGACCAAATTGGACTGTCGCTGTAGCCACCAAGATCTTCATATCTCCAGATCTTTTAGCTATTGCAACGTACGAGGGTTGTTTGAAAAGTTTCAAGCCCCAACACGAAGATGCTAAACATGCAGAAACGAGTTGGGCTTCACGAAATTAGCAGGTGACTAGACAGACTCGTGTTTATTCGTC